>JAMWYP010000229.1:312500-821676 GCA_025563575.1 Acacia pycnantha | reverse complement strand
TAATTTCCTTACTCAGTAGGTCCCACCGGGTCCCCCATCATAAACTCGCCTCTCAGTGCATGCATGTGATGCTCTCAAGTATATGGACGTGGCGTTCAAATATATAAGCAAAGGAAGGCATGGATTCCCATAAATTTTATATTTTGTGTTGTTATATCTAGATATATACTCTTGCACTTGGAATGGATAGGCATGAACTAAATCCCAAGTTGATATTTCTTTCAGGAAAATAACATTTTCACTTTATATAAAATATATAATATGAACTGTAATCCTCTTATTACATTATTTCAATTAGTTAATGATACTTTAACCTTTTCTCACAGCCTAGGAAGCGAAGCAAATCAAGGGGACAACTTTTTTGTCTGATACAAATCAAGTGAAAACTACTTAAAATTAAAACTGCTGGGTCATATTACATCACAAAATAATCCTTCAAATTATTTGTTTTATTAAAATTAAATATCTATTCAATTACATTCTCTCATTTTCTTAATGTTTTTTAGAAATTAATAAATACTCCATCCGGTCCTAATTATAGGAACTATTTAACCGATTTTGAGGGGATTAAAAAGAGGAGTTAAATTAGTTAATTTTACTCATTTTCCTTAAATACCCTTATATAAATTTAAAATGACATAAGTAAAAGTGAATTACAACCTTGCCACATATATCTCTCCAACCAATTTTCCTTTCCACACACTTTCTAATTGAAATAGTGGTCTTGCTATATAAACATATATGTGTGTGTGTGTGTATGCGTATACATATAGATCTATCTATCTACACAGACACACACACACACACATATATATCTCTACACATACAGAGATAAACATCATATATACATGTGTGTGTGTTTTTGTGTACACAGACACACACACACACACACATATATTGACACACATAAACACAGAGATACATATATATGTACACACACATATATACATACATATACACACACATATATATAGATGCTCCTAATAATAAGTATAAATAGGGGTATTATAGGAAAAAATTAATAAAAGTTAAAACTTGCTCTTATAATTAAGACCAAAACCAACTCCAAAATATGTTCTTATAATTAGGACTGGAGGGAATATCATTATTTTGATGATTTCATCTTAATATTTGATTATTAATCATTTATACGAATGCACGATGATGCCACTAACCTGCCTATATATATATATCCTTTTTTGGCCAAACACAAACCTGCCTATCAATGGCTCAATGCTGGCATTTAAGAAAACTATATTAGACTTTATATTCATAATAAAAATGGAACTACAAATGGAAAATATTTATATTTATAAAACCAGTTATAAATGTACATTTAAGAACCTAGTTATCCCTGGAGGGGTGTAGCCTAGCTCTAATGAGCTCTTCAAACTCAACTTACTAAAACTTTTTTGTATTAAAATATGAGTTTGATGGGTATAATTGATTTGTAGTAATATTTAATTATTATTATGTTACATAATGATTATTAGCCAAAATGTATATTTCAGGAGAAGTACGTAGGACGTAATGATCTCAAATATCCACATCACTAAATAATTATTCTCTTCGATCCTAATTATAAGATCACTTTTATAGTATAATTTATACTATAAAAATGTTTCTATAATTAGAATTAGAAGTAGTATTGATGAAGCAGGATTCAAGTATGGACGTGGCATTCGAATATACAAGAGGGCGTAAAGACAAATTAAAGGTCTCCTCTACTAATTCTAATTAATTAATTCGCCATCATTTACGACTTCTTGGATCTAGACATCACCAGTTTTCCTAAGTTGGGTCATCATCAAGCGAGGCTAGCCAGTGCTATCGCAGAGTACTTGTTTTGAAGTTAATAAATCTAATTTGTCCTCACCTTCGGGATTCGCCCAGAAAAAAATATAAGAAATGGAAAGGAAATTGAGAACAAAGTTGAATCATAAAAGCAAGAGAATGTGTAAAGGATCAGATCATATGAATAACATAATTAAAACAAGACTTTGGCTATAGACGGTCAATTAATTAACTTATTATAAATCAAGTGAACACTACTTAAAATTAAAAGTGGTGGGCCAGATTTTGAAAATAGAGTACAGAATAATAAGATGAACATAACACAAGCATCCTGGTGGGTTTACTCGAGGGTTGTTGACTCACCATATATAGATGAAACCTCCTATTTCTTATACCTCAAAAACTTTGCATTCGCAAAGATTGTGATAAATATATATTTTATAATTAAATAGGTGTGGATTTTAAGATATATTGATTTTTATTTATAATGTTTTTATATCCACTTAATTATATTTTATATATTTTTCTTCTCTTTAATCAATTATGGGATAAAAAGGAATTTTAATACAAAATCTACTCGTATCAAACACTAACCACAGCTTTTTGGTATACGAGATGGGTTAATTGTGCAATTAAGATTGAAGCCCACTTCATAAGTTATTATACTAATAGATCCTTTGTTGCATAATTAAGTATCATTCTTTTAATAAAAGATATCCCTAAAATAATAATCAAGCTCTATAACCTGCCGTGCGCTGAGTTTATGTCTTCAAATAGTAATTATTGAAATTATTCAGGATTTGATTTATCGCACTTACTATATATATATATATATATTTTTTTTTTTTTGACCATGAACTTCTAGGAATTCAATCATCACTTAATATTCATATGTAGTCTCAATATTGTCCATGCAATATCACATATTGACCCATGTCTATCTCATTTTCATATATAGCCCTCATCTTTCTCATAGTTTCATTCAGTCCCATAGAGAATTAGTGTGTGAGAGAGAGAGAATCACAGATTTCTCCATAAATTAACCTGCAAAAACCTTTCATTTCTCTAGGAAATTCTGATAACTCTTGATTTATAGTCTAAATTATTATTATGATGAATCCTTGAATTATGAGAGTCAACTAATAATTTATGGATATAAAATATAAAATATTCATATTGAATTATAAAAGATTGCGATAAATAATTATGATTGCCAAAAGAGGGCGATAAATATGGATATTGATATTTTTAAATATCGGAGTAAATCGAATATACTAAAGGTGTTAATATAAACATAACTATTTTTTTTTTCCAAAAAAGATCGCTCACGGAATGGTTGTTAACGGCGTTGCTATGAATATTCTAGAAGATATATATATTTTAACAATGGACAGATGAAAAAAAAAACGAAATCTAGGAAGAAGTGAAAATAAAGATTTCTCCAATATGTTGGGATGAAAATAGATGGAGGGGCTGAGCAAAAACATTCGGAGGAAGAATTTTAATGGGATGGAAACTTAGATAGGACTTGCCAGCAGGGGCGGAGGTAGGGGTGCTAGGGGTGGCCCCCTAAAATTACAGAATGGAGCCCAAATGTTTTAAAAAATTATATTTCCGTTTCATAAACATTTTAATATTTTCACTTTAATCTTTGTTATTTGTTTTGTGAAGGGACTAAAATGAAAATATTGAAATGTTTGTGGGGTTGGAATGTAATTTTATAAGCACTTGGGTCCTATTATGTAAAATTCGCACCCTAATTGTAATTTCTGGCTCCGTACTTGTGAGGGAGGAGTGGCGAAAACATTTTGTGCACGTAACACAACGTATATATATAGGGTCAAGTGAATTAGGAATGGGCCAAGTTTAATTATTGTAGAACTACATTGCAACGGATTTGGCTACGGTCCACTTCTCTTCCCATCCTCTTCTTGTCCTCTTCCTCATTTCAGCCGTTGGATTGAAATCTTAATGCTTCAGATTTAATGTTTTATAAAAATATTATTATACATCCAAATTTTAGATAAGTTGCATATAACCTCCAACATTTCAAAGTTTAAATTTAAACCTCATAACCTTTCATTTTTTAACCATTAGCCCCTGCCGTTAAGTGACCTTTATATTTTTGCTAATAAATACTCCCTCCGGTCCTAAATATAAGGAAAAATTGACTTTTTTGGCAAGATTAAGGAAGTTAATTAAATTACTTTAGAAATTTTTTTTTTCCTTCAAACTAATTAGTTTGATTAATAAATTAATATATAATTGATAAGTATATATTTTATAATTAAATAAGGATAGATTCTGGGATATATTGAATTGAATTTATGAATATTTTGTACTTATTTAATTATCTTTATGTACTTATCTATCTTTTAATTAAATATAGGATAACAATATATTATAACAGAAAATCTATTGATATCCTACTTATTTGTGCAAGAGATATGATGTGATCTAAGAAGGAAAAAAATAAAAGGAATAAAATATATATATATATTAAGCAAAGTAATATACATATTGACATCTATCTATTAATATATATATATACATTGTGCAGGAGATAAAGATTGAGACGTGGGTCCACGCGTTGAATAAAGAATGAAAAGGATATAATATATCCTTTATCCAATTGAAGAAGGAGATCACGTACAGGGGAAGAAAAAAACGCACAAGACCTATATATATATTAGAATAAGCACGAACGAGAGATAGACGCGGAGGATTAATTCGGACGCACAGCGAGAACGCAAGACGCAGACGCACGGCGAGAATTGACGGAACATATTGAGGCCGCGGAATTGCGAAAAGACGCACAGAATTGGAAAAGCGAAGGAGTAAGACGCTAAGGACGGAATCGAAGAAAACGGAGATACAAGAATGAGTTTGATTATCTCTTTTCTTAATTTTGTTAACCTAGCCATGCTTGACTAGTTTTCTTTTAGTAGTTAGGGCGAGGATGAATCCTATGTTAATTTGAGTATTTATTTGAAATTCTCTATTGAATGTTATTTACCATATTGAATGAGTTATATTTACTTAAAGCCTTCTCAAAAGACTGATCACCTTTTAGATTGCCCATAGGTTAGTGCATGACAATAGAGATGTTGGTGCACTTAACCATAACCTTTAATTCATCATAAAATTGCATGACCTAGACATAGGCTTACAAATTTATGTGATCTTATAATTCCGGTTTACATAATCTTTCTAAATAATACTGAGACATTAGGTTATTTTTAAAGATAACGACTAAGGTAGCATCAAGACATTGGGACTTAGTTAAATATTAGAGAATTGATCGTCGCTTATGAGAATAATAATCAATTAGGGATTTAATTCGAATACTTAGAGGAACATAGGGGAATTCTATGCCCTAGCTGCGTTTTTCTCTATTAATCATCTTTTCTAAAACGTTCTTGAAATTCTTGATTCTTATTTTTTATTTAATTATTTAAAACCTTTTTAGTTACAATTCACCCCTATTACTCTATTTCATCCAACTAAAGCTGAAATAACTAATTAGTGGCTGGAGTACTATTCCTCGTGGGACGATCTCTTTCTCACTACTTTATTACTTGTAACGATCGGTGCACTTGCCGAAGTCGCTATTAATAATAACATATGATATAATTAAGTAACTTATTTAGCTTCCTTAATCTCTCAAAAAACAAAGTTAACAATGTCTCATATTTAGGACTGGAGGGAGTACGTATATTTAATTTGGTTGAATTAATTTAACTAGAGTTGCAAAAAGACTTTGGATGCACAAAGAACTCAATATTGGAAAGAAATGAAAGCAGAAAGGAATTGTGTCATTATTTGAGAGTTATCAAAAAATAAAATGATGGAATGAATTATAAACTTTTTCGCCCTAATATTATTGATCATTTCAACAATATATACACTGAGAACGTAATTTGTTTTTGGGGTACTCTACTAGGAATGTTATTTGATATATTGGAGAGGCAACCAAAAGATAAGTTAGGGTATTGGAGGGAGAACAACATATGATAGTTTGTTTTTTTAGCTGTGGAGATCAGATCCAATCCAATGCAGCAGAGAGAAGGTTGACATTACATGACTCGTTAGGTTAAAAATATATAATAACTTAGAATGTGAGGTACAAGAATTGGGAGTAGCTTTATTATTACCATATAATCAGTTGATGTGTTGGGATGTCAAGTGTAAACAAATATGAGTAAGCTCGTGCCGAGAAAAGTCTTATATCGGAAAAAGTTATGCTAGAAAAGAAGTACATACACATCAATGAAAAAAACGCCATATAATTAAAGCTGTGAGGTATTAAAATGTTGTAACTTGATGGTAAAAAAAAAATATGGGGTTACTTAATATGTTCATCCAAACTCCTCTATATATAAGCCCTCAGCTTTCTCATAGTTTTATTGAGTCCCATAGAGATATATAGAGAGAGAAACACAGAGTTCTCCACAAATAGGCCATGGCTATTCACAGTGTTTTAGTTTTGGTGTTCGGGTTTCTTGGTGACGTTGCCTCCATCTTGAGCTTCCTAGAGCCTGTGTAAGTATACATATAAGATTGCTACAGTTATGTTTGAAAGACAAGAAGTTCATGTTAATGTTGGTGGTTGTTATGCAGGCCGAAATTCTATAGAGTTTACAAGAAGAAAAGGACCGAAGGGTTGGAATCGATGCCATATATAGCATCACTGTTCAGTGCAATGTTATGGCTGTTCTATGCCTATGTGAAGACCGGAGAGATGTTCCTTGTAGTGGTCAATGCATCTGGTTGTGTGGTTGAGACCATTTACCTTGCCATTTACATCACTTACTGTCCCAAGAAAGCTAGGGTATGCTAGCCGCGTTTCTCTCTCTCTCTGAGTTCCCTGATCACGAGGTTCTGATTAGTATATGATTGAACTAAATGTCCTGATGCAGATGCCCACATTAAGGCTGATTCTGTTGTTGAACTTCGGGGTATTTTGTGTTATTGTTCTCTTAACACACTTACTGGCCAAAGGAGCAGCTGCTCGAGTGAAGCTTCTTGGATGGATCTGTGTGGTCTTCGCCACTAGTGCTGCTGATGTTGTAGCCCCTGCAGTATCCATCGTCGTGAGTATCCCATTGTTTAATTTCGCTGCCTTGAAATTAGTTGTTTAGATATTTTCTGTATTTAAATTCTTAATCTTATTTTCAGAAGAAGGTCATCAGGAAAAAGAGCGTAGAGCGCTTGTCTCACCCTATTATGCTTCTGGTAAAAGTTATAGCTGCTATAACGTGGCTCTTGTATGGGCTTGCGCTTAAGGACTTCTATGTCACTGTAAGTTCTAGAACTTATCTTGAACTCTTTAATTATTTGGATATTTTTCCAAATTTATTATCAGAATCTGATTCTGTTTTTTGGTTTTATGCTGGGCACATACAGCTTCCCAACGCAGTAAGGATATCGTTTGGGATAGTACAGATGGTTCTGTATGCAATGTATAGAAAGAAAAAACTTGTGAAAGACGAGAAGCTCCAAGAACACAAAGGCGAAGTAACTAATGAAAACAAAGGGGAAGTGCTTAATGAGAACAAGAACGTCCGCCATGATCCGGAGAAGCACGAAACGGTGAGCATCGAAATGGGAGATCAGAAGAAGAAATTAGACGAAGAAGAAGAAAAACCACGAGAGGCGGAAGAGAAAGACCAAGAACAGCCACCTCAAAACAGGCAAGACCAACAAACAAAGGTTAGTGAAATACAACCACAGAATATGGTGGCTGACGACCAGACTAGGTTAAAGGGGAAAATTGTTGTTGAAGTGGATGGTGCTTTCGGTTTACAGGTTCTTGAGCCCAAGTAAATGCAAGCATATTTAGACTATGATATCATGGATTCTTAGAGAATCCCGTTCATGTCTTTTCTTTGTGTTGTTTTCGTGTTTTAAATCCCGGTGCATATATATGTATTTGCTTGTTATGTTTTGTATTTTCTAGGGTTTAAGGTTCCTAGCCACACATACACACAGATACTATGTAATAATATAGTCGTTTGTAAAGGCTTGTTATATTATTGTTGATTTAGCAGTGCCTACTACATGGCAGGCGAGTCTGTAAGGCATCAGAGATGATTGTTCTTTTTCTTCGTGCTTCTCCTGTTTATTATGTTTTATTTTTGTTTCTTTCTGTTATTTTGAATTTACTAATAAAGAACAAATCAATTCTTTTCTTTTGTTGATCGATCATCGACAATGGTATTTGAGAGAAGGAAGGGAAGGAACAGAATAATTGGGGAATATTTGAAACGTGAAAAGCTAAGGAGTGGTTGAGCTTTGTTGGTATCTTAATTTCTTCCCGCCGCAGGTGTGTAACGGTAGTTTCAAAAGTAGACCATTTTTTTCATATCCCATATGGCCTGAACATATTTTGTCACCTACCTTCAGAGTTTTAGTGCATTTATGATTCGTCATCTTCTTCCCCATTCATTGTTTACACTAATTAATTGGAATTAAAATGCTAGTATTTATGAAAATATTATCAATAAAAAGTCTATGTAATTTATATATTCTCTACTTTTATTCTTTTAATGTAGGTTGATTTCTATAAACCACATTAGACTGGGACTAAATAACAACCTTGTTGATGTCTAAGCCTTAGAACGTTGCATTAAAGGCACTTGCATATGGAAGGAATAGTTGGAAATTAATATGGGATGTCCTGTCACAAAACATATGGCAACTTTTTGGTGTTCCAATTCTTCATCCTTAAGGCTTAAATTCACTTAGACAGCTAAAATATTTATCGACTTGGAAATTAATGCGTTTGGTTGCGTGATTTGAGACCAACGAAGCACGCGGCTAAATTATTTGCTAATTAATTCATTTATTAATTAGTAAATACTGGTAACAAGAAGTGAGGCTGAGTCTCCGATCAAAGTTAATATTTATAATTATGTTGTATAGTTTGGGAAAGAATTCTAAAGCTAGTGAATTACTGGGGTGGTGGTTTCCCAGTATACTGGATTCCTCACATACAAATTGATAGGCATACCACATGAATGTTATAATAGTTCCAACAATTCTCAAAGTTATCATATGTGGAAACTTTTTCATTTCCGATATATATATATATATATAGGTTTATCGTTTGTCATGTCACTTGACATAAGGTTATGTCAAGCTAAGTCACCCAAAAACTACATCGTTTTGGGAGTTAAAGGAATTAATGAAGGGTGTTTTGGTAAAATTCATGTAATAAATAAAATAAATAAATACCAAAATACCCTTCATTAATTCCCCTAACTCCCAAAACGACGTAGTTTTGGGGTGACAGGACATAACCTTATGTCAAGTAACATGAAAAACGATAAACTTTATATATATATATATATATATATATATATATATATATATATATATATATATATATATAGTATTTTATGGCTCGTTGATCGTCACGATAGCTCCTTGGCTAATTAAGCTTGGAAGTATGGAACCCATTCTTTTGCGCTATGTACATATTATATGTCTGTGTTAAATGTTTTACATATAGTAACTTTGTTTTTGTTTTTCTAATGGGTTAAGTGGAATCCAGCTCTATTAAGTAATTTTCAGTAGCATTTAGTATTTTAAACTGATTTTTTTTTTTTACTCATTAAACACCTTAAAGTATTTTTCCAGTGGTATCAAAATATTTAAGTAATTTTTCTTATATCTAACACTCTAATTTTTTTTTTTTTTAGTATCATTTAGTATTATAAGTTTAGGTCCCGTTGCTATTGATCAAAAAAATACATTAAGAGGAAAATTGTACTAAAAATTACTTTACAATACTATGTATTATTTGAAAAATATTTTAGGGTGTCAAATGCATAAAAAATTAGTTTAAAATACGAGCAACTAGAAAAATGCATTAGGATACTCATTGCTAGTTAATTAACCTTAGAAACTACACAAGCAACTTTAATTAAACATGAGACATCGAAATAAGCGAAGCAAATACTCCTTTTCTTTTTTGTTACTAACTTACTACACTGCCATTACAAGCCGGCCACAATGACATTAAGCAATCAACTCTTCTTCGGTGAGTCTATTGTCCATAACCGGATTAATGAAAGGTGATTATCTAAGTTAACATCCTTATTTTGAATGAGAATCTTACTATCTTTCACACTTCGATTCATATAATTAGACCTATATTTATAAGGTTTTACAATGATTAACTTCCTCATTTAAGATCTTAACTAACAAGAGTAAGCATCTCAACTAACTAATGATTTTTATATCTCCAACACAACCATTAAAAAGGCCAACTGAATTTAGTGAAAACAACATTACATGTAAGGATGTATTTGCTATTGATTAAAGAACAAAAAAAAAAAAAAAAAGATGCAATACATTAGATAGTCTAAGTTTGTAACCGAGAGTGTTACTTTTTGAGCCATCTTCCTGAATAACGATTTGCAGTTTCAACTATCATTCCTTTACTGTCATTAAGATAAACTAGAGATTTTACATATTGAATCCACTTGCCTCTCAAATTGTGCACAGCGTTACATGGACTTGAGCATTCTCATCATGAAACGGTTTCAGAGTAGCAAACTCTTCAGATTCGTATATTACGCTGACATTTGTTGGTCACCGTTTCTATGATCAGCTGAGCAAATTAGTGTTTTGCGGGCGGGCTGCGATGGGCTTGGCTCTAGACATTCCCCAGCCTGGTTCCTACACCAGCCCAATGATGACCCAATGCCCAGCCAATTTTGGGCCGGGCCACTTCCAAGTGGGTACCCAATATTGTGTTTGGGTTTAAGGTTTTTTACAAAATTATGTTTTGGGTTTAGATTAATGGGTTATATTAATTTTATTTTTGCATCTGATTAGCATGCTTGTTAACACCACAGCCACACGAGTTCTTAAATCCTAGCTTTCATTATTTGGCTTTTTGTCTTAAAATTGAAGGAATCGAACATAATTGCTACTCCTGGTCTTTATTATAATACACCAACTAACAATTCTCACACATCAATAAAAACAGTTAAAGTCAATAAAGTTGTCTTACAATTTAAGTAACTTTCAATATTACCCCTGCTAATTGCACTAAACTTTAATATTATATTAATTATTACTCTCACCTATTACCCTTAATGCACTAAACTTTAATGCTCCTTATAAAAAGAACAAAATACACTTGTTAGTTGGTGCCTTAAAATAAGGATTAGATGGAATAGATGATGGGGTATTTTAAACATAATGAGATAATGTTATGGGTTTAAAGCAGGCCGTATGCATGAAATATAGACTTTATTTGGGAAAGGCAAAATTCACTTCATCTCTCAAAACACAATTCGATGATCTTCCTCTCTAGCTATTGGTTGAGGTCGAGGAACACCGCCTGGATTCCCTAAAAAAACCATAGAAGTCCAGCAAGAAAATTTTTAAAATGTCAAAGATATTCGCTGATAAGTTTTAATATTTCATGAGGAATCAAAACAAACAATAAATATTTAATGAGGAAAAGTGGTGCGGCCTTTTTGGTGGAACTATTTACTGCTCAAATTCGGGTTGATATTGGTAATTTGTACTATTAAATTTAAATTCCCATATTCCGCAAATCTTGAAGTTAACCATAATCATAACCTTATTGACCTTAATCAAAACTCGATGTAAGCTATAAAAATTAATAATTTATTTTTTCTCATATGGGTCTGTTTGGTTCGCTGAAGGGAAAGAGAAATGGGGGATTTTAATGGAGGGGAGGAGATAAGAGAGATTTTAATATTAGTGTGTTCGGATTGATTAGAAAGAAGGGGAGGAGAAAGATTTTAATGTTATTTTGTTTGGTTCAGGAGGGGAGGGATTTTTTTTTTTTTTTTTACATTGACAACTTTACCTTTATGTTATAAGAGTGATTTTAATGTTACATTGTTTAGTTCAGGAGAGGAGAAAAATTATTTTCACATTGTCAACTTTACTTATGTTATAAGTGATTTTTACTAAACCTTATTAAATGTATAATAATTTTAATTATAAATAACATTTCTATGCCTTAAATTAAAATAAACATTTAATATATATTGTCCAGATCTGAATTTTTTTTTGACTCTTTTTATAAAAAAATAATTTTAATCAATAGATAATCTAAAATAAAAATAATCTTTGAACTAACATCTTTTTAAAAAATGATTTTCTTCATTTAAAAATAATAATAAAAAGATCTGATCCTATACTTTCATGTATTGCTTTCCAACTTCAATAGAGCAATGCCCAGTAAGGAGCAAGCATCATAATTTCATACCTCCTTTTCGAGTATGAAGAATGAGTGCATCGTGTGGTAGAGGAGCTTTGGCGAGAGTGAGTTTGTAAGTGATATATTTCATTTTATTAAGAAAATCTTCCATCTTCATACCTCCTTTTCGAGTATGATGGAGATTAGACTTATAAACCATTACTCTGGCTTTGGTTGATGCACCAGCAAGTGAACGAGCTCCAGTCCATATTTCTTTTGTAGTACAACAATGGAGAAGCTGAGCGCCGTCCTCCATACCCACTGTGTTTTGGAGCTAGCCAACTAGGAGACGTTCAGTGACATTTCATCTGTCATCGTTAGGGTTCGTCTTCATCTTAGCTCCATCTAAGATGAGACAAGGCGGTGATTCGACAGAACCGTCAAGATGACCTTACAATTTGTTGCCTTTGATGATCGGCAAAACGATAGACTCCCACAACAAATAATTACCTCGATCCAGCTTGGTCAAATTCACTTGGTTAAAAGAGTGGAACAGATAATTGGTTTTCGAAACAGTGGTAATAGCTGGAGTTCTAAAAGTCAGAGAGGTCTGAGATCCTTCGTCACATGAGAGGGAGTAGATGAGGCAGACATAGTAGACATAGTGAATGAAAAGATCTCGCAAGCTCTAATGCCAAGATAGAAATCAGGTTGCAAATATGAAATTCACAAATGACCTCAATATCATAGAGGCTCTGTATCATTATGTATATATAGAAAAAATGATTCAATGGGATTTGTACACATGGGCAGTCATGACAGATTTCCTACAACAGAAATGATACTAAAGAATCTTTACAGGATAAATTCTAGGCTATTCTATAATATTGAAATATGACTATTCTTTAATTATTCTTAACACTACTTCCACCATCATCAAGTGGCTTTGAAGCCGCCTCACCTGGGATGTCATTCATCCAAGTAAAACCATTGTGGGGATGACGGAGTGGCACGAGGAAATAAAAGCCACCCTAATCTCATCTTACCCAAAAAAATAAAAATAAAAGCAAGCATGATCGCAAATACGACAGTGTAAGGGAAAAAAGCAATGGAAACGAGAAAATGCAAAATGTGCCCACAAATTTGCAACTATCACTTTCAGCAAATCCTACTTTTTCTTTTATCAATGCACACACATTCTACTTTGAACGACTTAAGCGATCACCATACATTAAATTCACCAAGTAACACCAAAGGCCTTGTAGCCTAGTGGTATGGGGTACTCCCCAAGTAGTGGGAGGTCATGGGTTCGATCCCGCTCCTTGTAATTCAGGCCATTAGTGCCTGCCGCCTTGTAATTCAAAAAAATTCACCAAGTAACTATCATACTATATATTATCAATAAAGCAGGATTCAATCACATTTCAGGTTTCACTGTCAACCCCAACCCAATCTATCTTTAACTTACCCTTTTGTTTTTTTGTTTTTTGTTTTTTTTTTTGCTTTTGCCCTTTAACTCTTTAATCTTTTAATTTACATCAAGAAAATTGTATCACCCTATACAGCCGCCTTTGTTGAGATCCCACCTATGCCACTAGTCATCCCATATGATTCCCCAACTTCAGGACCAATGTCCCACCTAAGATTGCCGCCTAAATCGTGCGACTTATCAGATAATTCACTATCCATGACAAGTCCTTCAAATTTGTCAGAGCCATCTTTGTATTCACCTTCTTCATTACCAGCCTCGTTATAATCCGGCCTTCCCAAGTCCGAGTGACCTGCGGGTTTTCTCATTAAAGAGCTGACAGACTCAAGACCCATTCTTTTTGATGGAGCTAATGGCTCAATGGGAATCTTAGACCTGAACTTGTTCTTGGATGGAGGAATCCTAGAGCAGAATACTTCCTTGAAGTTCCCAAGTGTCCCTTTGTGATACGGGTTGTCATGTTGATCATACCGGTATCTAATATTCTCATATGTAGTCTACAAATAAAACAAAAGGGATTGTGATTCACATGTCAGTGAACTAGAAATGAACATATAAAAGAGGTAGTTGAAATAACATTATGTCATCATATACAACAGCCTACTGCCTGCATGAGAATTTACTTCATGAGTAAAAAGTCACATTTCACATATCAAGGGGAGTTAATATAATGTTTGGTCGTTATCGTTTGCCCTCATTTTGGTTTTGATCATTCAAAGGACAAAATGGTCCAGATTTTTTTTTTTTTTGATATTATCATCCAATATTCGGTTCGGAGTTCATGGTTGCCCCTCCCATTACAAATGTCTCCTCTGAAACTTGAAATGTCGGGGCCTAACACCGCTAGATCAACTTTGTGTTAGTAAATAGTCTAGGTTTTTATTAAAATACAGGGACTAGCATTTTAGACAGAAAAAAACTTGAGGGACCTAAACTTGTGGTTTGAAACTATAAGAACCAAAATGATAGCAAACTATAAAGACCAAACAATATATTAACCCTATCAAGGGAAAGGACTGTGAGTTGAATGAGCATCCAAACCTGGTTTGTGCTGATGAGATATGTATGGAAAACTGTAAGGCCACCAACAAACCATACAGAAATAAAGGAGTAGATTATTAGTGCCATGGATGCAGGAGTTTTGATCATTGCCCTCCAAATTGATATCTCCTCTGAATCCATGATCCTCTTGATGTAGACCCAGCAAAAGGCATGCACATATAAGCAGAGAAGAGTTGCAGAGAAGACAAACATGTAGAAAAACCGGTAATTTCGCTGCAGTCAAGAAGCAGAAAAAAAAAAACTGACTCATCACCATCATTATCATATCTACTATTACTACAACATTCTATTAACAGTGTCACATCCATGTGGTTATACAACAGTAATTAATCCCAAGACTTCAGAAAATAGCCAAAATTGCAAAATGCATTCAATGAAGTAATCGATTTCTATTTCCAGCAGAAGCAAAAGAAAAACGAAAAAAAGAAAAGAAATGTATTCAGAAAGTTTGTCAGTAGACAAATACTAAGATTTCTAATGGACGCAACATATTCTAATATCTGTAGTATGTGGATGAAGCTAAAGCTATTAGGATAGACCATTAATGTCCCTTCTTACACAGCAAATTCTATTATTTATGCAAATACTACTTAGCACTTTCTGTTGCAACACTTCCAACGTTTTGCAAGCATTTTGCCTAAACATCCCAATATATCGTCAAGCAGAAACTAAGATTGCCTATATTTTTTTTCCTGTCCAAAAGATTACCTATATATCCAGTCTTTTCATAGCAACTATATATTTGAGCACAGTTTATATTTAAAATTTGAATATCTTGTTGAATTTGTCTATGGTTTAGGGAAAGAAGAATGCCTTGTTTAATAGTCCATGGACATCGATTAATGTATACAAGAACCCGGGGGAGGACAAAAATCAACCTTCTAAATAAAACTAACATAATAGTAGCAGTCCTAGGCAGCATTCTCTTAATAAAGTCACTATGAAATTCAGGGCATATTATATTTTGAAAAATGTCTTACCAATCCGATACACTGACCCACCCAAGGGCAGTGATGATCAAATCGCTCCACACAGTTATCACACACTGAACAATGAGAGCAACGGGGAGGTCGATATAGCTGGCAGGTATCACAATATTTAGTCCTTATAGGTCTACCATTAACAATGACATCCTTTGTCCTTGGCAAATGTTGCCTTGGAGACTGTCCATTGTCGTTCCTGTCACTAAAATCAGAATCATCTGGTTCGGGAGGATATGCATTGCGAGGTATTATGCCAGGATCCCTTGCTGATGCCAGCACAAGGACAGTCAGAGACTGGAAACAAATTTTAAGAATTGAGAGTACTGTACTGAATGAACTATAATGAAAAATTACTGTAAGCTTTTGAAATCAATATACGGAGGCATCATTTTCTATGCACTTGAATATGGGAAACAAAGCATAGAAGTTATAAGCAGTAGAAACCAATGGTGAAGCGAAGTTGATATTTCCATAGATGTATCAGAGTTACACATTGGAAATGATGCCATTAACAATATAGCACCTCAATATAAAATTCAAAACCTGGGCTTAAGTTAAATTACTTTAATCTAAGATCAGATGTACATCAGAATCTTTCAATTCTTTTGCATTTCAAAGGGAACCTGACTTCTTCAATTGCCTAACTCTCTTATTCCCTCTACTGCCAAGTCAACACTGGGTTCTGTTTCTCCAACGGGCACTTGGGAGGCAGCATATTTTTAACAGAACATTGACAGAGTTCATGGACATTTTTCAGAGTCTTAGCAGTATCAAGGTGTAATTTCTAACATTATTTATGGAAATCATCAGAACTCTTAAGTATTGATGATAGTTACTGGAATAAGCTGCATTACCAATCTAAATATGGAATTCTTTTCAGCCATTCACTTGCATAATTGTTTTAAAACTTCAATTGCAATCTCATCACCAAAGATAGAAAAACAGAATAACTGCAAAAGCGGCTCTACTCCAATATCATGTGTATGTATCTAAGAACATAGTTATTGGCATGATCATGGGAAGACTTCTCTCCTTCCTACTTTTAACATTAAAGCTAACCCAACACATGGAGCTACTATAGATGAAGGCTAGCAATAGTCAATTGTGTAAGAAATCATTGAATGCCTCTTATAGAATGTAATATTATTGGATGACAGCATTTATTGAGCATCTTATAATAAATTATGGTGTTATCATAACTAAACAAGGCTAGGTCACAGATAACTTACAAATATTGTGAGAGCAATAACTATGACCATTATCGACACTCCCAAGTGATGAGAAAAATCATCGAACAGTTTTCTGGCTACGAAAGTGCAGAATACAGCAACAGGAGCAATAATAAGGAATAATGTCAGAAACATAGATTTAGCATCAGGTCCAAATATCAGTCTTCCCTGAAGTAAAAATACCTGGAAATAGAACAAACAGACATGGATTCAGAATCAAAATTAGGAAGATCGCCAATGTAATGGACCAATTTCATACATGCATAAAATAAATTAAAATGAACAGAGACAACCAGAAATACCACTTACCTTACAGCCATACTATTTGTAAAAAATGTCCATTAGTCAATATATCTTTCATAAATGGAATGAATGGAGAGAAAAAAAGTATCTTGCAGATTTAAAAGTAAACTGATGAAATTTAACTGCATTGGTTGAAAACACATGTTAGAGTAAGATTGAATACATATAATTTTCATTGGTTTGGGTAATTATTATATCATCCATCTATATTTCTTTCCCATCTCAAATGCCAATATTTGGTCTGATTGTAACGCTCTTATCATCTATGAACCAACGTTTACAAAGCCATCAGTCCAGAATACTTGCAAATTTTCTTCTTAACATCATTTCACTATTAGTCGGGTAGAACATCGGAATGCTTATTTGCTACAGTATTCTGTTCTTAGATAAAATTATTAAAAATAGCACATCACAAAGAAAGGGATCAATCACAGGTCTCAGGCAGAAGAACTGCAAACTGGAAAGTAAAGAGCAAGCTGCTGCATTGGTTAGCTAGCTAAATGGCACATTCAACATAACCGAGGTTCATATAAATGAAAAAATTCCAAATATTTCTACCATGAACAAGACTAAGAGGAGAAGAGAAGTCTACACCCCGCAACAGAAAAACAGTATCACACAGTTAATGAGAAATAGAAGAATGGAGATCGTAAAGTAATCGTGAACCCAGCATAAATTTTGTAGCAAAGTCCAGCCTTCCCTCTCCAGTATCGCATTCTAATACTCCATCATCAGCTTATCTAAGAAAGCCGAAAATGCAATCCAGTACCAAAGATAATCCCAGATTGAACTCAGGAATCAAAATTATCAGGTCAATACATAAAAATTGACTAGCAGAGATTGACAGAGGGAGAAAATAGGGGCAAACTTGATCATGAGGCATGAAATGCAAATCTTACATTACTGCCCTTCCAGGTGCGGTAAGTTCTGACGAGCGAAGAGGCATGCACGACTCCGATATCGACGGAATGAGAAACCGCCACCGGCGGAGACTGCGCCGCGTTCATTGTCTGCGGGTGAAGAACGCTGAAACAGTAGAAAATGGGGAAGAGATGACAAAATGGAAATAAAAAATAAAAAATTAATAACAAGAGGGGAAAGTCAAATGAAAAGGCGGCTTTCTTTTTCTTAATTTTTAATATTTTGATTGGATGGGGGGGTTTGACCTTTCTGTAACGTGGGGGTATGACCAGCGATGTTTGGTTGTAAGCTGTTGGAGTGAGGCCCCACCACTGACGTGGCAACTAGCTCATATGTTCTGGTCAATCCTGACTCTGGGCTTTCCCACAAATATATAGTTCCAAATCTGGGCCTATTAGTTAAATTATAAAGGTTCTTTGTTCGGGCATTGTGATCCAATGACACTAAACCCCTCATTTAAATTTTTTTAAGTGTGATGTTGTAAGTTTGATCCTCCATAAATATAATTGGAGCCTAAATTAATTACTTTCGCTGAATGAAAGATGACAAGAAAAAAGTTCCTTTACCTGAACCAATGAATTATGAAATTTTTATTTGATCACGGGTATATAATTTTGAACTCGTGCACATTGTTGTCAAATTCGTGAGTTGACTCTCCGAGTTTACCGTTTTTATGTTTTTAATTTACCAAATTAATTGAGTCACAAGTAAACTCATGACCGTTGTAAACTTGGTTAAACTTACGAGTTTAGACATCAAGTTTACCTCTTTTTATCTTTCAAATTTGGTTAAACTCACCCTTAAACTCATGTTAAAATTTTTATTTGATCATGCTCAACGACTTTATCTGTGAGTTTTATAAAAATTTCTTTGTTAAATTTGGTAAATATTGAATATTGATGGATTTAATTTCAATTATTTGGATTTAAAATATATTTAAATCAAATTGTTGTCATTCTTTTTAATTTAATTATTTATTATACACTATTAATATTTATTTAATAGTGAAAGTAAACTCTTACGAGTTTACGATTTGAGTTTATAATAGAGTTTACGACATTATCACGAGTTTACTTAAACTCACGAGTTTGAGAACCTTACTCTTACATATTAATTAAATTGAAAAGGTTATTTGTTCGAACATTCTGGCTCAATGACACCAAATACCTTATTCTGGCTCAACCACTCCATATTTATGATGGAAACGAGAGTTAATTATTTTCGTTGGATGAAAGTTGACGAGAAAACAAGTTTCTTTACCTGAACCATTAAATTATGAAATTCTTATTTGATCAAGGCTATATAATTCTAAATCTAGGCAGATTAATTAAAGGGTTAAGGTGCGATTTTACCAATGAACTATTGGCTCAGGAGCGTCCAGCACAATTAACTATTAAGTGGACCAAAAATACCAACAAACTTTTTAAAAAGGAGCGCTCAGCACAACGCCATTAACACTGTTAACAAAAAGTTAACCTCCGTTATTTAAGGTGTAAATTGGCCAACGAACTCTTATTCTAAGAGCGCCCAGCACAAAATTCTAAATTTTACTAAATTAAATAATTTTTTTCTCAATTCTCATTATTCAAAACTACTTGTATAGATATCTATGGACAAAAATTATTCATTCTTTAATTTTGTCAAAATTATAATTTGCTAAAATAAACAAAATTTTTAATTAAAAATATAATTATATGATTTAAATAAAAATCAAGGTGTTTTATAATTTATTATATATGTTAAACAAAAATTATATGATTTATTTTTATAATAAAACTCACATAAATTTCTTCTAAAATAAAATAATAATTTTTATGAGAAAAAGAATGTATGATAAATGATATGAGAGAATTAGAGTAAAATATGTAAAAGTGCACTTATTAATCAAATAAATTAGAGTAAATTTATGTATGTATTTTTACTCTATCATGATTTTTATTTTTATTTTATTTCTAAATATAAGTCTTATTAATCTAAATTTATAAGTATAATTTGTTTCCTCTTTAAATTATAGCAAGAAATTTAGGTTAGTAGTTCTTAAAGCTCAATTGTGTCAATTGTCGTTTAACTTATTCCCAACGATACATTATCTATCTTGAATATAATGATATTAAGTTAACGGCAAAATCGAAAGAAAAGAATATAAAACACCTTGAGTTTTATTTAAATCATATAATTATATTTTTAATTAAAACTTTTGTTTATTTTAGCAAATTATAATTTTGACAAAATTAAAGAATGAATAATTTTTGTCCATAGATATCTATACAAGTAGTTTTGAATAATGACAATTGAGAAAAAATTATTTAATTTAGTAAAATTTAGAATTTTGTGCTGGGCGCTCTTAGAATAAGAGTTCGTTGGCCAATCTACACCTTAGATAACGGAGGTTAACTTTTTGTTAACGGTGTTAATGGCGTTGTGCTGAGCGCTCCTTTTTAAAAAGTTTGTTGGTATTTTTGGTCCACTTAATAGTTAATTGTGCTAGACGCTCCTGAGCCAATAGTTCGTTGGTAAAATCGCACCTTAACCCTTAATTAATTTAAAAAGGTTCTTTGTTCGGGCATTTTGGCTCAATGACCAAGGTTGTCAAATTCACGAGTTTAAACAAACTCATGACAGTGAGGTAAATTAATATCGTGAACTCGAATCGGTACGAGTTTACTTTTACTACTACCTCCGGTCCTAATTATAGGAACACTTTTGTAGTATAATTTGCACTATAAAAATGTTCATATAATTAGGACCGGAGGTAGTATTAAATAGATATTAATAGTGTGTAATTAAATAATTTAAATATAAAAAAATAACAATAAATTGATTTAAATATTTTTGAAATCCATTTAATTGAAATTAAATCCATCAACTTTCATAATTTATCATATTTAACAAAGAAATTTCTATAAAATTTACATTTAAATCTGTTGAGCATGATCAAATTGAAGAAGTTAACACGAGTTTAAGGATGAGCAAATATGATTTTGTAAGCTGTAAATGTAAAAACGATAAACTCGGTATATAAATTTACGAGTTTAACCAAGTTTACAACAATCACGAGTTTACCAGTGACTCAACTCAATTTTGTAAATTAGAAATATAAGAAACGCTAAACTTAGAGAGTTAATTCGCGAGTTTGATAACAATGTCAATAACACAAAACACATCATTTAAATTTTTTCAAGGGTACCCCATAAATATGATAAATGCGTGAGTTAATTACTTTCATTTGGATGAAAGATGGCGGGGAAAAAAGGTTCTCTACCTAAACCAATGAATGATACAATTTTTATTTGATCAGTGGTATATAATTTCTAATTTGATCATATTAATAAAATTAGGAAGGTTCTTAGTTCGGGCATTATGTCTCAATGACACCAAATATCTCATTTAAATTTATTTAAATTTTTTTAAAGTGTGATATTGCAAGCTTGACACTCCATAAATATGATGGAAGTGTGAGTTAATTACTTTCGTTAAATGAAAGATGACCGGAAATAAAAGTTCTTTACCCAAACCTAATAAATTATGAATTTTTTATTTGATCAATGGTATATAATTCCAAATTTGGGCATATTGATTAAATTAAAAAGGTTTTTTGTTTGAGCATTCTGGCTCAAAACTCAATGACACCAGACACCTCATTTAAATTTATTCAAGTGTGATATTGCAAGTTTAACGCTCCATAAATATGATGGAGGCGTGGGTTAATTACTTTCGTTGAATGAAAGATAACGGGAAAAAGGTTTCTTTGCCTGGTCAAATGAATTGTGAAATAATTTTTTATTTATTTGATATAATGTTAATATACAAATATATAAAATTATTCAAAATTTAGGGAATATGTTTACAAAATAAGTTTAAGGAGTACATTTTTACCAAATTAAAAACATAAAGACTTTATTTAGAGAGAGAGAGAGACAAAAATAAAATAATTTATAATATACTCCCTCCGATCCTAATTATAGGAGCAAATTACCAGAATTTGGGGAGATTAATGAATGAAGTTAAATTAGTTAATTATGTGTATTTTCCAAAAATACCCCTTCTGAAAATTACAAATTACATAAGGCGTGTTGTAAAAAAATTACATAAGGCAACTCAGAAAATATTTTTAAAGGAATATTAAAATTATTTTATTTAAAAATAAAAAATAAGGTAGAATCTCTCACTTGATAGAATATAAGCGTGTTGTAAATTAATTATTGTGGAAGAAGTATTAGTAGGGGTGATATGGGAAAAATATGACAAAAATTGCTCAAAATTATTTTATATAAAAAAGTATAATTTAGGTGTATATGACATTAATGAGTTGCAAACATTATTTACTTTATAAAATATATAGGTGTATTATTAAATTATTATTGAGAAAGTATAAATAGGGGTATTATAGGAAAAAAATTTGACAAAAGTTAAAACTTGCTCTTATAATTAGGACCAAAACCAACTCTAAAATTTGTTCCTATAATTAGGACTGGAGGGAGTATATAATTATATAAAATGAGAATTATATAGGCAGTTATGTACCGTACTCTTGTATTTTATCATTCATTTCTCCAAATATACAAGTTAAATTCTCCTTTCATTTTTCTTACATTATATAAGTGTGAGCAACTAAGTGATTAAGGAACTGTTTGATTCAATTCCATTACACTTTGTAGTGTAATGCGATGCAATGGTAATGCAATACAATATTAATTACAGAGCTAGTGTTGATTTGATTTTTAAGTAAGGTGCAATGAGTTATTTTTTAAATAATTATTTGTAGAAAATTAAGATATCACACAAAGTTTATTTTACCTTTAATATAACATTTGTAGAAAATATAGTTAAGAGTCATCATGTAGCCTCATCATAATCATCACGCAACCTCGCCGAGGATCGTTTGATGACGATGGTTGGGGTGGTAGAGGTGATGATAACGGTAGTGTGGCAGTGGTGGTGATGGCAGCAAATGGTGACATCAACAATGGTAGAGGAGGTAGTGGTGGTGGCGACATCTGCCATGGCGTGCATTCATGAATAATTATGTAAAACCCTAAAATTAGTGGTTTGTGGCTAAAAAAATTAGTAAAAACATATTTGTGGCAACAGAGGAGGCAGTGAGTGGCAGTGGAGGAGGAGGAGGTAGTGGTAGCGATGGCAGATGGTGATAGCGACAACAATGGAGGAGGTAATGGCGGTGGCGACATTTGCCATGGCAATGACAGCGACAACGGTAGAGGTGGCGACGATGGAGGTGATGCTAGAGGTGGAGGAGGAGGAGGTAATGGTGGCAATGACAAGTGGTGACAACGGCAGCGGTGGAGGTAGTGGTGGTGGTAATGGCAACAGTGGAGGTGGCATAGTTGGGGTGGCGGTGGGGGAGGAGGAGGAGGAGGAGGTAGTGGTGGCGATAACAGGTGATGACAACGATAACGATGGAGGAGGAGGTAGTGGCAGTGGTAGCTGTGGAGGAGGTAATGGTGGTGATGGTAGGTGCCATTGCAGTGATGGCGGCAGCAGTGGAAGTTGCGGTGGAGGAGGAGGAGGTAGTGGTGGTGGTGGTGGTTGTAGCGTGGTGTGGCATGTGAAATGAGACAAGTGAAACAAAGACAAATGTAAAAGGTAAATTGAATTTTTTCAATCATGCAATGTGGTGATAATGAGTATTCATATGGTAGAGGCATGGATGAGGATTACCAATTTTTTTGTAATCTATCATTACCATGGCAAACTCTATTACCATGCTAAAAAGCAATCGAACACTCTTCTTTAGATAACATAATCATGATTATCATTATAAGTATGCAATGAGGTTGAATTAAATGGGCTTTGAGTATTTTATTTTTTTTTATTTTTTTTTTCCTTTCATTGCTTTGTGCGAAAGTGTGGTTAGAAATCAGAATTTGTCGGGTGTCATGTATCATAAATTACGACCACAAAAAAACTTGTCCTATAAAATTTAAGAACATCCTCTTCAATTGAAAATAAATATTATATTCTTTAATTGATTACAAAATAATAGGCCCGTCACTTGGATTCAGGAAAAAATTAAATATTTCAAGAGTCAGATGGCAAAATCTAGATCAACATGGCGGCCGATGACATTAATTAGCGATTAACTTGAAAACGACGCACCGTTTAGGATCCTCGTAAATTAGTACTACTACTATTATGATATTATCCCCTTGTTCCCAAGGCAATACATACAATATGATACAAGTTAGTTAGCTGTCCAATCACATTAGTTTCTCACTAATTTCCTTTTCTACTCTCATGTTCATTCTTCTCTTCTTAGCCAATAACATATCAACAGGAAAATCTGAACGCTTTCTTCTCCATACATTTTTTTATTGATGGTAGTTGTTGTCTTTATGATGACAGATTAGACTGGTCAACTTGCAAGATTATTTGAATCTTCACTATTTGGAGATTCAAACGAAATGATAGGAATGAATCAAATCGATGTGTCATGGGGAACGAGTGAAATTAATGACATGTTCTTGTGGTGAAGAATTAAAATAGAAGTGGATAAGAAATTGGGCACAAAGCTATATAAGAACCGGATAAGTACTCTTGAGTCGATTAACAGAAAACGACATACTATGCATTTATCAATTTATACAAAATAATCCGTGTAAAATTCGTATAGGGGGGTTAATAGCTTTAGCTTTTGAATTTTTGTTTGCCAAAATGTAATAAATAAGCAGATTATTCCATAAAAATGTAAATTATACTTTCTGTTAGTCAGTTAAGAGGATGAAGTATGGGTGAGCTTTACTTGAATTGAAAAGGAGTCAAAAAATCATGTCAGATAGAATTTATATCAGTAGAATAATAATTTATAAACATCCAGCCTTGATGTTTTGGGGTTAAAACGTGGTATCAAGCTCACTTTTATGCCTCTTATTGTTTTTAATTCAGTTAAACCCTCAACCTTTCTTAGGATTGCGCAGTGTAACACCATCTCTAATCAACCCTAAGCTTAATGTGATTTTTAAAAATTTCTTTAGAGATGACTTCAAAATGAATTCCTCAAATCTAAAATCTAAATTAAGTAAATAAACATCCTAGGTCTTTAGCCGTCTATCAAAAGAGTGCAATTATATATTCTAAGTAAATTCATCGCATGCAGTATGATATAATAGGCAAATTTCTCTAAATGTGACAATAAAAATGAAATAAGTAGTAACTGCTAGCTACTTGTTAAGGTAGCCACATCACCATATGCCTTCCCAGTTGCTCCTACCCTCGAGCTCTCACATGAAAAAATGTGAGAACTAACGGGATGAGACCAATGTCTCAATAACTCAATCACTACCTACCTTACCTATCGGCACCACCCGTCGTGGGGGAGGCAAGTGGGACTAACGTACAAACATGTCAAGTGGATATATTAGGCAGAAAGGCAAACATATATAATAAGTAAGAGGGCAACAAATATACTAATCAAGAGCATGATCATATCCATTCATATTCTCAAATAACATTTATTCACAACACAACATATTGTTTCACAAAATGTCATTATGTATGATAACTCTTTATCTTTCATTAACCCCCAAATCATCCTTATATCCTTCTTATTTCCTCTGACTAAACCCATGGGTCAAGTACTTTCGATGTTACTGGGTTACTCTCACAAGCTCTCCGCAAGTACGATGTAGACTGGCCAAAGTACAGAGCACACAAGGGACCATGGGTTCATCCAGTGGGGTTACTTCCTAGGCCTCGGGAATACTGCCTAGAAGCCCTTAGAGTGTTGCATCAGGGAATACTGCCCTGTAAAATCGAGGACAACTAGTGTTGCACAATAATCAATTAGCGGCCTACCATGTGGTATTTAGTTTTTATCAATGACAACCCATTCACTAAATCCGCTATATATATCACATTATTTTCAAGGGGTCTTCATATTTTCAAGCTCATGCATTCAAGTTAATAACATAGAATCACCATGTTCCAACACATGCATATATTTTTTATCCAGTTAATCAACAATATATAAGCAATACAAAATCTCAGTGTATCACATACATAACACATACACTACAAAAAAACATCGTATTATCCACGGAATTACCAACGGAAAAATTTCGTCAGAAATTACCCATGGAATTCCTTCAGTAATTAAAATTACCCACGGAAAATTTTTGTCGCAAAAAAAGCCGTGGATAAAATTTCGATAATTACCCATGGCTTTTTTTGCAACAGAAATTTTCCGTCGATAATTATAATTACCCACGGAATTTCGTCAGTAATGTCAGGTCGTACCGAAGGAATTCCGTGGGTAATTATTACCCACGGAATTCCGTAGGTAATTTCTGACAGAATTTTTTCCGTCAGTAATTCTGTGGGTAATCTGAGTGTTTTTTGTAGTGATATATTCGTCAAGCCCATACTCAGAAACACATCACACCAATTATTCAATTGCCTATACAAGGCCACTCAAGAGGGATGAATCACAAATGTACCAAAAACAATTCAGTGTACACATCCATATTCATAGTTGTTTCTAATGATTCCACAAATTAATCTATCCAGTCTTATGATTCACACAAAGGTCCCACAAGGCGTTATTGGTCATAAAAGAGCAAGGTTCATACAATTTCTACTCATTCTAGGCTTGTGGAGTTTTTCAGAAAAACCCACGAGCAACATGATACCTGGTATTCTTTAAGTTCCAACTAAGGAAAATCCTTATCCCAAAGCTCAGAGTAACAAGAAACTTAATTAATGTAAAGTCTTTTAGCAACACTAGATGTTTATAATTTCTTATCCATCGAGTTGCTTAGAATTTCCTATGAGTAGGAAATGTTATATTAAAACTATATTATATTAGATTTGAGAATTGAGATCATTGGAGCATTAGACTAGCCTTTTCTAACGTTTCTGTGATCTCAATTTGGGATTTTAACCTTTAAAACCTCTAGAAAACTCTTAAATCTATGAAAATTTCTATTTTTCAAATAACAGATTCAATGTGTGATAAATTACTCTTACCCAAAGCATAATATAAACCCCTTAATATTTCAACATTTATCATAGTAATAAAACACAACTCATTGGGCAAACAGAGTATAAACATATTAATATGAAGTACTTGATTATATAATAGGAATTCTCACAGAGTCTATACATAAAATTTACAATCCCAAAATTTCATTACAAAACTGTAGATAACCAACATCGATACTTGAACTGGACTGGAACCTTCAATTGTTGGTATTTATGACCTTACCTTGGGAGCCATGTCCACTATGTTGACTACCTATATTTGTGGAAAGGGCTAAGATTCATAAGAATCTCAAAGTAACTGTTAATCACTTAAATAAAATGCATGTATAGTATATGGTAGTCAACCATGCACAAACAACACATTCAACATTCAGAGATAAACATGAGATGCATCATCGATTGTAAACATAGGACCCAACCGGTCCATTCCCATAGTGTTGGGTATTCAACTGGGCCTCTTCCTTTCTTATCTAAATGCTTAATAGGGTTCACGACACCATTGCTCCACTAGGTTGTACTGTTCATTCCCATTTTTTTAGTACCATTCACTATCCTAAAATAATTTTTCAGGATTATAAAGTATTTTTTCAATACTAGTCAGTATCCCAAAGTATCTTTTTAGTACCAGTCAGTATCCTGAAGTATCTTTTTAGTACCAGTCAGTACCGTGAAGTATTTTTTCAGTACCAGTCAATATCCTTAAATATATTTTTAGTACCTGTCAGTGTCTTAAAGTATTTTTTAGTACCAGTCAGTACCCTGAAATATTTTTTCAAGATCATGAAATATTTTTTCAATATCAGTCAGCATCTTGAAGCATTTTTTTAGTACCAGTCAGCATCTTGAAATATTTTTTCAAGATCCTATATTTCAGGATACTGACTTGTACTATTTTTTCCACATAGTTACTTTTAAAGCCATGTCGTCGTCCAATCAGAGAAAAAAATTCAAACTTAACGGTCAAACGATATTTTTGCTCCTAAAAAAAGTACTTGGTGTTGGGCGCTCTTTTGGCCAAACCACATGTACATTTTTGTAACTTGAAAGCCACGTCCTCGTCCAGTCAGCAAAAAAAGTCAAACTTAATGGTCAAACCTTATTTTTGCACTTAATTTGTAACCACGTAGTCACTTTTGCACCTAAAAAAAGCACTTGGTGTTGGGCTTTCCTCCAAAAAAAAAACACATTTGTATTTTTTCCCTTTAACCCTATTATTTATTTACTTATAGACACATAATTAAATTAAATACTCTCATTTAACCTCTACTAACTTTATAATTTTATCTTTTCTAAAGAAATTCAATAATAATAATAATTACATAATTATGTTTTTATTATACTTCATTTAACTTTAATGTTTTAATTTACTTTAGATACATCTTCCTTATTTAATCCATTATTCACTAAATTATATTTACCACTAAATGTTTCCTTCATAAGATTACCTATGTCTTATGAATGAAAATTTGGGATGTTACACCCTGTCGAATTATCCATCTCCATCTCCATCTCCATGTCCATCTTTTTCAGGATGCTGCACATGATTCTAACTTCTCAATTATCAATTACCAACTCTCTTTTCATCAAGTTTTTTTTATTAGATCTAGGGTTTTACCCTCGAGACTTAGAGGATAAAAGGTTCTTACCTCTTTTAACAAGTGCGTTTTTCGGAATTTGAACTTGTGTTTTCTTACTTATGGGGTGAGGCCTCTTACCACCTCAACCAATAGATTTTTAGTAAAATAAATATTATTTTATACATACAATTTTATTTAATATATATATTTTTTCAATTTTATGAATTGTTTTATATTATTATTTAATATACATCCACTGGTTTACATATAGGTCATTGCTTTTTGGATTTAGGTGGTTTTTTGATTTGGATGGATAATACAAAGCATTAAAAAATTGAGATCAAAGACGAAATTTAGTTTCTTTGAAGTCTTTATCATAATTGCACCTATTCATATAAATCCATATTCATACTCAAACACATAATACTTTATAATTTGGCATGAAATTTTTAAGACATATGGTAGTTTTTTTAAAAAAAAAAAACAAATCAAGACTGGAGTTATAGATTTATTTTGAATAATACCTCAAGGCGTGAAATTATGAAATGCATTTTAAGTTTTTAATAGTAAATTTATAAGGTATAATTGGAGTTTTTGTACATATGGTATAGACTAGGAAGTTACCACTTGAGTAAGGAAACCGGTCTTGCACAACCTACCTCACCTTGCTAGAAATAGTTAGGGTTTCTATTGGATATTGAGCTGCAAAATAAAGCCAGTTCATCCTTCGACTGACCATGCCCACCCCCTATTAAGGAAGGAGATAATGACCTTCATGATAATTGGAATTTAATCCTTAAAAGAGATTGGGTGGTTGATCTTCACACATTGACAATGAGATGAATTTTGAAGGTGATATGCTAGCCAAGTGTGCTTTAGCAATGACCTTAACTTCACTTGATTCCTTTATATGATTTTTGTTTGTTTATTTCTTGTATTGTAGAGTAGTTTGTTTTACGACTTTCGTATTTATCAAAAAAGAAAGAAAGAGATAAACATTCCGAAAACCCTTTTGACCAATATAAATAGACACCATGAGTTATCCCTATCATCAATTCAGTGACACCAGGAGGAACTTTAGCAGGCTTTCAACAATAGCCACAAATCCACTTATTCTTACAATCTCTAGTGATTCCACCACATAGTCAGTGCAACCATCTTCCAACACTGAACCATCAACCGCCACCTTAATACACGTAAACATGTTAAATTTTACTACTCGACATTCTCTGTCTTTCTTTACAAATATATTTTTAGGAGCTCGATCAACATTACGAAAAATAATATTCGAACCTGAAATTGTGCATTGTGTTTTGTTATGTTCCACTCCACCTAACAATGTGAAATAAACCCCGGGGGGAAGAGAGAATGCCAAGATTTCGTAGTCTTTGTTCTCCCTCAAAAAATGCAAATTAGTAAAGGGTGAATGAACACGATACAGAAAAATGTGCTATGTGGATCCCATTTCATGCGATTTCCCTTTTTTATCAGTTAAAAAGATGGAAGAAAGATCGAAATTTTCCTTGACTTGATTTGTCAGAATTAATCATCTATCTGTTTGATTTTTTATGGTCATTCTGGACATATGTCTTCCGTTCACGATCCGCTACAGTCTACAGAATCTCTCTTGTTTTGTTTTCTTCTTATTATAATAATGTTCTGCTGCTAGGGAAATCCAGAATGAACAGATTGGCTTGGGCCTGAAAACATACACACACAAAAAGAACAAAAAAATACAAACAGATAGATGCTTCGGGCTCACACATAACCAGACAACCTAATCAATCTTGTCCAATATTAATTTTTCACATGAAACGGACCAACTATAACGTTCAATTCTCTTCCACAAGTAACCTCACGAGACTTATTAGACCAGTTTCAAAGAATGATTCCAAGTGCGGAGACGAAGAATCCAGATCTGAGTTTTTGGAACCATATTCCCAAAGTCATAACCCTAACGTCAACCCATTCACATTTGCATGGATTCAACCAAAAAACAAACCATCTCGTTGCATTGGATTCTTGTACTCTTCCATCACCACTGGACCATTTATGTCGTTGAAAAGAACTCTATTTTTTTAATCATATTAAACACAATCGTATATAGATCTCAAAAGAGAACATAATGGTCTATAATGTTTGGCAATTTTTATGAAGTATTGGGAACAACAAAAGCGATGGAAATTCAATGTATTTTGGGGGTATGTGTTTGTCGACAATAATAGAGTTGGTGTGGCTTTTGTTTGTGTGTGGCTGCTTGATAAGATCTAAGTTCGTTTGTATGTGAAACGAGCAAGACATGTGGCGAGGTAAGTGAAGTGAAAGCGACTTGATTTAGAAGAACCCTAGATGGACGTACATTGTGATGGAACTTAAAGTGTCTGGTGAGATTAAGACATTAATGGCTTTAAATTCTACTATTGGATTGCTACGAAGGGAAGAGAATTTGAGGTGAGAGTTAATTGCCCTTGACCTGCGTCTAAAGTAACTTCACATTCATTCTTGGCTTACCCTGTTCTGACTCAGCAGCAACAACCGCCATTAATACATATATTCACTTATTAACAGCAGGCCATCAATACATATATTTACATTTTTGTTGTATAGATTCATCATGAAAGATGATGATTGAGCCAACAAATGCTGACTCAGTTGTTAAGAAATTGACTCATAATTATAAGGTTGCGGGTTTGAATTCTGCTTTTGATGTGAGGACTTTATGGGTAGATAATCTGTAAATACCACTGTAAATGCTTTTTGAGTCAGAGGCATGCATTAACCCTAATAAGTCTCCGAGACTCAACTCGTACAAATTTATTTTTATATAAAAAAAAAAAGTTGATGATTGATGAGTGAACAAAACAAAAATTTAAAGGTTAGATTTATTATTGGATTCTGTGAGATAATAATAGCGAAAAAGGTCGCATTATTTAGAACTCAAGAACTATGTGACTCATTCATCATACTTTTTATAACGCATAAAAGGAAATTACCTTACCCTATATTTTGATGACTTAATGATAAATTTGTCGATGATATTGAATTTAATTTATCGAATGGATATAACATGAATCCTCTTGAAAGAGAAGGGTGCAGGGAATGCTGGCAATGCGTAGATAATGCGTGGTTGTGGTTGTGGTTGTGGTTAGCTCTAATTTGATACTATTAGACACATAATAATCTAAGTAATTAATTGTATGAAATTTAAAAGATGGGTTGGCCATTGTTCATGATAATGATAAATGCATATAACTAGCCACACACACACACACACATATTTCTTAGAAAACTGTTTAAATTTTTTTCGACACACATATTTCTTAGAAAACTGTTTAAATTTTTTTCGTGATGAGGATCATATACTTTATTTATTTCAGCGAATTTGGTTTTTAAATTAAGTATTTTTAAGTTTGCAAAATTTCTTAAACATAGTGTAAGAATATTTTTTTTTCGTAACTTTTTATTTCTTTTATCAATATTTTTTTGTGTGACAAATACATATAATTTATTTTTTTGATAAATAAAGTATATAGAATTTCTCCAACTTCAGTAAAACCTTGCGCGCGAACACTGCTCTTATATATGCATGATTAATAAACAAAATTTTTCTTACATTAAAAATACTTTCATATTTTTAATAAAATGTAATAAGAGGAGTATAGTTGACATTATATATTTTTATATAAAGTGAAAATAACTTTTTCCTGAGAGAAAACATTAATTGGAATTTAGTTTAGTTTTCATCAAGAGTATATATCTAGATCGATAACAACATATATAAAATATAGAATTTATGGGAATCCATGTTATTAAGACATGAATGGTATGAAACATAAAGAAATTTTTTTTTTTTTTCAAAACATTTCTTTACACATTTCAAAAGAGTGGATCACCAATTCAATTTTTCATTTCTTTGATATTTTTTTTTCACATTTATACAAAATTTAAATGTTAAAAAATATAAGTACCGTGTTGCAAGAATTTTTAAAAATTATTAACTTTTTGTGCATATGATAAAAGTATAGTGACTTCGTTAAATAGCTAAATGTAGCCTATGTTTTTGGCAGTGTGATGATATAGTATGATGAAGGAGAGCGACATTTGGATCTCGAAATTGAGAAGGAATTAACGACAGTTGGTATCTGATGATTTTTTCCTTAAAAATGAGTTGTAAATATTAATTTGGGTAATTGAAATTTTATGAATCTCAATGACAAATAAAGTATTAAATTTTTAAACGTAACTCTGGTTTATAAATAAGATTTCTGTTTGTAACATTTTGAATCAATATTTATAACTCATTTTTAAAAATCATTTTTTTAATAATATGAAGGGTTTTAATCATTTTTTTTAAATCATTTCTTTCAAGACTTAGAGCACAAAGAGTTTTCACTTCTCTCAACAAGTGTGCTTCCCATGATTCAAATTTGTTACCAACGAGAATTGGGCCTAAATGAAAGGATTTAGTCTCTTATAACGTAGTAAACCAAAATTTGAAGTTCCGCGGGAAACGGATCCATTTTGGCTGATCATCAAAATGATGAGCGCCCCCAACCTACCAGATCTAAACTATTTAAATATGATCTAGCTAGATGGTCCAAATTTAATTTTTTCAACTAGTGATATTTAAATAAAAATTAATTATTTCTTAAAAAAGTTATAGTTAATATATTATTTTTATTTCAGATTCTATACTCATTAAAATAATTTTTTTTATAAAAATAAGGATAAAGAAAAAAAAATTAAATATGGATCATCCATGTCATTAAATTAAGATGGTCCAAATGTGATGAGTTGGTGGCGCTCATCATTTTGATGAGACCCAAAACGATTCAGCTGGAATTAGAGTTGGTGTTCGCATTTAGTATCGACAATTTTTGTGTAAAAGGATACTGAAAATAGTCAAAATACACTTGTGCGTATTAAAAGAAATAAAAAGTTAACAGTTATTAATTCAATCTTTCAAGGCTTCAATGTCATTACTCATTTCTCAAGGAGCAGAATGTTGCGTCAATGCATTTTACTCAAAAAAGTGAAGAAGTAGGTGTAACTAATCGATGACAACCTAAATGCAATATCAGAGAGAAATTAAAAGGAACTCACTTTATGTACAACACTGTTACTCTCTCAGAGTGACTCACCACCTTTGCTGGTAATTTATTTATCATCTTCATAATGAGACTTCACCTTCCCTGGGAATTCTAGTGACGCGACGGATCGATGCGTGCTCTGCACAATCCCACAAATTCACTCAAAACCTAATTAGGCAATTTTACCTAAGATTACCAATTAATTGGTTATTACTAACATGAATTGACAAATCGTGGACTTAAATTATAAATCATAAGAACTTACATTTATCAATAAATAGCGAGTAAAAATATATGATTTAATAATTTAAATATAATAATATAATAATTTGGTTTGCATATATTTCAAATATAATAATTAAAATTAAATTCATCAGCATTCATAGTTTATCATACTCAACAAAAAAAAAAATTTATGAAGTTCAAAGATAAAGTCACTAAACAATCAAATCAAAAAAACTAGTATGTGTTTAACAGTTGATAGACATTATTTTCTAAGTTAAAAACAAGACAAAAATAATAAACTTTATGTGTAAATTTATGAGTTCAACAAAGCTTGCGTAGGTAACACAAATTTAAAAGTAAGTTGACATAATATTTTGTATGTTGAAAACGTAAAACTTAGAAAGTCAACTCAAGCAAAAACTCATTATAAGTCATCTAGTAGAGTATAAGTAACTTATTTTATTATGAGATTGCCCGTATTTAAAACCTCATTAATTTAATGTTCTATGGCTTCTTGCAATGTAATTCATTATATTACATATGACTAGACTTAAAATTATATTTTACTTTTAGACCAAGTTAATGACTTAAAAGTCTTAAATATCTTTCTTTGTTCTGACAAAGAAGCTAAAAGTGCGTTATAAACAGCGGATGGAAAAAGGCCATGAAGTAAAATAACGATAGGTTAAAATCCGCGTTATTCACATATATAACTAAAGGAGCCATGCATATTAGTAATTTTGTTGATAGAATGATAGTACAATAGTTTTCACAATGATTGTAAAGTTTCTAGAATTATCCAGTAGTTATCATCATGAATAGGATATTTCTGTGCTTTTAAGCTATTAGTTTAGCTTGAGCTGGCAGACATCTTCATATGACAAATGAGTGGTCCTAGAAAATATATTTTTTATGATCTGTGGCGCCTTCTCAATGGGCCAAGTGGCTTCAAATAATTGGGAAGGTCATAAGTCATATATAAAATGAGACATTTCCTTGGCTGAGCCTCTACGTACTGTAACTGGGACGACCTTCATGTTGATTTTGGCCACTCGGGTCCCCCTCTCTCTCTGGAAAACACATTACAAAGTAATGATATTTTGTTAATAATTAATGATGATGTCATATATGTACAACTGTAACCACTAACCATTACTATTAGAAAGCTCTGTTTTTACCTTTTTGACTCTGAGAGTTCTTCATGCAGACCTCCGATCCATGGCTTCATCCTGGTACTGTAATGTCATTTTGACCCCAAGCTCCTCTCTTATCATCAAGTGAAAATAAGAAATAAATTCTTAATGAAACTCTTTCAAATTATGAAATTATTTATTGAGAATATATTCAATAAAAGTTATGTATTTTATATAGTTTTTTATTATTCATGAAGTCATGAATCAACATAATTCAGATGGTAATACTCCCTCCGGTCCTAATTATAAGACAACATTTGAGAGTTGGTTTTGGTCCTAATTATAAGACAGCATTCTAATAATTGTCAATTTTTTCCTAAAATACACTTATTTTATTCTCTCAAGTGTGTTTGATTTTTTGTGAGTATATGTATGTGGACGCGTATACTCTTCCAGTCAATGAAATTTTTAGATATATATATGTGTGTGTGTATCTATGTATGTATTTATGTGTGTGTCTACACACAAATATCTATAGACACTATAGACACACACACATATATGTGTGTCTACATATATGTATTTATGTATATATGTGTGTGTCTACACACATATATATTTTGTGTGTGTACACACAAATATATGTGTGTGTGTGTGTCTACACATATATATTTTATGTGAGTGCGAGCGCGCGCGCGCGCACACACACATATATCTGTGTGGGTGTGTGTACATAAATGTATATTTGTGTGTTTGTCAATATGTGTGTGTACAAATATAAACACTTGGACAATGATATAGGAGGTGTACTGTGTACACACACACATACATATATATATATATATGTGTGTGTGTGTGTGTTTGTGTGGGTGTGTGCGTACATGTATGTATATTTGTGTGTTTGTCAATATGTGTGTGTACTGTGTGTGTACATATATGTACAAATATAACTAATTTTATTCAGATATATACATGTATATTTTTGTGTGTGTGTGTGTGTCTATATGTGTATGGGGGTGTGTGTGCCTATATGTGTCTGTCGATATATGTACACACACATATATGTGTATGTGTATGTATATATATTAAGACCATTATTTTAATTAGATAGCATGTAGAAAAAAAAAAAAATAGGTTGGAGAGACATGTGATAGGAGCTATTGATTTACTTTCACTTAGGTCATTTTAAATTTATATAAGGATATTTTAGGAAAATGAGTAAAATTAACTAATTTAACTTATTTCCTTAATCTCTACAAAATCGGTTAAATATGTCTTATAATTAGGACCGGAGGAGTAACTAGTAACGCTCATGCATGGTTAATGCAAATTATAATGGCAATATTCATCGGGTCAAGAAAAAAAAGCCTATAATTAATATATATATTCATGAGAGCCTTTAAATTATAAATTTGCTTGATTGTTAATTTTGGTGATTGTGAAATGACCATGAGATCTTTGATTCGACATTGGGTCTGACCCCTTACATAGTATGGGGCAAGTTTCAGAATAAAAAGGGTGAAAAGAACTCATCTTCAAGTTATCAAATGACGTTTGGCAATTTCGGGTAAAATGGCACTTTCACTCGCAATTAGTTCCCACGCTTTTGTCCCATATTTCGTAATAACTTCGAAATTCCCCCGACTAATTTACTTCATAAATCTATCCTTCAAAATATTTATTTTATTAAATTAAATTAAATTTCTCTCATTTTTTGGTATTTTAAAAAATTAATAAATATCAGTCTCTTGGTGATTTCGTCTTAATCTTGATTATTTATCATTTATACGAATGCACGATGCCACTAACCTGCCTACATGTCCTTTTTAGGCCAAACATAAACCTGTCGATCACTGTTGGCATTTACGAAGACTGTATTTAAACTTTAGATTCAGGATAAAAATATAACAACAATCATGTACAATATTCATATTTACATGAATTATTAACGAGTTGGTAACCGTCTCCCAGTTTCAAATGTACATGTGAAACTTAATTGATGAGCAATATGTAAATACTTCTCTTTAAATGTTTTTTGAGTTTAGAGGTTTACGCTGACCCTAATAAACTCCTAACTTAACTCACCAAAACATGTCTGTATCAAAAAAGGTGTAAGAGTTTTATGAATTATTATAATATAGATGTGAAACTTAATTGGTAAACAATCTATAAATACCTCGGAGGTTTGCTCTAACCTTAATGAACTCCTAACTCAAAGTCGCCAAAACCTTTTTGCGTCAAAAAATTAGTATGAGTTTTATGAATTATTATAATATGTATAATATAATTAATTTGTAGTAATATTAATATTTATTACCATGTTATCCTCCTCAATATAAGACATATTTACTTAATTAATTTGATTAGATTAAATAAGTTAGTTAAATTAGTTAATATGACATCTATTGTTTTGAACACCCTACTCAACTCTCTTAACTCTCTCATTGGTTCTTCTCATTGATTATTGTTGAGGGAGCATAAGTAAAGTATAAAAATATTGACAAATATGAAAACTAAATCTTAAAATTAAGATAAGAACAACTCCCAAAATATGTGGAGGAGTATGACTTTGATGATTAACCTATGTATATTTACTTACCAAAATGTATATATCAGTAGTAGTACGTAGTACGTAATAATCTCAAATATCCACATCACTAAATAATTATTGACGAAGCTGGATTCAAGTATGGACGTGGCATTCTATTATACAAGCAAAATAGGTGGGCTTAAAGACAAAGGTTTCCAGTATGAGCTAGCAACATCGGATTGGTTCATTTTCTTTTAAAGTCTTATATTCATATATTAAGCTGACATTTGGAGAAATTCAAGCAACAAATTCCAGGTGTCCCCCTAACCTATGTTCTTAGGCTATTTTTTAGCCACAAAAAATTAGAAAGAAAAAAAAAAGAGTATATAAAAGAAGCCCCATATAAATCACAGTTGCAGCAGCTAGGGACGATAATACGCGTTTATATCTATCTCATTATGTATTCTTTTTATAAAAAAATCAATCAATCATATATGTGTCTGGTGAAGGAGATTTAATCCCAAATCTTGAAGCAATTAGATCCACACGTTTAAATAATCATAAATTGCAATCAAAATTTTATTTGGTCAGGCAACGTCCCACCTTGTAAAATTAGAACCCCACGACTCGATCTCTTTTTAGACTTTTTGTTTTTATTTGGTTCATGCATGTGGGATTCATCATGTGGCCAGATGTTGTTATCATCAATAACAAAAAAATTACTTATTCTACTTCACATGCACTCCTTTATTTTCAATCATTACGAATTAATGTAAACGATTAAAGCTTTTATCATCAAGATTCAAACTTACCCTTGACAGAAATGATTGCAAATTAATGTGAATGATCAAATCATTTTAGATTCCGCATGGAGGTGTAGTAATAAGTTAGTAGCAAAAAGAAAATGAGTATTTGCTTGGCTTATCTCGATGTCTAATGTTTTATGTTATTTGCGTAGCTTTTAAGGTAGTAATTAGGGTTAACTAGCTAGATCAAATGTAATGAAACCTTTTTTTTTTCCCTGTAGCAGTTAGTATCCTAAACTAATTTTGGATATATTCCAATACTCTAAAGTATTTTTGCTAGTAACCAAGGACGGACACAAGGGGGCTAGGGTGGGCCCCCGCCCCCCTATTTTTTATTTTTTATTTTAAAAGAAAAATCTTGAGAAGTTATAGATTGCAAACATAAGAATATCTCCCGATACACTGAAGGCACCACCTCCATACTCCTGAGCAATTGTTCACACTCCCAACTTTTTAGGCGTGATATCGGTGGCCATTGCCTTGCAGCTCTGATGCTGCAACTGAGTTAGCATAGGGGAAAATTTTCATGATGATTTTTTGATGTATTTTATTGGTCCTAATTATAAAACCAAATTAATTTTTTTCAGAGAAATTAAGGAAACTAATTAAATTACTTTATAGTATTTATAATTATATTTTTTTCTCCAAACTAATTAGTTTAACTATTAAATTAATATATAATATAAGGATAAAGAATATATGATATGATTAAGTAATTTATTTAGCTTCTTTAATCTAAAAAAACAATTTAATCTTATAATTAGGACTGAAGATAATAATATTTTTTTACTTTCGCCCCCTCAATAAAATTCTTGGGTCCGTCCCTGCTAGTAACACATAATCTAAAGCTGTTTTTAGTGCAACCTTGCTTTTAAAGTTTTTTCTTTTTCCCGAATAAGTAGCAATGGGTAACCTACACTTATATATGAAACAGTATGTGTTTGGCAAAACAGTAAAAAGTGCTTTTGAGAGACAAACCATGGTTTGGTTTCAGGAAAAATTTGCTGATACTTTCCAAAAGGTTCAAAGTGTTTTTTCCTCCCAAAACCATGGTTTTGACTCGAAAACCATAGTTTTTTGGGGGGAACTACTTTTTTTTCTTCACTTTTTCCATCTCTCTCCTCCATTTGTCCACATTTGTCCGCCTTTGAATATGATTTAATGAATTTTTCTTTACTTGTGATTCATGAATTGTGATTAATCTGTGGCCTGTTCATGTGGATTGAAGGAAGATGCAATTTTTTTGTTGGCCGAGGATATTTTGGCTTTTAAATTTTTTACATATATAATTAAATGTAAAAAAGTACCCTTTCTTTTACCCATCCCAATATCATACCAAACATCAGGTTCCATTTTTTAGCCCTCAAACATTTAACTATTTATTGTTTTAGATAATTACTATTTATAAAGGATTTTTGTCTATACAATTTCTTAATACATATATATTTGATCTATTATTTTTATCATGTTACATAATTTACTAATGTTATAAATTTTATTTTGTGCACAAATTTATGTAATTTTTGGTATTCATTATGAAATTTAATGTTAAAAATATTTAAAATAAAACCTTATCATTTATATGCAATTATCACAAAAGCTAATTTTTTTTAGTAATTTGAGCATGAAAAAACTATTATAATAACAAAATCTAAATACTATCATTTTATCAAAATCATTTTTTTCATAGAATTTATTCTGCTCATATATATGCATGTGTTTGTGTAACTTATCTCAAACCATGTCAAAACTATGGTTCTACAGAATAAAAAGAGAGTGTTTGTTAACTTCACTTTCGAAACCATGGTTTCAAAAAAGCACTTTTACCACTTTTTTTTCAAAATTTATTCTCTAAAAACTAATCCAAACGAGCTATACTACTAAAAAAAGTATTTCAGGGTATATCCAAAAAAAAATTTATTTTTGGATATTTGGTTCTACCCGAAAAATACTTTAAAGTATTGGATACATAAAAATTAGTTTAAGATACTTAGTTCTATTGAAAAATACATATGGAGTTGGATGCTACTTAACTCATTAGGGGAAAAAAAAACACAGACATATAATATTATATTATATGTCGGCTATCTCTCTTGCTATATATATTGTGGCTGTAACTATCGTTTTTAAAATATGTTACACTTTTTTTTTTTTGGGTTAAAGAGAGTGCTAATTTCAAATTTGAAAAGTGGAGGGGTTAGTTCTCCGAACGATCCTAAAAGGAAGTTGATGAGGTCATATTACAGTACTGATCGGACCACTGATAATTGTTAATTGGCAATATAATTACATTCCTTTCTAGTTTAGACATTTCACGATCTTTTTTAAATGGCCATTTATTACTATGGGGCAGAGTAGCACTATTAGCCTGAATTTAAGCAACGTATAGTCCTGATTAATATATTAGCACGTACGTAGAGTTGCATATATATATATATATATAGTTAATTTATTTAAGTGAATATTATAGTATTATATAGCTTAACGGTGTAATCCCTTTTCTTTTGTTAGTGGACTTAACCCATTAGTATTGGGGAGTCCTCTAATTATAATTATCTTCTTAAAGGTGTGCTAATAATATCCTCATAGTGGCTTGTTACTTTTGGTTATTTAATATACAAGTGATAAATTTGATTTGTATAACATTCAGCAGAAGAACATCTGGGTTAATAAAGTTTATTATTTTTTAACTCGACAAATTTGTAGTCTTTAAATTTGTTAAATTTTAATCAAGTAGATTGGATTGTTGTGACCTTGTAAACGAAATCTGTAAAGCATTATTATTTTTTCATAAAAATTTATAAAGACTTAATTATTTGATCTAATAAGTTGCTATATATACATGAAATAGGTTTTCTTAATGTGAGATGGATTAATCAAAAAAATTTCTCTGTAGTAAATTTTTGGAAATGTCAAATTCAATATATTAATTTTAGCTAAATATCCAAAAATCTCTTTAATTTTAATTCATATAATTTTCTATAATCTCCCTAATTTTTTTACAGAAAACTTCTTGAACCTATAAATTTTTTTTTTTGAATAATACTGGAATCAGAGACATTACTTCAAAATTAGCAAAGACTCATAATCTTCATCAACATCGGCCTCTTGAATTAGTTTATTATTTAACTAATTAAAAAATATGTAACGCCTACACCCTTGACCGCATAATAATCTTCAAAAGTTATAACCTTTACTTTTGTGGAAATAAACCTACTTCATGGGTCAAGCCTCAAGCATGCAAAGAACATGTAATACGTTTATTGGTAATTAAAATTATTTCATGCCCACCAGCTTTTTAGGTATGAAGATTAAAGCTTTAGTTTATTTGTAAAGTATTATTAAAAAATAAAGGAGATATAATCACACGTGCACGCACATGAGGGGGGCAAAAGCCTGAGAAAGCTCGTTAGGGCCAACAAAATATCTGAGTTCCCAAAGTGATGATTAAACAATTCTCGTACGAGGACGAAACACACGATTAATGCTAAATCATGGTAGACAGAGGCGGATTAAGGTATATGATAAGGGGGCAAGTGCCCACCTTTGAATTTATCGCTTCATTTTTTTTTTTGGGGTCAAAATTTGTCTTTAACAATTTTATTTTTTTGTTAAAGATGTATTTGATAGCATTGATAATAAGACAATTATGATGGAATTCCAAAAAATAAGGTCTAAAAGGATGACATTGTAATAATTTTTATTGTAATATACTTTTGTTATTAAAATATATGTATTTGAACTTATTGAGTGTCCACCCTTCATTGTAATTTATGTAGCTGCATTTCTAACAGCACTTAGCCTTGCTTTTTCTAAATGACTGGTTTGTAAAATAATTGTCTCTCTTATTACATCATCAGTATTCACTTGATTTTATGAATATATTTTTGATATTCTTTTCTTTTCTTGTTTATATTATTTTATTTTTTAATGCATTTAAAAATTTTCTTAAAAGAAAAATTCGGGCGCGTTCCCCCGAACCCCTGAATCCCTCCACTAATTATGCAAACACAAACAAAAAATCCTAACTCTTCCACTGGTACCCACCCTTTCATTAATTTTCTGGATCTGTCACTGATAGTAGATACACAAGAATCACCAAATGAGGCCTAGAATTAATTATATGAATGAGTCATGAGAATTCTTATTATAATATTGACTATATTTTTATGCATCAATCAATCATAACTAAGAAGCTAAGCATGTATATTTGTTGATAAAGGTTGGTCCAATCGATAAAGATTTGGTTGGTTTATTACTGTAAGGTTGTAGCTTGTGAGTTTGAATCTCACTCTTGATGATGTGATGACCATGTTGGTGGACAATCTCTAAATACTTCTATAATAGCTTTTTGAAACCGTAGGTATTCTCTAACCCTGGTAAGCCTTGAAATCCAATTTATCTAAACTTTTTTGTAACAAAGAAAAGCATATATATCTAAGACTATATATCCTTTATAAAAAAGTACTACCTCTGGTCTTAAATATAAGATCTAGTTGATTTTTTTTAAGGAGATTAAAAGAGCTAATTAAATTACTTTAAAGTATTTATATTTACTATTTTTTTCTCCAAACTAATTTGTCTGATTTATAAACTAATATACTCCCTCCGGTCCTAATTATAGGAGCAAATTACCAGAATTTGGGGAGATTAAGGAAGGAAGTTAAATTAGTTAATTATGTGTATTTTCTAAAAATACCCCTCCTTAATTAGTTAATTATGTTAATATAAAAGCATGTTTATTTTTCTTACATAAATCTCTTAGAATCCTACATTAAAATGTTTGCTTTTATTTGATGGAAAATAAAAGTACGTGATTTTATTTTTATCTCAGCTTATAAACTTATATCTATTTTTGTTTAGCTGTCTTGATCATTTCGAGAGTGCGGTTAAAGTTGTTTCGGCCTCGGAATGAAAATAACCAAGAATTTTAACAATTTCATTTTTCAAATATTTTATTACTTGCAACGAGCATCATTTAAAAAAATATTTTTAAAGGAATATTAAAATTATTTTATTTAAAAATAAAAAATAAGGTAGAATCTCTCACTTGATAGAATATAAGCGTGTTGTAAATTAATTATTGTGGAAGAAGTATTAGTAGGGGTGATATGAGAAAAATATGACAAAAATTGCTCAAAATTATTTTATATAAAAAAGTATGATTTAGGTGTATATGACATTAATGAGTTGCAAACATTATTTACTTTATAAAATATATAGGTGCATTATTAAATTATTATTGTCTTTAATTATTATTGAGAAAGTATAAATAGGGGTATTATAGGAAAAAAATAACAAAAGTTAAAACTTGCTCTTATAATTAGGACCAAAACCAACTCTAAAATTTGCTCCTATAATTAGGACCGGAGGGAGTATAATTTAATCATAACACAACATTTGATATGATTAAATAACTTATTTATTTTCCTTAATCTCTTCAAAAAAATTCAACTAGGTCTTATATTTAGAACCAAATGTAGTATTAATTACTTTCTAAATAACTTATTTTATACATCAAAAAATTATTGTAGAAGTCACTTATATTATGAATCGAATGAAGTAGTAACTATATATTTATACCCCACTCAATCATAACTAAAAATCATGCATATCCTTTATCCATTTTAATGTGATAATATATAATACTTATCATGATGTGAGGATAAAATTACAATCTTATCTTGTGTTCCTCGTCATGCCTCTCAAGTATGTCTCCTCCAATTATAGTTACCCGAGGGCTATAAAAAATCCCACTTTTTCCTCTTTCTCTGTATTTTCTAATCTACAAGGGCCTATCCATTGTCCAGTCGAGCCAAACAGCTTCAAAAGCAAGACCATTTAAGGTTATACTAAAACGGAAATGGAATATAACTGCAATCCAAGGTCGACACGTGGTGTCATCAGCGTAGTCGACTTTGATTCCACTGTTCACGCGTGAACAGTCAAAAGATGTCTGAGATAGAACGCAATATCAGATTGTTCTGACATAATTTATAATATTGAAGGATGAATCACCCCACTATACAGCTTCCATTAAAAACCCAATGTAATATTAAATTACACGTGTCAAATTTGGTGTTCGATTAATTAGCTGATATAATTAACTTGCCTTTGTTGGTATTAGTGGAGGGGGTTTGGCAAGGGGCTTTTGGCGGCTTCCACTGTGTATCAAATTACACCTGAAAAGTGATTTCAACACTAACGCCGTTCAAATATTCTACTCGTTTTATTTTAGTGCGATGAACCTTTTATTGGGGTTTACCATTAATTTAATCAGATATTTTCTTATTTTTAACGTTGATATCGAGTTAATAAAATAGACGCCGAATACGAGAGGCTTTTAAACGCACTATGTTGGGGATTGAAAAATGAGTTTCATATGTTCAGATTAAATGAATCTTTTTTCTTTTTTAGGGTTTGGTCAATGCCATTGAAGAAATAGTTTCAAATTTGTTACTACATTCTATCTCCGTAAAAAACTTAAAATGAACTCTAATGATTTGTGGGTATGAATTTAGACGGAGCTACGCTGTCAATTAAACAAATAATATAATGTCAAAATCAATAGGATGTGAGACAGTCTTTAAATTTGGAATAGATATTTGATGAAACGATAATATTGAGATATATGTGTGTGTCAGTGTGTGTAGGAGTAATACTAGTATATAAAAACAAAATTACTTGTCACCGTTCATTTATTATTCACTTAATAATTATATATGGAAAGGTGTTATCATTCTTTCAATGGGTCTTGTTACTTTTTAGAGATGGTTGCTTTCTTAAAGTTTCAACATACATATGTACCGTTTTCACAAGGGGAGACTTTTTCAAGACGTTATGAACTTAACAACAACAAAAAGCTCTCAATATTTTTCCCAAATCATTCATACACTTTTATTTCAAATTACATAATTTATACTAATTTTTAAGAGGTTTAAGGTAAAAATCTACACATAAAATATTTCCCTTATACGTAGGACACCAAAAAGTTTCCACAGGTTTGACAGTATGCATCAACGTTCCATTTGTACTATTGCACTCATAAAAAACTCTATGGTATCATATGCGTATGAGGGCATGCTTCATGGGTAAATTTACACCTTAAATCTTTTTTTGAAAAATTTTCTTCTAAAGTATTATATTATTATTTTTACTTATATTATCATCCAATATCCGGTTATGGTTCGTAGTTGCCCTTTCCAATATAAGTGTCTTCTCTAGGACTTCAACTTGAGACCCCAGAGAGATCTAGCGGGGTCTTACTTTGCTAGAATAACTCTTTGTTGGTTTTAAAGTATTATATTCTTCATAGAAATATTTAGTGAACTTAAAACTAGGCTGTAGCTTAAAAGCAAGTTCTTTTGGACTGAATATATAAAATTGCAAGAAGATTCTAGGAAAGAATTGAATATTATATTCTAAATATTTTAACAGTGGACAGATGAAACTAAATAAAAGAACGTAATCTAGAAAGAAGTGAAAATAAAGAATTCTCCAATATGTTGGGATGAAAATAGATGGAAGGGGTTAAGGGAAAACATGTGGAAGAAGAAATAGGAGGGAAACTCTAGGTAGGACACGTGAGGGAGGAGTGGGGGAAAACATTTTGTGTACGTAACACCACGTATATACGGTTAGGTGAATTGAGGGGGTGGGCCAAGTTTAATTATTGTAGAACTACATTACAACAACTTGTTTATATTATACGTCAATAATGCGATGAGTTGGCAATTTTTAATATTATTTCGAGGGGTGCTAGAGTTTTGTGTCCCCCCATCCCATAAGACCCTCAATGAAAGCAACTTCTAGGAATTCAACCATCACTTATTCACAAATTTAGTCTCAATATTGTCCATGCAAAATCACACATTCACCCATGTCTATCTCATTTCCACGCACATCACCCCCCAAAACTCCTCTATATATAGCCCTCATCTCTCTCATATTTTAATTCAGTCCCAAAGAGATATAGAGAGAGAAACACAAGAGTTCTACACAAACTAAGCTGAAAAACCTTTCCTTTCTCTAGAGAATTCTGATTCCTACGTACATCTGAGATCACCGAGAGAGAAAAAGGTTATTCTTTTTCTTGGATCCATGGCTCATCACGGTCCTTTAGTTTTGGTGTTCGGGCTTCTCGGTAACATTGTCTCCTTCTTGTGCTTTCTAGCACCTGTGTAAGTATATTTGGCTATTGTTGTTTGCTACATACATATAATGTTGAAGACAAAGAATTAACGTTGGCGGTCGGGTGTTGCAGGCCAACATTCTATAGAATATATAAGAAGAAGACGACCGAAGGGTTTCAATCGTTGCCATATATAGCAGCAATGTTCAGTGCAATGTTATGGCTGTTCTATGCCTATGTGAAGACTGGAGAGACGCTTCTTATCACCATTAATGCGTTTGGTTGCGTGATTGAGACCATTTACCTTGCCATTTATATCACTTACAGTCCCAAGAAAGCTAGGGTATGCTAGCTGCGTCTCTTCCCAGATCTCTCTCTCCCTGTCTCTTTCTGAGTTCCCTCATGATGAGGTTCTTATTAATATATGATTGAACTGTCCTGATGCAGATGTCTACATTAAGATTGATTCTGTTGTTGAACTTTGGAGGATTTTGTGTTATTGTTCTCTTGACAAATTTACTCACCAAAGCAGCACCTTCTCGTGTTAAGCTTCTTGGATGGATCTGTGTAGTGTTCGCCACCAGTGTTTTTGCAGCCCCTCTCAGCATCATCGTGAGTATTAAATTCTTGCCTTATCATATACCAACTGCCTTTAATATAAGATCTTGTTTGTTCGTAGTACAAATTACACTACAAAATATTATATTTTTTAAAAATATTTTTACGAATTTTGGATTGTTGATTTCGTTTTCAGAGGGTGGTCATCAGGACAAAGAGCGTAGAGTTCTTGCCATTCCCTCTTTCTCTTCTCCTAACAGTCAGTGCTGTTACGTGGCTCTTGTATGGATTAGCTCTCAAGGACATCTTTGTCACTGTGAGTTTCTACAACTCATCTTTTATTTAATTTCTCTCCTTTCATTGGACGATTTGGTTTGTGTGTATGTATGTACTCTTCAATTATTTGGATATTTTTCCAAATTTGTGGGTGTAAATATAATAATAGAAAAAAAATTCTAAATATCGAGAAAATTCGAAAAATTTCTGGAGGTCAAATTTCGTCCTGCCTCATAATTAATCCATTTTGATTGAGTTTTGTCGTTTTTTCAGAAAATATAAAATATTATTCTGAATCTGATTTTTTTTTTTTTTTTTGGTTTTATGCTTGGCACAGCTTCCCAACGTAGTAGGGCTATCGTTTGGGATCGTACAGATGATTCTGTATGCAATGTACAGAAAGAACAAGCCTGTTAAAGACGAGAAGCTCCCAGATCACAAAGGCGAAGTAACTAATCAAAACAAAGAGGAAGTGAGTAATGAGAACAAAAACGACGTCGCTGAGGATCAGGACAAACAACATGATATGGTGACCATCGAGATCGGAGAACAGAAGAAGAAAGACGACGAAGAAGAAAAACCTCAAGCAGCAGAACAAAAAGAACAAGAACAACCTCAAAAGAACCAATTAACAAACGTTAACGATGTAGACGACAAAGCCAGGCCAGCGGTCGAACCCTCCATTATTGAAATACCACTGCAGAAGATGGTGGCTTGTGAGGTTTGATCAGAAGGGGAACAGTAGACGTGTACACACGCGCTGGCGCGTGTTTTCACGTCTTCTCTGATCAGAACTCAGATAGTCTCTGTGACTGTGACCACCGCACTGCCGTGGGCTCTTTGAATTTTCGTGTAAAATTGTTAAAGCCTTGATTAGTGAGGGAGGCCATTTTTATCTTTACTTGTCAAGCTTTTTTCATTTTGTAGGGTTTAAGGTTCCTAGCCACATATTATGTTATATATATATATAATCCTATGTAATAGTCGTTTGTAAAAGCTTGTTATATTATTGTTGGTATAGCAAAGCCTACATCGCAGGCGCCGAGTCTGCATGGCACCAGAGGTATGATTCTGATTATTATCTTCAATACAATATTCCACCTTTTAATTTGTTTCTTTCTGTTATATATTTTGAATTTAATAAAGAACAAATAAATTGTTCTCTTTCAGTATGTGTCGATCCAAGGTCGACGACAATGATATTGTGAGAGAAGGAAGACAAGTGACCGAATAATTGGCGAATAGTTGAAACGTGAAAGGGAAATTGGAAAAGAGGCCTGAAAATCGGTGAAAAGTCTAGGGTATGTTTAAAAATTTTACTAGAAAGATCTAAATTTATATTAGTCTCTTTTAATCCATAAAATTTTTAAACAAAGACTTTTCACCGATTTTTTGATAAGAGAGAGAGAGTTGGTGTTAAATTAATGTCTCATGAAAAGAGAGCAAAAACATGAGTGTGTTTGGAATCTGGGAAAAGTAAGTGGAAAAGCATGGAAAAATGGTAGTAGTAATCTCATCGGTTAAGCTGATGATTTTTTGTTTTATTGTTGTTTTAGATCCCTTGATTATAGGAGAGGTTGGTTGAGATTTGTTGGTATCTTAATTTCTTTCCGTCACCACTGGTGACGCTACTTTTAAAAGTACCACTAATTCTTTTCTAAATTGTTTTCCCATCCTCAAATGATCTCAACATTTCGTCACCTATAATTTTAGTGCATTTATGATTCATCATCATCTTCCCCATCCAATGCTTACACTCAGTAACTGGAATTGACATGTAAGTATTTATGAAAATATTATCGATAAAAAAGTCTAAGTAATTCATATTCTCTACTTTTTTAGAGGGAAAAAAAAATACTACGAGCGAGGTTCAACCCCAAGGAAAGAATCATAATCACTAGAAAGTTTCAATAACAAATAAAATAATATGGACTTATTATATTATAGCCTTTGCAATCATGAGACAAGAAAGGTTTGCCGGTGGGACAGCTGGTCATCATCATCAATATATACTCAACTATTTAAACTATCTAATGTTGGTGTTTTATATATCTATGATCTTTACACATTTTTTTCAATTTGTTTTTCTCTTGATACCCCTTCTATTATTTAACTTGTTCGATCCCTTCAAGGCTTCATATATATAATTCTCCAATTTATGTGTGGGTGCTTGTGTGTGTCCATGATCATCTAATTAATCAAACACCAATTACAGATTGTTCTAGGTACGAGGTTTAGTTCACATCTGATCGAGAAGCAAGAGCAAGGGGTAGGGATTATTGTTTAGTGTGAAGAAAGGAAATTATTTTCTTTTTCACTGCATAAATTAATATCATCAAATTATAAGTGATGTGTGCGTAAAGTAAGTGGTTAAGAGTTTGATTCTTAATCTTTGTATTTTGTAACAAACCTGATTGAAAATGTTACGTTCTACGCCTCGTCCATATTATAAGAAGCCTTCTAGAACAAAATTTTGGTCCAAAATATATAAGGGGTTAGCAGGGTAATTAATGATTATTTTCTACTTTTACCCTTTACAGAAGAGAGATCGGTGACACTAACAATACATATTTGAAAATCACTTTTTTTTTAATAAGGTAAAATAGGTAAATTTTATCAATTTAAGACACATTAAATGATTTAATTAACATTGTTTGACTTGTGTGAATTAGTTAACAATGTCTTATATTTTGGACCGGATAGAGTATCATCTATTTTCACTGCCATGTATAAAGAAGATCTCTTTACTACTCTTCACAAAAAGTACTCCTACTGTTTCACCAAAAACATCATAACATTTACTGCCTTATTTATTGTTACTTCCTAATTATTAAATTAACTATGTAGTCCTTTTAATGTTTTATTTCATTAATTTCTATCTACCAAACTCCGTATAGAAGTGTTAATTGTGTAATTAAGATTGAAGCCCACTCAATAAGTACTATTATTAATGGTTCCTTTGTTGCATAATTAAGTGCTGAGTTTACATCTCCAAATTGTAATCATTGAACTCTTCATGATTTGATTTATCGCAATTACCATGCCACTTATTTTAAAATACGTGCAAATCATAAATTCTAAGACCTGCAAACTGATCCAAGTTTGCAATTGAAGTCTCTCAAATTATTGAAGTATTTTCGTCAGCTCATCAAAAGAAAAAATCAGCACAAGTTTTTTTTATACTGTGTACAAGCATCCTGTTGGAGAAATTCTGTTCGAGGTATTTTGGTGATACTAATTATATGTAAGCATATATTCTAGTGGAATTCAAACCTAATTAACTTGTTCTATCGAGAGAATAACTCCTTCCACTAAACTAAACTCTCAATAATGATAAAATTATAGAAGCGAAAAAACATAAAGCTAGCTCTGTCTTTTAAAGTGGAAAAACATCAAAATCATAGCAAAATAATTTTACTGGAAGCATATAATCTCAATTCATAAAGTGATAATGAAATGGAGGGCACTGGAAAAATAGTATTGACCTTTTAATTTGAACACTTGTTTCAAACAAAGCAAGCTTGGGGCTGTGAAAAATATTATTGAAGGTCAAGCATAAATATTGGTAGAACAATATCGGGAGGCCAGGAGAGCAAAAAAATATAGAGAAAGAAGGTCATATCGTTAAAATTTTACCTAGCTAACATTTTTAAATTTAAATTCCGATTGGGGGAATCATTATATATGTTTTTATGCACACACACATACACACAAATCATGCGTATAATAATTTACACTACTTTCCGTATAGTATAATAATAAAAGTAGTTCGTCATTATTTGGTATAACATTGCCACTATATAAGAATAAACTTTTAATTAATTGCACTATTCCTATAGGTGCTCTCATAAGAACAACACGTTCTTTTGAAGCTTCGTGGGATACATAAGAACCTAATAATGTAGAAACCGATACTTGACTCTGCACTTTCGAAGAAACTAGCTAGTACAAGTAATATTTTCAGCATATTATTCTCAAGTCAATCATGCGTAAATATTTTTATGTGAAAAGTTGACCTTGGGTGCAATATTACCCAATGATTAGCCGATCAATTAATTTTAATTTTTATCTAATTACTTTTTAGCCTATAATTACTCTGTTGTTTTGACTTGGGGAAAAGAGTGTGCATGCATCATGAAAAAGACTGTTATAGAAACTAATATATTAATACGAAAGCTGGCTGCACTACATATATTATATAAACTATATATTACTTATGGACTGTTTAGAAAGTGATTAATGCTTTTACTTGCATCATCATTGACGATATGATAATAACAAATTAAAGTTAAAAACCTGATCTTGTATTCAACTTTTTCTTTAATAATCCTTCAAGATTCGACCATTTTCTTTAATGAAAATCGTGTTCTATTACGTCTGGCTACATGAAAATCCGCAAGTAGGTACCACATGAATATGCTTTTTCACATGATTTAGTATCCAAAACAGAGGGAAAAAGGACTCTTATCTCTTTGCAAAGCCATTTCATATCATCATATTTAAAGGAAAATAAATAAATTATTAAAAATCATTCCATGCATGAGCACTCATATATAAAATATGATATCCTTTCCTTCCAAAAAAACACTTAAAATAATTGAAGTGACGATCTTTTTCTTTACTTTTTACGTCATGGATACAGTGTTCCAAAAATGAAAGACTATTTATGATTTTTTATTGCGCAATATATGAGAGAACAACAAGAAAAAAAAAAAATCATTATGTGACCTTTTTCCTTTGAAAGCTAGCCTTTCTGGGTCTATCCGAAGACCCGAAAACTGCGTGTCCTTTCCACATTGCAAAAGATCACACACACATCCACATTTTTTATGTGTAGGGAATAAGATATTTGTCAAGTGAATTCCATATTCCATACTTTTATAGTAAAAAGGGTGAATAAATTGTTTATAATATTTAATTTATTTTTTAAGTCAATTTTCTGAAATTTTTTTAAAAAATAGCAAAATTATTCTTAGAATGCATATAAAATTTGTTGTGGATGATATGGGCTTTACATGGAATTTAAGATAAGTCACACTATTTATAATTTATGAATATTGTGGATTAGTAGGGATTTTTATATTATATATGGGTATAGATATGGATGTGTAAATATTATATATAGATAAATAAACTTATATTTATATGTTATCTTATCTATGTACTTTTGGCAGCATATGACTTGGGTATGATCAAAAGGTCCCCAAATTTTGTGCACCCACGTACAAAATTGTATATCATTATAGATATAAATATTTATGAATTTTTTCTACGCTTTTTGTTGTTTAATTTGTATAATTTAATTTCCCCCTCTTTCTTATATATGGGAACCTTAGGAAGGGTTAATGTAACTAGAAAAGTTGGTATTTCTAACTTAGAATATACAATTGGTAATGTGGATAAGGCACCTATATTTTGGCAAGATGCACTTTCTTCATATTGGAATGATGAATATATAATTAATTAATATTTGATGCGAGTCCAGCATGGAATTTTTTTATTTGTACAAGACTGAATCTGCATAACATATTTGGAAAGAGATTAAAAAACAAAAACAAAAACAGAGAGAGAAGTCTAAAGAGGAAATGTGAGTCCTAAACATAGTTATATTCTTTTTCATTATTTTTGTTGTTCAACATGAAGATGCATATATAAAGGGTATAATTAATTATAATTACCATGTGATGCTAAACATACACATGACAAAAACTCTATAATTTGACCCTGATAAAATTAATTAACTAATCGAACCAGATGCTTATTATTGGTGGAGGGTCAAAGAAAAGCAAAGGGGTTTAAAATTTCTTGTTAGGGCAAAAGAGCATATTCTGCAGGGTAATGCTGAGGCTGAATCTGGGCCGTTGAAATTATGGCTTTAAGCCAAACGAGTGAAGATCTGAGGCACAAAATGCGATTACACATCAAAAAGACATTTGAAGCTATAGTGCGTTCTGAAACTTCAGGAGAAGAATATTATATATATATCTCCCCCAAACTTTGTGTGTGGAATATATCCTTCAAAAAGTTTGGGGCAAGTGGGTTCAGTCTTCATATATAGTATTGTGCTAATCTCATCCATTATGTAATGCAGCGCATTACAGAGAGAGCACCATACAAATTTGGTTTGGCTTGGATTCCCTTCATTGGGATCTGTATTTTTATTATTTAATTTCTTGTGTATCTATATATATATATTTGAACTTCAGCTCGACTTGGCCCATATATGTTTACTTGATCCATACCCTTTTCTATAGAAACCCATCTTCATAATGGATAACGAAAGTGGAATTGGAGGGACCAGGCCATTTATAATCATTCATTTTTTAAGTGCTTCATTATATATAACCAATCAACTCTCTTTCTCAATCATTTCTCAATATAATATTACCTAGCTCGCTACAATAACCATCTCTCGAGTTACAATTAAGTTATATTCTTACCAAAGCAACAAAGAAAGTTAAATTATAAGGCTTCATTGAAGAGAGAGACGTTTCAATTTGTATTATAGATTTCTATAATTAGTTAGTAATAAACCAAGCCACCAGACGATTCTAATTAATCACTTGTTATAAGGTATAATATTTTAGGTTTAACTTGTGCTTATCTGTCATTCGTGGCTTGGAAAAAGAGAAGAGAGAATTACTATGAGGTCCCAAGGAATGACTTAATCACTAAGAAGTCCTAATGTTATATTTCTTACCCTAAAACTTGACATTACAAGCCTTTCAGTTGTGATAGGAATTTCTTGATAATTATGTTCATTCTTTAGGACCTCATAGTAAATCCCCCAAAAAAGAAACTATGCATTTTACTATCTAAACTACGATTTGATTATCAAAATGTAATAAAGTAGAATCATTCAACACTAAATATCAAACACCACTTTAAAAGATAGATGGATTGATGTTTTGGTAAATTGCCATAGTTTAGCAGCCTGCATGTTTTGTTATTTTTCAACATCAATTATCCTTTATAGCGATGTTTTTATCTTTTCGTTTCTGGAAAGAAGAAATACACACACACACACACAATATAGATAGCACCTTTTAAATTAAAGTTGATGCATTATAGTTTTATGATTAAGTTTAATTAAGTTCACGCATAGCTAGAATTAAGAATTAAAGAAATTAAGGAATATAAAGAGATGGTGGAAGCTAGCTAGCTAGGCTATAAATATTATCCCAAAATGTAAATAATATCCTTTTAATTAATTCATCTAAAACAGAAAGAAAGGACGCAAATTAATATGAATTGCGGCTAACCAGGGTTGACGAGGACGGAGGCAGAAAATCGAGTAAGAAATTCCAAAGATGGCAACATAGGGTAAACCAAAGTAACATTTAATGGTGTAGAATTATATACATATGGTCCATATAGAAAGAGCAAGAAAATTATGTTATTAATATTGGAATGCATATATGTGTGTTTATGAGTTGTAAGGCTCTTATTAAGACAACCACTTGGTGGTTGACACATCATAAAGAACAATGGTGGTGGGCCCACAGGGTAATACGAGTTACCTATAGGGAAGGGTTGTCCCATAGAGAGATATAAACCAAATAAGTATGTATGTATGTATAGAAACGAAAGGTGTTAGGGAGGAACAACTGGAAAGTAAAATTAAAGGTATTAGTGATGCTTCGCATTCTTGTTATGCAACTTGACCATGCTCCACCAGCTTTTTTCCCACTATAAATACCCCCCTCTTCCTTCCTATACGAACTCGTGGAATAGAGAGAGATACACAACACAAGAGCTAGAGAGAGATAGCCTTGAGCCTTCACTGTGTGAGAGAGAGAGAATTTAGTATCTTTACTTCTTTTTTCCCACACAAAGAGGAAGAGAACTATATCTTCTGAAAAACGATCTAACATGGCCCTTCACCAGCAAGAACTGGCTTTCATTTTCGGAATTCTAGGTTCACTTCTTTTACATTATTTAACGTTTTTACCTATATTCATCATATATATCACTTTGGTTTATTTTCATTCTCGTCGTCTTATATTAAATATTCCTCATTCATCTTCTTCTCTTTTTTATAGTTATTCTAGTGGCATGGCTTTTATTAATTATCTCTAATATAGTTTTATTATTTACATGATATAGGCTCGAAGCATGCATACTTTTTTCATGCACATAAAATTTTGTGGCCCAACAGAGACTTGTTATCCAGTTGTCTCTAGAATATGAAGTAGTGATTTCTCTCTTTTTGTCTTTATTGTGCTATTATTGCAGGCAACATCATCTCTTTCATGGTGTTCCTTTCTCCAATGTAAGTCCCGAAACTTCACTTTTGTTTTCATATTGGAAGATGATTATATTAGATTAGCTAAACTAATCAAGTTGGTTAACTAATATGATAATTAATTAATGATATTATTGTTGCAGGCCGACGTTTTACCTGATATACAAGAAGAAAACAGCAGAAGGGTTTCAGTCATACCCTTATGTGGTTGGTCTTTTCAGCTGCATGCTTTGGATTTACTACGCACTTGTTAAGAACAACGCAACCTTACTTCTCATCACCATTAACTCATATGGAATCGTTGTCGAGGTCATCTACCTCTCCATTTTCCTCTTCTACGCTCCCAAGAAGCTCAAGGTACATGCATGCATACATATGTACATACGTCCATAGAATTAATCTATATATTATGGCTTTATTTGATTAATTAACTTCTACAGCTTGCGACGATTAAGCTTCTTCTGTTGCTGAATGTGTTTGGGTTCGGAGCCATGCTTCTGTCCACACTGTATCTTTCCCATGGAAACACACGTTATCAGATTATAGGATGGATTTGCCTCGTGGTTAACATCAGTGTCTTCGGTGCTCCTCTCTTAATCATTGTATGAACCTTCTTCTTCAAATTCATTATTAATTAATTAATCACTTTTTTGCATGCACTTGATTATGAATTATAATAATAATAATATATACGTGATGGATGATGCAGAGGAAAGTGATAAAGACGAGGAGTGTGGAATACATGCCATTCACTCTCTCCATGTTCCTGACAGCCAACGCTGTTATGTGGTTCTTCTATGGTCTTTTCCTCAAGGACTATTTCATTGCTGTAAGTTCGTTCATTCATATATTAATTGTTAATTCATTAATTAATTACCAAAGGCCTATAGCTTTTTATCAACTTTTCTGATTTGTTTTATTATATATTGCTTCTATATATGGGACTTCTTTTTCTCACACCTCCCTTTATATGGGATACGTAACAAGACAAAACTAATTAAATACAGGCACGCTTAATTCATTAATAATGCCATGACCCAATCAATCATGTCAAACTAATTATCGGTTCATATATATAAAAATATCAATTCGTCTTTTAAATTTCTTTCATACAACTAATCAAATTATATCTTTGGATTTTTTTTTTTTTTTTTGGATGATTTGCAGCTGCCGAACACTCTTGGGTTTCTGTTTGGCATACTTCAGATGGTGCTTTACTTAATGTACAGAAACGCAAAGCCAGTGGTTCTGGAGGATCCAGTGAAGGCTCAAGAGCTATCTTCTTCTGACCATGTCATTGATCTTAATAAGCTGGGCACTGAAGCTGCAAATAACAACGACAACAATGCAAAGGAACAAAGGAACTCAGGAGAAAAAGCTTAACTCAAAACAACAACAAAGCCCAAAAGAAGAAGGAAGCAGCAAGTTCTGGAAGGAACAAATTAAATTTAACCTAAAAACAGCAGTTAATTTACTTTTCTGAGTGGAGGCATGCGAATGAAGAAGCAGTTGAAGTACGTAGTGTGCTATATATGTGTATGGAGCCGTTAGGGTCTTCTATATATATATATGTCATTAATATATTATGTTGTTGCTGTTTATGTAATTTCTGTGTATCTTTGAATCAAATAATTACCCATTTTATATATTTTTGAATTTCTCTATACTTGAGCCATATGTACTGATGATGATGCTCAATTATTTTTAGTAATTTGAAATCTACGAATTTGGCAATTAACTATATATGCATGTTTCTTTTACTTACTTAATTATAACTTCAATTTAATTTGCACAACTACTGCACGTAATCATCATCATTATCATTATAGATTGTTCCTTCTTGCTTATCTTGATTCATAGAGTTTTCCTGTATACAAAATTAAAGAAAGGTTTGTGGTGATTTCATGTCATGCACGACAAGGGGGCAGATATAAAGGCAACCTTAAAGTAAGATTTATCTTCGTGACGACAGCGTTACAAGTTGGTGACACCCGAAAAACAAAGGTTAAAAAAAAAAAAACCAACACTATGGTTATAATATATTATTCTGGTCGGAGTCCCTTGCATTCATCGAAAGTGAATATATAGAGTTATGTAACAGAGAGAAATGATATTTTAATATGTATCCGATGCATGTAAAAGGTGCTAATAAAAGATAAATATCTTTAAATGTTTTTGCGGTGTTAGCTTTTGACTTTATTGAATCGTATCATTTGATGCACACATAGTATATATATAAAATCATCCCATAATTACAAAACATATTCACATGCCAATGATTGGATTATAATTGCAAAAAATGATTGACTTTCTTTAAAATCAACATTAATTGACGATGGATATATATTAATTATGTACGTGATAATTATATGCATGGGGAAAAAGTCAAAACGAAAGCAAAAGTGCTATAATAAAACGTAAAAGTGCCTCGTTCAAGTGAACCCACTTGTCTTTTGCCCCTCTCAAAAAATTAACCTCTTGCTTTAATTTTTCTCGTTTTGGTTTTAAGTGGATGGCAGCATATCTCTGGAATAGAAAACTATTCGGAATAGTGAAGTTAGAAGTGTTTGGGCGATATATTAAGCTGAGGTCCATGCATGCAATCACAATAGTGATTGTTCATCTTTGGTTTTTGTGATATTTTTGTGAATGATTTGTACCTAGACAATTTATTATTGGCCCACCATATTCTTTTTAGTGGTAACCTTATAGAGAGAGAGGGAAATGAGAAAAGAAGAAAACAAAGTCGTTGTTCGAGTTTTCCCTTTCGTTTGGATCAATTTCTCTCGTTAAAAGCCAATAAACCTTTTAATATGTGTTTCACTCTCGTGTCATAAAAACTTATGAATGAGTTGGTTCCACTTGGCCAAACATCGTGAAGTTTGGAGCCAGTCGAGATAATCATCAAAAAAACAAAAAACAAAAGCACTATATAAGCCAACCTGTGAAATTATCATGATAATTAAAAATATAAAATATTAAAAGTTATAGCAAATTATATAATTATTTTAAGTTGTGAGTAATGCAAATCAGTTTCTAAATTTATGCATTACACCTAATTGTACCCGTAGAAATTATCTATTGATTTATGATTAAACGTACTATCATATTTCAATATTAATTCTTTTATGCTAATATTTTTTTTCCAAAGCTGTCAATAAAATCACCACAATTTTACCTGAAGTAGTCCCAATCAAGGCAAGATAACTTGGGGAACTAAGACAACCACACACGTAGACATAATAAAGAGACGTTGCTGATTTTGCAAGACATAAGAAAAATTATTAACCTGTCTTTTAGTTAGTTAAAGTTATATATATATATATATATCTCTTGGTTAAATAGATCGGAGCTGGTAAAAGTTCTCCACATTAATAAAGCACTTCATTTAGTATAAAAAAATTAAGGGGTTGAGCCAAAAAAATTAGTATAAAAAAATATGTGTCCCTTCAATCACACATATTATAAATTTTTGTAAGGAAAAAAAACAAAAACATAATTAAGGGGTTGACCTGACCTTTACCCTATGTTTATTTAGATGGAGGGAAAAGTGAGGGGAAACTAAAGGGAAGGAATATTAGGAAGGAAAACTTTAATGAATGGTAATTTTTTTTTTTGGGAGTTTTCCCTCCTAATTTTTCCTCCATCCAAACATGGGTAAAAGCTAAATCAAAACTCTGTCTAATTTTATACTCCCTTTGATTCTAAATATAAAAGCTTGTAGATGGGTTTATTTTGGTCATAAATATAAACTTCAATCCATTTTTCTCTCAAATTCATAATTTTTTTTCTTCTAAACTCTCAGTATTGATTGCACATATTAATCAAGAGAGTTCTTCATCAAGTGAGTAGTTTTTAATGCAAATGATTAAAAGGGGTAATTTAAGGAAAATCAACACATATTTTTCACAAATAACGACTTTAACTATTTTTTTTATCTTTGCAAATTAATTATATATCATCTCCTACATTTAGGATATCGGATGATGGAGCATATTATAAATTTACCCTGTCAATGTTTCTTCTTATTTATGGTTGAAGACACACACACACTAATTAATTATTAGGATTTGAACTGATTAGTTAAATGAAAATAGTAACTTGATTTGAATTCCATCTAATCATATGTTTTGATTTTTTTTTTTTTTTAAAATAGCACTAAGCCAAATAACCAATCGTAAAAAGAAATCAAAAAGGGAAATGGGAGAGGGAGAAGAGATAATGAGAGAAACAGATGAGTCACAATGAGAGGATAAGCATTCGAAGGCTTTACGCGTCAAATAATGATTGAGCGAGTGAGAGCCAAGGTTGGCCCTAAAAAGTAAAGCCTATTTTATTTCGATGATCGTGTCCAAAAAAACACTAAAGCAAGTATAACCCCACGCACTGCACGTTACATGGTTATTAGGTGATTTGGTTCCCTTACTACTTACACTTCAACTAAAACTCCTTCAAAATATACATATCCATCAGATAGAGAGATAAGGCTTTGTGATGTAATGAACCACTTGTTGCCTCTTCTCCTTTAACACTAAATAATAAAGATCTCTCTAACCCCATCATCTGTCATTATTTCTCAACTATATATCAAATAATTTGTCAGTCCTGATTGTAGGATCCAGTTTCATGATGAATTTTGATCTTAAAAAATATAATATCTTTCTTTTTTTCATTTTATCTCTTATATTATTTATAATTTCTCTCCAAATTAATTTGTTTAACTTATAAATTAATATATAATATAATGTTACGCCGAGATCATGCATGTAACATATGTTATAATTAATTAATTTATCTGGCTTCATTAATTTCCCCAAATTAGATAAAATAGGTCTTACATTAAATACCAAGATGCATGTATTATTTTTCTTCTATATATACATATATATTGTCTCTTTTTTCTATTTGTCCCTATTAATTCAGTAATTATCCCTACCACGTCCATATTTCATTTATTACGTGCCTAATACATGGGGAATAAGGGAAAGAGAAATGGAAATTAGTACAGCAACGATGGATATATATGATTCCAATTTTTTCTTTATATGCTCTTTTTTTTTCTTTTAATAAAAGGGGGATTTTAGTGGCTATGACCTGAGGAGTGAGGCCAATGATTGACTCATAATGGTGCTGTTTGTGTTCATATCAATTTGGGTTTTCTTTTAGAATTGATTTATCATCACTGCCTCAATACCATGTTTCGTGCATCAACTTTAAAGGGAGGGTCCTTTGCTTACCTCATAGTATAAGCTTTATTTCAATCATATCTCACACTTCTCTTCCCCTTTTTTTGTCTTTTCTGCTTTTCCCTGTTTTAATACGCTTCCATCAACATCTCCTCTCATTAATTACTTTGTACTCCCTCTAGTTCTTATTATTATAAGACACTAACTAACAATTCTTACAAACTAATAAAAACAGTTAAAGTTAATAAAGTTGTCCTACAATTTAAGTAACTTACAATATTACCCCTACTAATTGCACTAAACTCTAATATTATATTAATTATTACTCTCACCCACTACCCTTATTAATTAGGGGCATACATAGAAAAAATAGTTAATGCTTCTTGGGAATAAGTAAGTGCCTAATAAAAAAGACCAAATACACTTGTTAGTTGGTGTCTTATAATAACGACAGAGTGAGTATCTGGTTTTTGGTGCTTCTTTGCATATATTTTCTCTTCAGTCCCATCCATCTATCGTTTTCTCCCACATGATTAATCACTAGTCTTATATATGTTCACTCTCTTTCTTTCTTTCTTTTTTTTCAAAAAAAAAATTGTTTTTGCTTGGTCTCAATTGAATCAAGGATAAGAAGATATGTTCATATATATTATATTTTTCTGCCTTGAAAAAAAAATTTGGTGAGTGTTAACCTCATGAAATTTATGTCATTTCGATATATTTGCCTTTAATTTCTCACACTTTTTGGTGACTTCAAACATATTTGGGGATACATATGTAAAGGAAATGTGCCTAGTTGATATTTGGGATAAAGTGATAGAATTCTTTGGTTAAGTGTGAATATTTTGTCATATTTCATCAACATTGGCTTTTATAGACTTTCTTGTGTTGATAGGTTATCATTTGAGCCACATTTGGAGTCATTTAAAGCACAAATAAATGACTAAGAAGTTGGAAATGAGCTTAGAAAGTCAATACATCATGGAAAAACAAGAAAATATGAAGATAAGTTTTTGGCCTTAGCCAGAAACAAGACATAAACTTTTTTGCCTCAGCCAGAAGCAAGCACTACTACAAATTAGGGATTTAACATCCTCACTTAACGTCCGATTTTTTTTTTTTTTTTAAAAAATAGACGTTAAAAAGTAGGTGGTGACATTTTTGTAATTTTTGTTTTACTTTTAACGTCTGTTATAAAATAACGGACGTTAATTAAAAGTGAAAATTTAACGTCAGTTTTTTAAAAATAGACGTTGAATGTAGGGGATGAAGAAGAAGAGAGAGAATATCTCTCTTGAAAAGTGAGCTATCATGTGGGGAGCAAGCAATTAAAAAGGGACTTGGTGAAGAAAAAGAAGAAGAGAGAGAAGCTCTCTCTTGTAAAGTGAGCTATCGTGTGGGGAGCAAGCAATTAAAAAGGGACTTGGTGAAGAAGAAGAAGAAGAGAGAGAAGTTATCTCTTGAAAAGTGAGCTATTGTGTTTGTTGCCCACTGTAGCAGCGAAGACTGAAAGAGGGTCCTATGCCGCCTACTGCAAATCTCAACCCACTTATTCTGATTTTGCTCCGTCATCTTCTTCCCTCTATGACTGTTTAAGTTTCGGTTCTCAGAATTTCTCTCTTCTCTCTGTGTAGAAGATCTGATGGTTTCCCAAAATCAACGAGTAGAAGGCTATCTAGGAGGCTGCATCGAAACACCTCAAGGGTATGGAGCCTTCTTTTACCACGCCTCCTCCTCTGTCGTCGTCCTTCGCCTCGATTTCTCAAATGCACTCATTTAGTCTATCTACGACACAATTCACCTCTCCAGCCACCGTGTGTCCCAATCCTACTGTAAATCAGGAGCCTGTGCAACATGTGCCTTCTAGTTTCGTTCCTTCATCTCAGGCGTCGTAGAGTCTGACTCTTGATTTTACAACTTTGTCTAATTTCTCTTCTTCATTGCATTAGCCGCCATCCTTAAGGCACCATTTTTTTAGTACTAGATCTAGTTTTATTTTCAAATCTGAGCAACACAAATTTGTAGATTAATGAATGAGAGATTTGTTGTTGGTGATAAAGGGAAAGATGAACCAAGAGGTTTAGAGATTTTTTTTGTTTCTATTTGCTTTTTTTTTTTATTCCAGGAAGATTAATCTGTAATTTTTTGTTGCATTTTTTTTGGGTAAATTTTACTCACAACGTCCATTTTCCCAAAAACAAACATTGTATGACTTACAACGTCTGTTTTTAAACGTACGTCTATTTTAATACTTTCAACGACGCTCACATAGATGTTCCCCTAAAAGCAGACATCTAAAGGTCTTAAAAATGGACGTTAAAAATGCCTTATGTAGTAGTGAAGGCAGAGACTGTTTGGCCGCAGCCAAGGCCTCTTGTGGTTGCACCCATCGACAGTAAATGATGAAGTTGTGCATTTTGAGGTCAGAACTGATTCTAAGGCCTTAAACACTGAAATTCACGAACGAAGGGCAGCGTCATTCTTCACTTCTTTGGTGATTTGGGGCCAACTTGGGAGCCTCTCTTTGCTAGGGTTTGGTGTTCTTAAAAGTAATTCAAGTGGAGATTGATGATTTGAAGAGATTCAAGCTCATTTCCCTTGGTTTTGTTTATTCTTTTCCCTTGATCTTCTTCATTTTTTTGATATTGTTGTAGCAATTTTGTGTATTAATTTGTGGGTATTTAACATGAGTTGTTAAACTTTTCATTCTACAATTACTTTGAACATTTTGTATGGATTAAGACTTGAATACTCCTCTCTTTTGGTAGCTAATAATGTATTTATGTGTTGATTTTATCCTTTGCTTAATGCTTCTCAATGTTTGGCCACCATTTAGACTTATTTATTCACTTTGGTTTGACTTAAGAAAGCTAATCTAGGTGTAGAACTTGGTTAAAATCATACTTGACTTAAAGTTTACTTGATAAATAGATAGTTCACTACAAAAAAAAAAAGACCATTAGTAGCGGTTAAAATGACATATTTGTAGTGGTTTTAGGCGCAACAAACGACATTTGTAGCGGTTAGTGTAACCGCAACAAAATCCACTGTGGCAAGCTGATTTGTAGCGGTTAAAAAAACCCGCTACTATATCTGTAGCGGTTGACACTGACCGTCACTAAATGGGCTGGGCTGATGACGTCGGGTTCGAGAGCTTAGTAGCGGTTAAAAAACCGCTACAACTTAATTTGTAACCGCTACAGATTAATCTGGTTTGCCGCCATTGGTTTTAAATTTTTTTTAATAATTGTAGCGGTTTCCAACCGCTGCATATATTCCCGCCATTTTTTGGAAATCAAAATTTGCCGCCATGTGAATATTTGTAGCGGTTGGTAACCGCTACAAACGTTCCCATCAGTTTTTCGCAAATATTTTTTGCCGCTGTTAGTATACTTTATTTTGAATATTTGTAGCGGTTTGTAACCGCTAAAAAAAAAATTATTATTTATCGAGGTAATTATGTAAATATTACGTAATTAATAATTTAATTTTTAATGAAAATAAAAGATATTAAAATATGATATTTAAATATATAATGTGATTATATAGGTGCAAAATAATGAGAATATGTAAGTATAATAAGAACTAATAATGAGTTAATTAAAATAATAATAATGAGTTAATTAAAATAATACTTATTGTTTAAAAAATATGTGTACAAGTCATTGAATAATGTATCTAGAAGTAGAAGGAAAGTTGAAAAATATTACCGGTTCAACTGCAAAATAACAAACATTAGTGTAAGAATCATTAGATTTGATCTGGTTAAACGGCACTTACCCCCTTCAATAAGTTAACCTCTTTCAAAACGTAAAAAAACCTCTTTCAAAACGTAAAAATATGTGAGAAGACGGAGAGAAAACACATGTAGAAAAGAAACTGATGCATATTAAATGTGGTTGAGTGGGGTATTTATGGGGTATCTACGCATCGTTTTGTAGCGGTTGTGGACTCCCTTTTTTGTAGCAGTTGTATTTAGTAGCGGTTAGGATGCATATTTGTAGCGGTTTGTATCTGTAGCGGTTTTTTAATGACAAATTATGTTCTGGATTTTTTTATTAAAAAAAAAAACTTAATAAAAAGATTACATATTACAGCGTAGGCACAAGTTTTTCTCTTAATCTTCTTCGCCATCCCTACAAAGAAAGTTTGCATAAATTAAAAAACGTACCGAACTATAGGTAAATTGTCATCGCCGTCTGGGAAGAAGTCTTCGAAGCTGGCGGGCTGGAACGGCTCACAATCGTAGGCGACGTTATCACCATCGCCCATGTCGTAAAGGTCCTGAGGCTTTAAGTGAACCACCATATTCCAATCATTGTGCCTCTCATCGGCGACATAATAAACCTGATGGGCCTTTGAGGCGAGAATATACGGCTCGTCATCTTCAGACTGACCACTGTGAATAGGTCGAGAGAAATTCACTGATGTGATGCCTAAGTCATCAGTCGTGAGTCCCCTGGACGTTGTGGTATTCGCCCACAAACACTTGAACAACGTCACAGTGGAAAGGCCTATGTAACTTATCCTGACCACATCAAGCAGCCTTCCATAATACAGGACGTCACCGAACCGCATGTTCCCGTCACTGCTGCTCGCATAACTCCTCGTCCCAAACGTGCCATATACACCAGAGTTTTGGGTCAGCAATCCCTGATCTCGTGAGACGGTGCAAAACTTAAAATCATTGACATTGTATGCCGTAAATCCTTGGGCGTGGTCAAGCGGGCCTAGTGCGAGAGCTCTGAATTCTGTTGAGTGCGGGTTGTGGTCGTTTATTATTCTCCTCCTAAACCAACCCTGAAATTCTCTGTGGACCTTTCTATCAATTTCGGAGGATGTTTGTGTACGTATCCTCAGTTCACGCTTCACATGACTCCTGAATTCCCTGAAATTAAACATGCAATGAAATGTTAGTATGTGTGTATGTGTGTGTGTGTGTGTGTGTGTGTGTGTGTGTGTGTGTGTGTGTGTGTGTGTGTGTGAAATCCTTCGAAGGTATGGTTCAACTTTGGTGCAATTAATCAAGACATGTCTATGTGCTTGAAACTTCTCAAGTGCCGTGAGTTTGAATTTCTCACTTCCGCCAACTGGTTTACCAACACGAGGGATTAACAACTCTGTTGCTGATGGCTCCAGCTCAGGCTCAGGACAATCGTCTACACGAGGCGGTCGGTTGAATGACGTCTCAATGTGAAAGGTAAAAAGAGTGAAAACTCAAAATCGTTAGAAGTTGTGACTTTGAAAATGAGAAACCACTGTTTGAAAACCGCTTGAATTTTGTAACGGTTCTACCGTCACCGCCGCAACAACCGTGACAAAGATGCCTCGTTCTTCGTGATATTTTGTAGCGGTTAGATAACTGCTACAAACCAAGCGACCCTTGCAATTCTGTAGCGGTTATGGTTACGGAACCGCTACAACACAAGTGACCCTTGCAATTCTGTAGCGGTTATACTCCATAACCGCTACAAAATTATTTTTTTTCAAAAAAAAATTTACCAAACTAATTAGTTTGGTACAAATATTTAAAATAACAAACCTCAATTCATTTAATTTTTTATTTAAGTTTTCCAAAAGTGTCTACAGTAATAAATTAAACATAATGAAGTCACCGAAAATAGTCCAACATGTCCGTGGGGATTTGGATTCAGTATAGCCGCCGATCTCCCACGAAAAACTTGCTGAGTCATTTTCTTCAGAGATATTTTCGTGAGACAAAGGTGGCTATAATGGAACCGAATCTCTGGTCGCATGTTGGACTGTTCTCAGAAGAGTAGAAGTCTAAACGCCAAAGAAATGAGTAAACTTTGGCTTGTCACAGAACGAATTTCCTCGCAAGGATGAGAGAGGCAAATATCTGCAGCTCTTATCACCCGAGATAGGAGATCAAAACTGCTGATATCTGCATGTCTTCGACGACCAAGCGAGATAGTTCATTCAGTTACAAGTCGAGATTTAGTCATTTCTTTAATTTTTATAATTGATGTACGGAGCCTAAGTTCTATTTATAGTGTGAATATTTGTAACGGTTAAGCATGAAACCGCTACAAAACTGTAGATTTTGACGCGGTCAAAGTCGCTCTTCCTAGTGATTGCGACAAAATTGTGTCGTTTCGTATATTTGTAGCGGTTGTGGTGGTGCAACCGCTATAAATCCACCGCAGCAAAGTTGGTGCCAACGTTGGCGCCAATTTTGTAGCGGTTAGTATCACATAACCGCTACAAATGTCACGTTACAAACATTCCCGCCATTGCGTGCCAAGGTGGCGCCAAATTTGTTGCGGTCTTGTTTTTGTTAACCGCTACAAATATACGAAACAACATGCCGTCAAGGCTTCTGTGATACCCTAAAAATCCGTATCAAAATATACCTATTGAAAATAGGTGAATATGAGATCTCAAATATTGAGTTATAAGTATAGTATTTCTTAAGGAAAAATCTCTTGAAAACTAGGGAAGTATTCATAAAGAAATTAGAGAGTATAGAGAGTATTCGGAAAGTATTTCGAAAGTATTTAAAACTAGAGAGTATTGAAGAGTATGTGAAGGTATTCAGAAAGTATTAATATTAGAAAGTATGTGAAAAGTATATGAAAGTATTAATATTAGAAAGTATGTGAAAAGTATATGAAAGTATTTAGAAAGTATTAATATTGGAAAGTATGTGGAAAGTATTTAGAAAGTATTGGTGAATAATATCATGATATTTTGAGGGGAGTTCCGACATGGTGGAGTGTGTGAGTGGCTTTTGTGTGAAAGTATTGGAAAAGTATTGCGAAAGTATTAAGTAAGGTTGTTGATATTTTAGAAGAAAAGGAATATTCTATGGAATATTCTGTGAAAAACCAAACAGAATAAATGGCCACCAATAGAAAATAAATCCTAACTCAAATCCATGAATTAGGTGGAAAACAACTGGACATATTATGATTCAGTGTAATTTTGTCCCGAGTTGGACATTTCCCGAAACGATTTCCGTAACCGAAGCATTTATCCGACAATGTTCGGCAGGCAACGGAATGCCCTAAATGGGACCAAAAATTTAGTTAATCTAGATATTTCTAAAGAGGATGAATAGACCTTTGAGGCTATGTTCTTGGATTTCTAAGATTCTTCAAGATTACACGATTCGAACACCGATCGGGGAACTTTATCGGGTAAAACCCCATAAAGCAAATTTGTGACCTCATGCATGACATCCTTTTGTTGAAATTGGGGCATGGGAGGTCGGCACATACATTGTGGGGAGGAGAATGAAGCTCAAAATTTCTATGGCCAAAATTGAAAGAAAGAAATTGGAAAAAGACCATTATGCCCTCACATTTTTCCCTATAAATAGGCACCTTCATTCTTCACAATTATCACACCAAAACCTCAAGATCATTTCGGTTTTAGAGAGAGGTTAGAGAGAAGGAGGAGTCTGGAGGAAGAAGCAGCGAAGCTCTGGGTAATTTCTTCAGTACCGAGTCTTAAGGTCTAGATTTCGATTCGGTAGTTATAGTAGAAATGTTGTTTTGATCTTTAATCTTCCAAGTATGATTAGATATCATGTTTTAGGGGTAATTAAGGTATTAATTTCGAAAATAATGTTGGAGGAAGAGTTATGGCAAAATTTTGGAAGATTAGAGTCAAAATAACGAAGTGCTGGCGAAATTCCGCCGATTAGGGAGTCAGGGGCAAAATGGTAATTTGTACCTAAAATGCCTGTTATGATGTTAGACGTTGATATATGTGATATTATCCTTATAGGATATCTGTAATCACAAACCATTTGTTGTCTGCATTGTCGTCTGCATTGTCAAACGTCCGTTTTCCGTCAAATGCGATTCACGATCAACGAAGGTGCGTTCGCGTCTTGTAACACTAATCGATGTTTATTGTATGTGTGTATGTGCTAGGTGTATGGTATGCTTATATGAGGTAGATGTTAGCGGGGGGGCTCGCCCCTTTTCTTTTCGCCGGCCGCCGCCCCCCGCACCCCCCGATCCCACGCAGGTGAAACAACCAGAAGGGGAGAAACGCAAAGCGGCCAAAGACCCCAAACCCCAAACACACATCAAGGCAAACCGGAGCCCAACCCCAACAGCGCCGCAGACGGAGCCTGGGGCAACCCCCCAAAAGAGCCCCCGCCCGCAACGGTAGATCGGGAGGGGCCCCGCGCAAGCGGAGGAGGAAAAGACCGGGAACCCCCAAGTAAAGACGCCGCGGAACCGGGCCGCGAAGAAGAGCCGAAAGCGCAAAAAAAACCCCCCAACCCCAGAAGCCCTTGCCCCCGACCCCCCGACAAAACACCCAAAATAAGAAACATAAACCAAAGGCCCGCCCCCTAAAGGAAGGAGAAAGGAGGGAAACGTGAGGAACATCAAAGAGTCCCAACCGAAGAAGGGGGAACGTAGAAGAACAACCCCCCCAAGGAAGAAGCCCCGGCGCCCAGGCCGGACGCCACAAGACCACGGCCCCCCCCCCCGTCCCGGCGCCCCAAAACAAAAAGCGGAAAACCTAAGAATTCAAAAAAACCACCCCCCCCGCGCACACCCCCACAAATAAAACCCCACGCCCGCCACAAAAAGCCCCACACCCCGCCCCGCCTAAATAAAAAAACAAAAGAAGGCCAGCAGAGGAAAGCAAGCGCACAAAAAGGCCATTATCCGGGGACACATGCAGAGAGGAAGAAGTGCATGAAGAGCCCGTGCGAGAACTCCGAGGAGGACCGCCTCCTCGTAGCGAGATAAGGACACAAAGCGGAGGCCCATAAAGGATGCTAGGAAGATTGAGCAATGATCTCGACAGGATAGGACAACCAAACAACATGAGAGAAGGCCCCCCTTAGGAATCAAAGGGGAGGCAACTCCCACTAATAAGCAAGGGGAACCAAAGATAGCAGTGCAGGCCCGCCAGCAAGCTTAGCAAAAGCCCGCCCCCCCCCCAACTAGTGGGCGCAACAGGTGAAGCAAAAAAGTGGGAAGTCAAGGAAGGATTGTCCGGCTTGACTTTGGGCAACCAACGCACAGCCCCCCCCGTTTCAAGCCCCCCCAGGAGCTTAACAAAGCGCTTGGGCCAGCCGAACAGAAAAAGCCAAAGAGCGAGAAGTGCAAGAGGCAGCCCACAAGGAGAGAACCAAGAGATGGCAACAAGAGGATCAAAGAGCCCGGCAAGACCCAGGAATATCTAGTGGCGATAAGTGAAGAGCCCGGCCACCCAAGGCGTTAAGGAAATGGGGAAGAAGCCCCATGGTGGAGACATACAGAGGAAGAACCTCCGTGGCACTAGAAGCCGAGAAAACACCTCAGCTCAGCAAACAAGCCATTGAGGCCCCAAAAAAGCTTAGGATAGGAAGGTTGGAAAAAGAGCAAACAAACTCAACAAAAAAAAAAAAAAAAAAAAATGCGCCAGCTGCCCCCCAAAAAAAAAAAAAAAAAAAAAAGCCCGCCCCTGCAAAAAAAATTTGAAAACCTTTTTTTTTTTTTTTTTTTTTTTTTTTTTTTTTTTTTTTCCCCCCCCTTTTTTTTTTTTTGCCTCCCCCCCCCCCCCCCCCCCCCCCCTAACCCCCTTTTTTTTTTTTTTTTTTAGCCCAAAGGCACAATGAGCAAGCAACAGCCCGCCCCGGAAAAGAGCCCCCGACCAAGCACCGTCCCCAGCGTCCCGGGCCGCCCCAAAAGAAAGCCCCAAGAAGCACCCACAGCCGACAACCTACAAGCACTGGGTGGGGACCCCGATACTGAGAGGGAACCAGCAGGGCCGAAAACCCCCCAACGAGGCCCATAGGCGCCCCCCGGGAAGACCAAACCCCCAAGGAGCCGCAGGCCCGCAAAAACCAGACAGCCGGCCAAAAAGGCAACAAAACGAAAGCAGAGAACCCAACAACCCCGAAGGAAGGAGAGCAAAGGGCACCCCAGCACCACAGTCAAGCAGAGCGATGGCCCCCGAGCGCCGGCCCCGCACCAGGCGAACCCCGAGCCCCCCCCCCGCCCCCCACCGAACCCCGGGCGAGCCCGCCCACCAGGCAACAAAACCCAAGCGAGACCGATGGGAGGCCCAGCACAGAAACCAGTGCCCACGAGGCGACAAGCGAGCGCCACAGAGGCCAGACCACCGAGCAGGCCCCCGAGGAGACCAAACCAGGGAAGTTCTCAGAACAGGGCGATTTATGGTGGGAGGGAGAGTGGCGTAAAGAAAAGAATCGAAATGAGTGTAAAGACCAACTGAGTTTATTAGTAAAAAAGTCAAAAATAAAAAGAAAAGAAGTTAATAAGTCAAGCCTTGAATTTGAACGTGAGATGGACTATGAGAATAGGGAAAGTGAATAGGATCAGAAGTGAAATTGCTACAGATTTTGAAAATAGATGAGCCTTGCTAGCTAAGAACCTTTTCAAAAAAGGAAAACACCGCCGCCAGAAGGCGCACCCCATGTGCGGGCGCCAAACCAGAATCCAAGAGAGAGAGTCAAAAGCCCTTGAGGGCGGAGAACGAGAACCGGCACACCCACAAGCGCAAAGGCCACACCCAAGACAAAAAAAAAAAAAAAAAAAAAAGATACAGAGGATTATAAAAGCTTGGTTAGGGGGGCAGAAGAAAAAAGGCGAAAAAAGTTGCAGATGATTAGGGAGTAAGAGAAAATGGCAGAAGGACCAAAGACAAACTAAAAAGATTGATATAATTAAGTGGGTTGTAATAAAAGTAAAAAATCTGAGGACAAGCAAAATAAGTTGGGAGAAAGAAAAATAAATAAGGGATTGGGAAAACAAGACAAAAAAAGGAAAAAGAAAAAAAAAAAACTATTGCAGGAATAATCAAAAAGAAAAAAAAAAAGAAAAAATCATAATAAACAAAGAAGAGCCAAAAAGAGAAAAAAGAAGATAAAGATGCAACACGGGGCCCAAAAGGCAAAAAAAAAGAACCACGCAAAGAACCGGGAAATGGAAAGCCGAAATCTATGTGATACGTTCATGTATCTTGTTGTTATGCTTCTTTGGGTATTGGGATACATTGCTAGGTGTGAAATGCTAGGTGTGAAACTTGGTGCTAGGTGTGACACGATAGCTAGGTGTGACACATGTACTAGGGGTTATGTGCTGTTGGGATATGCTTGTTTGCTGTATGATTATCTGTAATGCATATGTTGTGTATGCAAATATGAGGTTAACCGTTACCTAAGATCCGGTGCGGATCTCAGCCCTTAACATAGCTTCAGGGTCGGTAGGACCGAGGATAGAGGCAAGCAGCCCGTATAGAAGACCCGGCTGAAGACTTCCTTTTGTTGTTCCGGCGGAAGCTTTCCTTCTGTTGTTGTCTTTACTTATGAAAACTCTCGGTTACTATACCGCTTCTGTAATTAGCCAGTAGGCATTTTGAATATATATATCAGTTACTCTTCCGCTCCGATGCTCTACTCTGATGAAAAAAAAAATTTATACTACTTTTGAAAAACGGGATGTTACAGCTTCCGTTACTAATTAGTCGCGGTTTAGTGAAAAAACCGCTACAAAATTAGATTTTGTAGCGGCTACAAAATTAGATTTTGTAGTGGTTATGAGCAACCGCGACACATAAACCGCTGCAAACACCCAGTTTTTTTGTAGTGGTTTGTTAGTAAAATAGAGATATATTTACTAACATTGCATTGTTACATTGAAGTTGTTGCTTAAAGTTAATTTTCATTAATTGTAGCAAGAGATTGTGCATTTTAATGAAAAGAAAGACTCTATTTTGACTTGAGAGAGCTTTGTCAAGTGCTTTTGAACCTTAGACTAACACATTATTCATTGAAAATACTATTTAAGAGGAAATTAATCTAGTTTTATGAAGTGCAAATGAGAGAAATAATCCTAAGCTCCATTTGATCCTTAAAGTTAAAGAATTATTTGCCTTTATCAATTTTTAGTCTTAAATATAGTTGTCAAAACTCTCTTTCCACATCAAAACCTTGTCTTAGCTCAACTTTAATTTATTGAATTCACTAAGCCTATTGCTTAACTAATTTGTTACTCATATTTCCATGGGAACGATCTCTACTTATCACTTTATAACTTGGCGCGACCCGTGCACTTGTGATGTGAACAATGAGTCGAATCCCAAAGGTTCATTTGGATTAAGGCATGTCTTCAAGTTCAAATGACGCTTATATACAAACTTATAAATCGTCTATCAATAAGATCTTTACATCAGCAACGATATTTGAACTCATGACCTTTTATGTTATGAGACTGCGATGCTTCTTAAACTAATTATTCAACTCTTCATTTCATTTGCTTTAGGTGTATCTTGATGATCTCATCAGTTGCCCTGCACCGTCCATGATATATAGTGCAAATTTTGGTGCAAGCTATATAGCAGAGAAAATCAAAATGATATATGATAATGGTGATCCTCGTGATTAGATGCACTATAATTGAATTTTTGTAGAGAAATATTTGCGCTTTAGTTAGTTTTGTTTGAGTGCTTGATTTTGTTTTAATTTAATATATTATCTTAGTGATGACAAATGAATGATTTTTTTATTTCTATTATTATAATTATCTTGGCAATTTCCAAAGGATAGTTTCTCATCACACGATCGTTTGGAGAGGGATGGTTTAGTTTCTGCATATTTTTTATATTTTAAAGGAAAGTTTTGCTAATTGAGTTTAGGGAAAGAGAATTTGTATTTGGCAAATACTTCAAAGTTCTTTTCATCACTACTAAATTATTGAAAAGAGCACTAAGCGTGCACAATTATTTGAGAGGTAGGTGAAAAGGATTGGATTAGTGATTATTATTAATGGAAGTACAATCATTTTTTCACATTATTTAATTTCTTTCTTTCGATGATGGGGAAAACTATTTTTTAGTTTTGGTATTATTTGGAAGAAGCACTTATTTCATTAAAAATAAATAAAATAACTGTTTTTTTTTAATATTTAGATTATGAACCTTATTTGTTAACTTTTGATTGTTACATAAAATTGGGGGGGAAATCCTCCATTAAAATTTTTATTAATAAGTAGATAAATTTTTAATTTTTTACATACAACTGTAAATTTTGTGTTGATTTAGGTCCTTCTTGATAATAAATATTTAATAGGGGGCTTTTCCCGGCTTTTTTAAACTGCATTTGACTCTTGGAGAAAAGCACGAGTCACTTAACCGAGCTAAACAAATTCACGTGAAATGGGGTCAACGGTTGTGTGTCGTGAGGTAATCAGGTTCAAGCAGATCTTAGTGCATATTACAAAATACTCTTAAGTAAATAGCATAAATTGATTTATTATCTTGAAATCACATAAATATATTTTTCTTAAATTTCAAACCAAAACAAACTTTTCACAACATTTTTCATTTTATATATATATATATATAATGTGAAATATAAACAAATCCTGGCTAGAAATTGGAAAACTTATGTTTTTTAAAACAAAAATTAAAATCTTTTTCTTTTTTTTGCAATGTATTCTGTTTTAATAAAAAAAAATGTGGTTTTTAACAAATCAAATTAACTTGGCAACAAAATCAAACAACTTTGTGTAACTTATTATTATTTTTAAAAAGAAAAAAGAAATTCTTGAAAATATTGTGACTGTAAATAAATATACACATAATACCAAGGGAAAAGACTAATACAGAAGCTAGAAAATAGAAATTTCAATATTCAATATTTCTATGAAATGTGAGTTTCCAATCTGCCAACCCTTGCGAGGGGCTGGCCACCGTTGGTGTATGAGCTTTGTTTGCCAGCGACTAGCCAGCCATCAACACATTTCATTATATATGGCGTACAAAATGTATAACTGTTTATCCTAAACTCAAGCTCATTTCCAACTTTTGTTAAGACATTCCCGACATTTCATTAGGTATTACCAACTTTTGTTTATCAAGTAACCGATTCACACTTTCATGTCATTCATATGTTTTATTAGGGTATATTCTCTACATTTTATTTAGTATTACCAACTTTTTTTACCAAATAAAAAATCCACACTCTCATATATATTATTTACAAATTTTGCATAAGCATTAGTGAAAAGATTATTATGCACAGCGCCTAAAATATTTGAGGTGGCCAATACAAATTTGAGAAGAGTTAGACAAGTGAAAAGGAAAAGAAGAAAATATATGGCGTGATGGTCCATATTACATGTATGTGATTATTGGTTTAGGATGGTCCGCACAGCTGGATCGAATTACACATTACATGCCTTGTTCTACTTCTCTTCCATCTATTATTATTCTTGACCCATTCCCCCTCAAAAAGCAGACAAAAATACAGAGACCAAGATAGAGATTTTATGTTGACCCCAACCACGAAAGAAATAAGTGGCTTCCATGTTTTACCCGTTTCACATTTGACCCAAATTCCAAACAAACCAAAAAAGGGCCTCCAGCCGCCTCTCCCTATCGAAAATACTTTAAATGAGTTAGATTAAAGAAGTTGCTAATAGGTATGTAAGCTTTTAAGAAGTCGCGGTTGAATCTCACTTGTAATCTTAAGTCATTAATGTTTATCTATTTAGATTCAAAAAAGATCAAAGAAGTTCATGCAAACATGAACTGTCTCATCTGGTTTCTTTACAGAAGATGCATAGGGATCTCTGTTCGAAATGGAGAGTAAGAAAAAATATAAACATAAGACAACAGAAAAGATATTTATGTATGTATGTATTAATGTAATAATTTTCTATGTTTGGCAACCATTTTTTCCCCAAAAAAGGATGTACCACAGTCCACAGATTACAAGACAACCGAAGCTTCTTACTCTCCGGTAAGTGTTGAAAAAAAAGAGGTTTAGAGTCTTTTGGGTCATCGTATATTGAGCCATGAGGATTTATGTCAAGTGAATTCATTAACCAAGTAGTGAACCCATCACTGCTCCATCATTGAATAGAAAATGAAATTCCATTAATAAAATCAAAATAATATACAAAATTATAGGGGGACAAAAAAAAGAACTTAACTCCTCACCCTATCCTAAAGCTCAATTTTTTCGGAAAAGAGTTTCTCCAATAACTTTCCTCTCCATTTAATGTTTCAACCATTGGATCATATTTTAATGGGTGAGATTTAATACTATGTAATAATACTATAATTGTATATTTTTATTATATTTAATATTATAATACTATTTAATATAATATATAACATTAAATCACACCCATTAAAATATGATCCAATTGTTAAGATATTAAGTGGAGAGGAAGTGGAGAGAAGGGTTAGTAGAGACACCCCTCTCCCCATTTTCCTACCCTCAACACAATACAACATTTCACTCCTCACGATTCCCATCCAATACGAGCAGCAACACCATGGAGGTTTCACTCAAATTTCCTCTTTAGTCTATACTTCTTTTTGGTTTTACTTTTCTAGAGCTATATTTGGTCATTGATGCTTTCTATAATAGTTCTTTTTCATTTCATATCAAAAAAATATTTAGTCATTGATTCCCTTAGTTCTGCCATATCTATAATATTAAGTAAATTGAAAGATTATCATTTAGCTAGAAGACAGTAAGTTTGAAATTATTGATTGTACTGTATATTTATTTAAGTAGTTGGATCAAACCCAAAGAATGACGTACGGCTCACTTTTAAATATTTTGGATTCTCATTATAAAAAGGACCAAATCAAAATAAGCTGCATGATCACTCATTTTCTATCTTGAATTTTATCAAAATAAACGTAATCTTCACCTTACTAACACCACAACTTAGTGCTGTTGACTTGAACCTTTTCATAATGAGAATGCAAAATACTTAAAGGTGAGCCGCCGCTCTTTGGGCTTGATCGACCTATTTAAGTAATTGGATAGTCCCAATCAATGGTTTCAAGTGTTCATGGCATCCACATAATATTGTAATTAGTTATGTCATCAATAAGTTGCATAATTATCATTTTAAGTAGATGGGCTATGTTTAAAACTCATTTTGAGAAATAGCTTTACACCTCTATGGATCGGGATAATGTTGTGAGACAGATGTTCGTGCATATGACAGTATGAATATTTCATTCCGTGTGCACATTAACCCACGTCAAGTCTGACCAATGGTAAGCCTAACCAAGGGTTGAAAATACACACATGAACGCACTCAAAAAAAGAAAAGAAGAGAGTGGCATCAAACTGATAACAATGACACAAAGTTGTAATATTGGGAAAGAGACTATACCCAGACGAAATTTCCAATTACTCAAAGGCGGGAATAAAAAAGTGGCTTGTTTCTTTCTTTCTTTTTTCATGAGCATCGATATCCTAGATTTACTCCCTTTGACTCAGAAGATTTATGAAGGTCCAGACTAATCTGAATTCACCCCGGGTCGATCTCTACGATAGGAGGGAAGAGCTACTAATACCACATACTTTATTCACAAGCCTTGAATTGAAGACCTAATTAAGAGAGAACGATTACCTTACCACTCGAACCGGTAGGTGTTGATGCTTGCTTGTTTATTTTATTCAGATTTTAGACCGTTTAACATTTGACCCAAATTCCACGAAAATCCAAAAAAGTCCCCCACCTCTTCACATATGAAAAGTTGAGAATTAGTTTAGGTGAGCTCCCCCCTAGTTCAAGGAACTGGTTCACATGTTCGTCCGATGAACACAGAGAGCTCGTCTTGTGCAGATTTTATTTTTAAATGAAAAAATATTTTTTTTAAAAAAATGTTAATTTAAATATTATCTTTATTTTAGATTCTTTATTTATTAAAATTGTTTTTTAAAAAAAAATCATATTTGAACCATCTAGACGAAACCGGGTCTGTAGTTCAGGTGGGAGTTAAATCAGAGAAGTTCTGCATATTGGGAGTGAATTATTATTCTCACAAAGATTTAAATATTTAATTCTAAATTGCGGTCAAGTAACGTCACACGCCAGTGTACAACATATAAAACGTGCGAATTTTGTTATTTTCATTTTAAAACACGTGGAGGTTGCAAACATGAACCAATTGTTACATTATGTTCAGTGTGGTTTGTTTTTACGGAACAAGCATAGGGACGCATATTCGAAAAATACTTAAAAGTAATTAATAATGCTCCCTCCAAACTTTAATATAAGATATATTTAGGAGTTGATATTAGTCCTAAATATATAACATATTTTTAATTATTACCAATTTTTTTCCTAATTTACTAATACTCCCTTAACAATAATAAAAAATGAGAGGGAATAAGGGATTCAAAGATGTTTTAGAAAATATATATCATATAATTAACTAATTTAACTAAATTTTTTAATTTAATTAAATTTGGTAAATATGTCTTATATTAAAAACTAAATGGAGCATAAAAATAATACAACAAAAACGCATAATATATATATTTATATACATATAAAATATTTTAATGTTGTAACAATTTTTTTCCAAAATAAAATAGGATGGACCGAAGCTTCTTATTCTCCGGCCTTATGGATTGGAGGAAAAAAATAGTTTCAAGACTTTTGGGTCATATACTGAGCCATGAGGATCTATGTTAAGTAGATTGATTAAAAAAGTGAACCCGTTTACACCAACAACAAAAAAAGTGAACCCATTATATGATTCATTGTTTGGTGGGTTACAAAATGGCTTTGGTTCATGACACTTTATGTTGGGCTACTTCTATGGATAGCTCCACTTTTTTCGTTATTAGGCTGAGTTACAAACAACACATTACTAAAGTTGGCAAATTAAATACAATAAAGTGGGGAATCAAGATTGGAAACTCTTGAGAGTTGTTTATATTTAGTGTTCTATAGTATTTCGAATATGATTGTCTTCAATAAAAGGATACATGTGCGTAAAAAAACAAAAAATCAAAGGCAAAATATCTTACAAATCCACCCGTCATACTTCAATATATATACATCTTTGGCACGAATCTTATTGTTAACGCAAAAGGAAAAAAGGAAAAATGCAGTATTGACTATTTGAGCAAACAAGAATTTGAATAGGATGAACTTCCATGAATAAACTCAAATTAATTTACAAAATTATAGAAACAAATATAAGAACTTAACTCCTCACCCTATCTCAATGTTCATTTTCCAACCCTCAACTCAATACAACAATTCACTCCTCACCATTCGGATCCAATATTAGCATCAACACTATGGAGGTTTCACTCAAATTTTGTCTTTACTTCTTTGGTCTCACTTTTCTAGAGCTATATTTAATCACAAATTCCCTTTGTGCTCTCTATCAGATTTTTTTTCCCCATTTCATATCCAAAAATATTTAATTCTATATTCTCTTAGTGCTATTTATAATATTAAATAAAGTGAAATATTATCATTTAAAAGAAATCATTGATTAGGCTGTACATTCATCTAAATAGATAGAACAAACCCTAAAAGAGATGACTCATCATCAAGTATTTTGCGTTCTCATTATAAAAAGGCTCAAATCAGAGTATGTGGGTGAATCACTTATTTTCTACCCTTAAATTTCATCAAAATAAATATAATATTCCCTGAATAACACTACAACTAGATAAATTGTGTTTAAAACTCATTTTTATGAAAGGCTTTTGCACCGGTGTCTACAACCAAGGAAGGTACATATTCGTGCATATGCTAATATCAACATTTGGAATACTAAAATCAGCATCAAGCCTATCAAATGTTACTACAAAGTATCATATGAAGGGTTCAAATGCACACACATGAACACACGCAGGAAAAAAACAAGAAGTGGAACCAAACTGGTATGACAATGAGACAAAGTTGCAGCATTGGATTTCATTTCAATCTGTCTTGACATCAGAAGTTTGGATTGAAGACTGATAAAACACATTCTTGGCTCCAAAAGAATCTAGAATCTTCTTGCTATATGCTTCCTTAGCAGAATCCCCAGTCATATGCATCAACCTTAATCCCCACCCCACCAATTCTGGGCACCACACTTTCACTACATACAACATCTTGAACCATCCTGGCACTGTGTCAAATACCTCTCTCCTCTCGCCACACTCTTCACTATTACTTTTGCACATTCGCTTGCTGATCCTACTGGCACTGCGCTCACTTCTACCTACATTACCTTCACCACCATTGTTGTTGTTGTTGTTGTTTTTTTTTTTTTTTTTGTATGCCTAAATGTTACTGCAGTTCACTATTTTCATACTCTTTTGAGGTTATTTGAAATAAAGTTTGTCTAGTGGGATAACTGATATCCTCCCAAAAATTAATGTCATAAACAAAACATGTTACACTGCAATAAGGACAGGAAGAAACAGGTTGACTATATGTAGGATTGTGATATGAATAGTTCTTACATCTCTGAGATCTTGGTCTACTTCCACTTTTCCTCGGCCCATCACAAACTTTCCTTTGGTTGCTTCTGACTCTTTGTAGCCTGAGCTTACTATTGTTATGCTTATTTCTGACCCAACTTCCACCCTCAATGTCTCGTACATGCAAGTTACAGCCGCTTTGCTTGCCTATGAACATATATAACGCGTATTAGAAATTGCAGAGAATGAACTAATTGTTGAGTTGTGTTAACTAATCAAATTAGAGGGAATAATTAGGAGAAAAGATAATGAGAAATTGTATATTGATAATAGAACAATAATGCTCATACAAGAAGTGTAATGTGATTTTTACTATATCTTCATATTAGCTAAGATCCCCTATTTATATATTAGGATCATAACTAACTTCCTAACTAATAGGCTAACTAATTTGCTAACTAATCAACTAATTTCACCTTATATTCTAATACGCCCCCTCAAGTTGAACACTATTTATCTTATATGTGTTCAACTTGAACCATACAAAATAAGGGGAAATGTGAATTAGATTGACCAATTTTACAATCACAAAAAAAAATAATACAACAATTTCTTCAATACAAACTTCCACATATCTAATTTGTTGATTTATTTCTGAAAGGCCTCAATCTGTATGCCAGAGCACTTGATGAAAACAAATGCTCCAATATTTGAAGATACTCATTTTAGTTCTGGAGACCCACAATCAGCACAATAATTGTTCTCGGCTTCGTGCATCAACTTCTCTAACTTTTCTAGAGGATCAGACGAAGACTGCCACTGATTATTTTGAAATAGCAAATTTGGATATTCAGCACACAAAAGATCATAAAGGCAACATCCTGACCCTACAGCTGAAATACCCTTGTGCTCAACATGATTATGCTGCTGTAAAGACATTTTCTGCCTCCAAATCTTTCAAGCCCCAAATCAATAAATGACGCTACAATAATCTGAGAACAACCATTGACCATTTTCTTCATTTGAGAAACTATGCCTTTAATTCTTTTGATGCCTTAGACATGACTATAGAATCTGCAATGACTCTTGCACTGGACTTCATGGAAACACCTTTAGGACCGATCTTCAACCTGCCCAACAATCTCAAGTTCTGGATCATAAACAGAAACAATAGAATTCCAAGAAACCAAGTCCTGAATGCCTCTGTAACACAACTGTTCATGACTTTGCTCTGCGTCATAACTCATCCTCATCCAGCTACTAATTGAATCAAAGATCGCAGGGGCTAGAATCACCTTTCGTGCGTCTTCCACACCATTTTCGTGCGTTGCCTTCATCCTCCCATTCTTGGAGTTCTTATCTCAAGATACCTTTCGCGCATCTAGCCTCAGCCCAGAGTGCAGACGGCGGGTGTTGACGGGAGAAGGGCAAGAGTTGTCTGCCGGCTTCGTTCTGTGTTCTTGATGGAGATCGCAGGGGAAAAATCACCTTTTGTGCGTCTAACCGTGGATCGAATCGAAGATGGTCGTGGTTCTTTGACGGAGATCGCAGGGGCATACGGCCTTTCGTGCGTCGTCCGACTCTGGTGCATGGTTCTTGTCGAAGATCGCAGGGGTGGTAGCTTTCGTGCGTCTGGCTTGCCGGAGAATCCTTTTTTTTGGGCCTCCGTTCTCGGTGCTTGCTGGAGATTGCAGGGGCGAGAGATTTTCAGTCGCCTTTCGTGCGTGGCTTGAATCAGAGGAGGAGAACTTGGTGGTGCGAGACTCTCGTTCTTGTTCTTGGTTATTGGCTCAAATCATAGGAGCCTGAAGCAAACCGCAGGAGTTAAAGAATGGTGAACTCATCGGATTGCTGGAAAATTGACGGTGGTTTCGCGGGTTCATTCTTGGAGATCCTGATGGATTTGGCTGCTTCGTGCAAACTCGTGGATCTGAGAAAGAAAGAAAACGTGGCCTTCACGTGAATTCTGACTTTGATGTGATTTGTCTCTGCATGTGTGAAATCATAATTGGCTATCTTGAATAAACGGCAGAAACGTGGGCCCCTTTTTTTTCTTTTGACTTCTTTTCTTGCACTTTCAGTTTTTTTTATAAGAAAAAGTTTTGGAGGGGTTCGACATCAGTCCCCACCAAGGCCAGGGCACGGCCCCGGGCTCTATGAGCACTTACTGGGGACTTACGAGATCGCCTACCAAAGGAGTCCCAGCGACGGCAGAGGGGATCGAACCCACGACCCAAAGGCCTAGTCCTGGATCCCTTACCATCTATGCCAACTCACATTGGCACTTTCAGTGCATTCTTGATTCTATGGGAATGCAAACAAACTTCTTGGGCCTCTCTTGGCTTGGGCTATACATCAATCAATGGGTTGGAAACAATGCCCCCAAATCAATCTAGCTCAAGAATGAGTGTAATTTTATTAAACCTCCTAATCCGGGTGCGTCAATATCTATGATTTGGTCTAGTTTTGTTTCGGTAACTAACCTTGCAGGAGGGACGATTCAGAACTTAACGAATTCTCCGTCAAAGTGGGAAAAACCCCCAACTGGATGGCTAAAATTAAATGTGGACGGGGCAAGTGCTATGATTACTTCTCATGCAGGTTGTGGTGGTGTAATCAGAGACTGGACTGGAACGTGGGTGCTGGGCTTTGTCAAACAGATTGGTGATTGCCGGGCCAATGAAGCTGAGGAGTGGGCTATAGTTGAAGGGCTGCAGATGGCTTGGGATGTAGGCTTCAGAAAGATCATTTTGGAATCCGATGCAGATTCTGTTGTTAATCTTTTATTGGATCAAGAGTGTATGTCTTGTAGTAGTGTCATTTTGAGAGCCAGGGAATTGTTGTCTCTCAATTGGCAGGTAGATGTTATGTGTGTTTCTAGGAATGCTAATAGAGTTGCAGATGCGTTAGCTAAGAAGGGCATTTCATCTTCAAGCATTTTGAGTGAATGTCCGGCTAACTTGAGAAACTGGATTATCCAGGAGAGTCTGGGATTAAGTTCCCCACCAATGTAATTTTGTTATTTTAAATATAGGCTTCGCGCCATCCTTTGTAGCAAAAAAAAAAAAAACCTAGCTCAAGAATGTCCTTCATGGGCTTCTTGATTATCTTGCCAAACCAAAATCCTAAACTTAGGCTGTGATACCATGTTAACTAATCAAATTAGAGGGAATAATTAGGAGAAAAGATAATGAGAAATTGTATATTGATGATAGAGCAATAATGCTCATACAAGAAGTGTAATGTGATTTTCACTATATCTTCATATTAGCTAAGACCCCCTATTTATAGATTAGGATTCTAACTAACTCCCTAACTAATAGGCTAACTAATCAACTAATCTCACCTTATATTCTAACAAGTTGTTGTGTAGGGCTTACATTATACACGCTTCTTTTGGGTGCCGGCAGCCAAGAATCTATAGATGACATTACTACAATTTTGCCTCTGCTGTTTTTTAGATGTGGTAAAGCGAAACGAGTCGTGTACACTGATCCCCACAAGTTTGTTTCCTGTCACAACACACACGAGACAGGACAGTGAAGAATTTGAGAAGAGAGAACAGAGTAAAATATGCGCGCGCGCACATATATATAGAAGATTCTTATATACCATAAAGGGTATCAAGTTTGATATCAGTTTCTTCCTGGAACAGCTTGGAAGTGGTAACACCCTCATTATTAACCAAGTGATCCACTGCGTCAAACATGTTCAATTTTGGGGTTAACACTTTGTACTAACTTCGCATCAAAAAACAGAGAGAGAGAGAGAGTTTTACATCTTCCAAAGTGATTTACGGTATCGTCGACCATTCTGGAACAATCTTCGACGTTGGAAACATCTGAGTGTATTATGATAACATCAGGAGATACAAACTCTCGGGCTCTTTCTGCAACTTCCTGCAGAGCATTCTCCCTCCGAGCAGAGAGTGCTAAACGAGCACATCTTTTCCCATACTCGTACGCCAAGTGCTGCACATTGAACACAAACTCATGGCAATGAACAAAAAGAGGAAAAAAATGGGCGTGGGTTGAATTACCTGGCCAATGCCGGAGGAAGCACCAGTTACGAGGACAACTTTGCCGGAGAGATTCTCTGCGAAGATGGAGTTCAAGGTGCAGAGAAAGAACTTAAGAGACCAATATGCGGGTAAGAACAGAGCAAGGAAAAAGAAGGTGAAGGAAGGAGCAACGAGGTTGAGGAAACTGTCAATGACATCCATGAATTAGCAACACAAGAAACAGGAAAGAAAGTGATATGACTGGCACGGAGAGTAAAAGAAATCGAGGTTTATAACAGTTCATCAAAGAAGGTACGAATGCAATTAAAGGTGGCACCAATGCATGCCATGTAAACGACACGTAGCTCAAGAGATAGCGAAGGCATCGGTGACTATTGTCCTGTAACAAGTTCCTTCCTCTCTGTCATTATACCATTAAGCACTTTACAGTGCTTGCTATGTTCTCCACTTTCTTCCATGTTCATCTTCTCCAGCTTTTCTGCAACTTTTTTCTCTTGTTTCTTTGGTATCTTGAACTAGGCGGTTGGAAATCGAGGCCATTGAGTTTAACTGCTATTGACGTATTCCTCATAGAAGCACACATGAGTGGTTGAGGCAGAAGAATAATGCGGAGAGAAGATTCTGGAATCTACCACGATGGCCAAAATGATGAGGTTGCCTCTGAGCTCAACAAGACTGAAGCTAAACTAGGAATCAACACGAAGAAGACGACCTTCACAAGTGAAGAAAGATAAGGGAGGCAAGAAGTACTAATGCAATAGCTAGAAGACGCTGCAAGTTAAAACTGTCAAGAAATAGAAAGACAGAGATGGTCGAGAAAATGGCGCCTTCTATATATGTCCATGATCTGAATCTTCTTCATTTGAATAAGATACATCGAGCTCCTTTTTAGAATTAAGAGAATGTATGAGATAAAGAGTTCTATGAATGTACGCATTGCAAAATTAAAACTTGAAGTAATTATATAGAATTATAGATTAAGGCAGGGGTTGATTGGTAAAATCACTTGGATGTTAGTTTATCACTTTATCGTTACATGTGAGGAATTAACGACTTTAGATAAAGTAATGGGACATGGTGACGTGGCTTTTTGTTGGCAATTTTCCTTTTTGATAATATAACTAGGGAAAATCCCATATAAAGATGCTTAAAATAGAGAAATTCTAAATCAAGTTGTTAAACCCAACAAATCCCTAATTAAGTTATAGACTCAATTTGAGATTTTAAAATATAGGTAAATTGACTTTATTACACTCTCCTAATCTTCTCTATCATCTTTCCTCTTGAAAGAATTTAATTGCTCTTTAACTTAATTAGTCTTCTAATAAATGTGCATATATATTAACATTAATATATGCTAAAATAAAATATGATTCATTTAAATCAAAAGAGTTTTTGTGTTCAGGAAGAATGATTTGAATAAATAAAAAAGCACATAACACCGTTATCAATTAAATGTTTTGAATAAAATTTTATTTTTGAAAGAACTCAAATTAGTTTTTTTGTCAATAAAAAAAAATATCAATCTTCATTAATCACACAATTTTACTTATGTGATATATAGGTTGTTTTTTTTACGTTAATAAATATCTTTTATTTTAAAAAATCATTAATGAAAATCTTGATATGCACTTTGCTATACCAAACAAGTTATTTTTTATATTAATTTTTTTTCTCAATGAACAAAAAATCAAGTAAAAAACAATTTTTTATTTATTCTCAATGTTCAACTAGAAATCATTTAATTAATATTGGGGCTGATACTTTTTTTTTTTTTGAATTATTCCTGATCATTCTTCCACAAAACAAAAAATTTATTTGATCCCAAGTTAATCATATTTTATTTTATTATATATTAATGTTTATATATATTTACACTTATTTTAAAAATAAGTTAAAAAGTATGAAAACCCTTTTAAGATGAGAGAGGAGACTATAAGAGGATAGTAATGTCATTCAATCTAAATTTTGAAATTCTAAATTGGGTCGAAAACTTAATTAGGGATTTATTGAATTTAAGAACCTAATTTAGAATTTCCCTATTTCAAGCAGCTTTATATGGGATTTTCCCATATAACTATTCACCACCGATAGAAAAATTTCTCTCATTTTAATTATTTACATTAGATTACTGTCATCATATTATATAGGAATCTAACAATAGGGTAGTTTGAATAAATAATTCTACAATCCGATATAGTGCCACTTATGCTAAGAACTAAACCTCACTCTTAATATAAGACATATTTACATAATTTAATTAGATTAAATTAGTTAATATGACATACATTTTCTAAAATATTCGGGTCACGTTACTTAATTCTCTCTCCTCTTTGATTATTGTTGAGAGAACATTAATAGGAGTAAATTAGGAAAAGATTGACAAATATAAAAAATACATCTTATATTTAGAATTAAAATCAACTTTCCAAATATATTTTATATCAAGAACCAGAGTATTAACAACTGAAGGTGGTAATAAATATAGAAGAAAGAGGATATTAGAGCATTTTATTTATAACTAAAATTAACCTTCAATTAGTTACTCCTATTATCTTCAGATTAGAGGATGTACTATGAGAACAATACTAGGATCATTTTTTATTTAAAAAATCTGAAGACGAAAGGGGTCAAGGCAGTGCTGCTAGTCAAGAGATTTGAAACACCGTTGCGCCGTAAATTTTGTTTTGGTATAGAAAATGGTAATTTTATTCCAAAATATCAACACAAAACAATAGTTCCTGTGAAAAATAATTTATATGATCAATTTTAAAACAAAGAAATTCTTTAAGGTGTGCTCTAAAGGTCATTTACTTGCTCATATATATAGAGAACAAACAGTGACGGACCCAGAATTTTAGGTTTGTGGGTGTACAATTAGTGATGAGATTTAGGAGTTCGGAGGCAGCACCCCCGAAAATTTTTTTTAAGGGGAAAAATAATTTTTGTGGCAAAAAGAGAACATAAGAAAACAAGAATCAGCAATCCAATCTAACATAAAACAGAACAAACATTACAGCAATGTCCCTTGCAAGAATGACATAGCAAAGCCACCCATCTCCTCTCACATCCCAAAGACGTGAGCTGAAAATCAAAGGGAATCAACATTGTATACTGAATTTTACCTTTACTTTTTTTATTGCATAGGTCAAATGCCATATTTAAAGCCAATTATGAAACTTGCAAGCACATTGCAAAATATGGTATGCTGGTCTATCAATATATGGAACACTAGATAAGATTTGCCCCTACCAACAGACTAAATTCTAATTATATCAAATTATAGAAGGAGGGAACAAGCGATTGCATTAACTTGCATTAACTCAGTGATAGTTTCACCAAAAATCAAGACTAACCTCATACCTGGTTGAAGTGTTGCTGCAGCTTTTCATTTGTGTAATTAATACAAAACTGCAGCCAAGGAATTAAATATCAGCTTGGGAAAAGCTTAGTCAACAAAATACCAAAGTGCAAAGGACAGCCTAAATTTTGATCACTTTTTACACAACTAACAACATCATATAGTATTGAGGCCTGAGGGAGCAGACTCGACTCACTCATGATGCAAAGAATCAAGAGTTTAAGCCACCAAGGAATAATAAAATAGAAGCTTACTTATTTAATGCCCCTATAATGCACCAATATTTTATTTTGTATAGTACAGGCCACTGCCAGTTATGAATTAAAAGAAAAGAAAACTTCAACTTAACATAGAAAAATATAATAATAAATCAACTAACATTTACATCAGAACGATTACAAAAACATTCTTCGATTCTTCATTCTTTGAAAATATTGCATTATATCTTCTTCATCAATCGTATCAAATATATCACGTTCAACATAAGTTAGCATGCATGAGTTAAACCAATCATCACTTATCCGATTGCGCAACTTGTCTTTAACAAAAGTCATTACAGAAAAAACCTGCTCAACACTAGCAGTTTCTACCGGTAGAACGAGTGCCAACTTTATCAACAAATAGACCAGTGGATAAAAAAATATCCTTTCTCTTCTCAACCATCTTCAAAGCAAGGTCAGAAATTGTTTGCAAATTGACAAAATCAGAATCAGCCCTCACATCAACAATAAAATTACCGAGACTTGAAGACAGAAAAGGAATATCTGCAAGCTCATCAAACTCCAAAGGATAGAATCTAGCAAACTCAATCAACTTTTCTTTGTTAAAATTAGCAAATGAATCACGAGGATCAAGACAACTCAAACACTCAAGCAACATGGTATTGACATTATCAAATCGATCATTCAACTCTTGAACTTGAGTATCTATCATTGTATTGAATAACTCCACCTTAAAGTAGTGGAAGAATGTGAATGATTCCAATCTCCGTCTCGATCTCCCTTTAAGACAATAAACATCATTCATATTTGGAATGTCAATATCATATTTATTGGCAAAAATGTTCGTTTCTTGAAGCAATTCATCAAAACCATTATCTCTCACCTCTTGTAAACGAGACTTGACTACCTTCACTAAACCAATTACATTTAAAAGGTATTGATCTTTTCTTTGTAGTGCTTGTGACAACTCATGAGAAATCCCTAAGATCAATTTCATAAGATGCAACAAGAATGCAAATTCAAAATCCTCCATGGCATACAAAATGCAACCTGCATCGGTTCTTAGCATCATTTTTCTGCTCGTCTTCAATAATTTTCATCAAGGAAATTATTGGAGAAAATAATGAGATAACACTTGTAACCGTATTAAAATGGGAACCCCAGCGAGTGTCTCCAGTTCGCTTTAAGGTTGTCTCTTGATTTAAACCTTTTCCAGTTGGTATTTCACCACTAGCAATTCTTTCAACTATTAGCTCATACTAATTCATTTGAAGAATTTCCTTCCGCTTGCATGAACCCCCCACAACAGTAGCCATCTTTTGAAGCATGTCAAAAAATTCTTGAATCTTCTTGTGATGTTTTGCAACCTTCACAAGTGTCAATTGTAACTGATGAGCAAAACAATGAATGTAGAATGCGGATGTGTTGTCTCGCAAAATCAAACTCTTAAGCCCTTTGAATTCACCCCGCATATTACTAGCACCATCATAGCCTTGACCGTGACATTTAGACAAACTTAAACCAAGTTTAGAAAATAGCCCATCAATCGATGCTTTTAGTGACTGTGCAGTAGTATCTAAAACATGAATTATGTCAATAAAACGTTCAACAATTGACCCTTTTTTGTTTACATACCGAAGTACAACCGCCATTTGTTCTTTAATTGCAACATCACGAGCTTCATCCACTAGCAAGGAAAAGTAATCATCACCGAGATCACTAATTATTGTTTTAACAGTCAAATCAGCACAAGCTTGAGAAAGATCTTTCTGAATCTTTAGTGAAGTCAATTTGTGATTATCGGCGTCATATTGCAAGACCACATCACTCATCTCTTTATTTGGCGTAGAATAGAACTTTAGAATTTCAAGGAATAAACCTTGTTGATTTGAACTTGTAGATTCATCATGTCCCCGAAAAGACTGACCATTGCGTAGTAGGAATCTAGCACAATCTAAAGAAGTTTTTAGCCGAATACGATAATCAATTTTTTGTTGTTCAGAAATATTTGAAAGAGCAATATCAATATGTTGCTTTTGCTTCATCAAATCTTGGCAAGCTTGATAACATCTATTGTGAGCACTCTTATGATCTCCAACATGAACTTTGAATCTATCCTTCTTATGCCAATTTTTGAACCCCACACCGACAAACGCTTCCTGCGTCGAACCACTACCTCCAACCTCCATATCAAGTAGATAACAATATAAGCAAAAACATGCATCTTTTGATACACTATACTCCAACCAGGAACCAAATTCTTCATACCACTTAGGATTGAATCTACGCATTTTTCCATACACATCCGTTTGAGGGAATGGTTTAAGAATTGGTTGAGTTGTCCCCTTGAGCAAATAAGCTCTACGAATATTCTCTCTTTCTATAGGATTTGATGTCATTGAATAAATTGAAGGTCTTTTTCCCGGATTTGCTTCAAGATTTTCTATATTAACTTTTGCTTGAGGTGGTGATTGAAAACTTTGAAATTGAGATGCTTGTGGTGGTTGGGAGGATTTTTGGACAGTTGGAATTGAAATACTGTTTGAAAGTTGCTCACTTTGAGATTCAGGTTCTGTTTGTGTGGGTTTTAGACGTTTGAAATAAGATTGTATTATTGACATTTTCTGGAAGAAAAAAAGGTTGACAAGATTAGGGAACATGTTGCAACCTATAAGCTAGCTCATCTCAATGCTTCCTCTCTCGAAACCTATAAGATTGTATCTTTTTTCATACAGAGACACTAAGCAACTGAAGCTATGATTTACAACTCCAAAGCAATTTAAATAAAGCTAATCAATGAAGCTAATGTAGAGCAATGAAATTTAAAGAAAGCTTTGTTACCTTCGAAGCTTTTGTCAAGACTACCAGTTCTTTTGAAAAGTTTGTCAAAGTGTGGCTTGCAATAAAGAACTCCCTCAAAAGAATTTTGAAGTTGCTAAGCTGCAAAATACATTGATCAGTTGGTAAAGTTCCAAACAATGGGGAATTCCAGGAGATTAAACAACAAATAGAACTAAATAATACTTTCAAAGCAATAAAAGTTACTCAACACCATGGCCTAGTACGTAGTTGAACGATAAAAATCACAGTCTCATTTAAATCATAAGGCATTTTACCATACATAATTTTCAAGCTTCCGTGAATAAAATTGAAACAAATGAGTAAATCAAGAGACTAAAATCATAATTTCACCTTATTCTATTATATTTAACTTCAAAAATTAAAAACAAATATTCCATTCAGCAATTCACATGTCGCGATTCGAGCATCCCAACAATTCATATTTTGACAACGCTCTTGAAGTTCATACGAGGTTAGAAATGACATTGGTTTATTTGTGGAGAACAGAGACAAAACTTTAAAGGATTATAGCTAGATATATAAAAGCATTGATTGAGAAACCAATATTCTTCAGTATTGAGGGACAGATCACTATTTAGCAGAATCACCCAATTTCGTCCCTTGTCGAAAGTGAAGCCGTAGAGCAGAGATGGATTTGCAAATATAACGCATTCAATAGATGGAATACCTGTGTTGCATGAGCTCTCTGCTTTAATTTGGGCGTTCAAGCAAATACCCATGACAGAAACGAGACTTAATCCCTTCGCCTTGCACTTGCCTGTATATTAGAAACAGCAAAGCACAAAAGAAAGATGAGGGGTTGAAGACAAAGAAGAAAATGGCAAGAATAGAAGAGACGAATCCTTGGCAGCTTTAAGCGACGGCGGCAGAGGACGTCGGGCAGAGAGAGTCGGAAATTTGGGGGCAGGGAGCGTCGGAAATTTGGGGAAAAGAAAGACGAGAGAGGGCAATGGAAAGGGGGGAAAAAGGGTCAAAGGAACTTTGATAGAGTTCGAATCGTGGACCTGTGAGTGAGAGGAGGGATTAGAGTTTTTACCATATGTACTACCTATACATATTGTTAAAAATTTCTTTCACATTATATATATTTTGTGTGTGCACTTACCCACATTGGCACTAATGTGGGTCCGCCTCTGAGAACAAATGAAGACAATTGATTTGGGAGAAAGAAGAGAAGGAAAACTGAAATTGATTTCTCGATTAACTTGGTTTTGCCGTCTCGGTTTCTGTATTAACTGAAATCAATATCAATTTCTCCCAACAACATATATACAGAAACCGAAAACCCGTTGCATGTATCAGTTTCCTGAATTGGCAATTCTCAATCCTAAAAACTGCATTGTGCTTTCTATTTGGATAAGTTGGCTGCCCTTTTTACTATGTTCAACTTGTCATTTGTTTCTTACGGTACAACAATGGTATAAGATCCAAACTCAGGAACCTCTACAAGCTACACATTTTCCTTGAAAAAAAATTATTTGTAGTGTATATGGATGCCACATGTGTTTAAAATCATTGATTGGGCTGAGCATTCACCCAAGTAGAAGAGAGACGACCTCCGTTTTCATTATCAGAAGGTCCAAGTTAATAGTACTAAGTTGTGGTGTAGTCAGGAGAACATTGTGTTTATTCACTTTATTGTGATGGATTTAAGGGTAGAAATTGAGTGATCCACCGACTTGGTGAATCACAACCTAACCAATAGTTTTAAGCGTATGTGGCATCCACTAACATTCTTATTAGTCTTGTCATCAATAAAATGCCTAATTATCATTTCAGCTAGATAGACTGTAGTTAAACTTATTTGGGGGTAGCATCCACTTCCTTAACATTCACTGCCCCTCCACTTCCTTGTGTCGTTTTAGTACAAAATTTTGAAGGTTGATCTTTTTTTTTTAGGGTACTAACGGGTACTAAAAAGATACTTCAGGATACTGACCAGTACTGAAAAATTACTTCATTATCTTGAAAAATATTTTAGGGTACTGACCGATACTAAAAAGATACTTTCAAGATACTAGGCCGGTACAGAAAAAATAGTTCATGATCTTGAAAAATTACTCTATGATATTGAAAAATTATTTTAAGATCTTAAAAAGATATTTTAGATATTGATTAGTACTAAAAGGATACTGATTGATACTAAAAAAAAATATTTCAAGATACTGACTAAAAAGTATTTTGAGGATATTGACTGGTACAAAAAAAAAATACTTCATGATCTTGAAAATTATTTTAGGATCTTGAAAAAATATTTTAAGCTATTGACTGGTACTAAAAAGATATTGTTTAGTACTGAAAGAATACTTTATGATTTTGAAAAATTATATTAAGATCATGAAAAAATATTTCAGAGTACTGACTGGTACTAAAAATATACTTCAGCATATTTTTTTTAAAATTCTAAAATAATTTTTCAAGATCATGAAATACTTTTTTTGTACTGGCCCAGTATCCTCAAAGTAACCTTTTAAGTATCAGTCAGTACCCTGAAATATTTTTTAGATCCTAAAATAATTTTTTAAGATCATGAAATAATTTTTCAGTACTGGTCAGTATCCTAAAGTATCTTTTTAGTACTCGTCAGTACCCTGAATTTTTTTTTTTTTAAAGAAGATCAACCTTCACAATTTTGTGCCAAAACGACACAGTTTCAAGGAAGTGAACCGGAAGTGAATATTAAGGAAGTGGACGTTAGCCACTCCCATCTTTGTGGACCCGTGAAGTAGAATTTGTGCATATAATAATACTAGGGTTTTGAAACCCGAACCGTCCGGTTCGGTTTAGAAACCGGTCCGGTCCAGGCATCAACCCGATTCACTATATATATTTTTTTAAAAAAAAATCTTTAGAATTTCATATTAATAACCTTAAAATCTTTAATTTCTCACCGGTTTGACTCTGATCTGAGTCACTGACCCTTGACCTAATACCCAAACTAATTTAGTAGCAGAAGACTTGGATAATATGAATATGTCATTCAGTATGCACAATAAATCACATTAAGCCTATCTAACGTTACTACAAAGTAGCATATGAAGGGTTCAAATACAGCCACATTAAGGCACTAAAAAAAAAGGAGGGGACAAGCATGTACAATGTAATCTTCCACCAACAAAAATCTCAATTAATGACTTTGAAGGCCCCCAAGTATTTTCAACTTGAAATATTTGGAATATTATATTCAAATTATAGCCAACCAGAGAGGAAGTATTTCGTTTTATTTCATTCTGTATGCACAACAAACCACATCAAAGTTCAAATACACACACATGAACGCACTCAAAAAAAGGGAACTGGAACCGAACTGATAACGGTGAGACAAAGTTGCAATATTGGTGTTCATTTCAATCAGTCTTGACGTCAGGAGTTTGGATTGAAGTCTGATACAACACAGTCTTAGCTCCAGTAGCATCCAGAATCTTCTTGCTATATGCTTCCTTAGCAGAATCCCCAGTCACATACATCAACCTTAATCCCCATTCCACCAATTCTGGGCACAACACCTTCACTACGTACAACATCTTGAACCATCCTGGTACTGTCAAACACCTCTCTCCTCTTGCCACACTCTTCACTATTGCTTTTGCACACTCACTTGCTGATCCCACCGGGGTTGCGCCCACTTCTACCTGCAAAAATCAATCAACCATCACATCCCCTAACTGTCATTGACTAACCACTTTCCTATAACACCACTTTCCTATAAAAGCGGATTAAGGAAGTTAATTAAGTTCTTATAAGTGGGGGTTATATTTACAATAATATTCATCTGAATATAGAGTGCTTACATCTCTGAGTTCCTGGTCTACCTCCACCCTTCCTTCGCCCATCAAGAACTTGCCTTTGGTTATTTCAGACTCTATGTAGCCTGGTGTTACTATTGTTATGCCTATCTCTGTCCCTACTTCCACCCTCAATGACTCGTACATTGAAACTAAAGCCGCTTTGCTTGCCTGAACATATATTTATATAACACGTATTAGAAATTACAGGGAGAATGAAATAATTATTGTAGTGGTGCTACGTAGGGCTTACACTATACACGTTTCTTCTGGGTGCCGGCATCCAAGAATCCACAGATGACACTACTACGATTTTGCCTCGGCTTTTCTTTAGATGTGGTAAAGCAGAACGAGTTGTGTACACTGATCCCCAGAAGTTTGTCTCCTTTAACAACACACGAAAGTGAAGAACAGTGACGATATACTGACAAGAGAAAACAGAGTAAATTATGCACACACACACACTCAAAAGATCTTTAATTATACCATAATGGGTCTCAAGTTTGTGATATCAGTTTCTTCTTGAAACAGCTTGGAAGTGGTAACACCCGCATTATTAACCAAGTGATCCACTGAATCAAACAGGTTCAATTTTGGGGTTAACACTCTGTACTAACTTCAGATCAAAGAAACAGAGAGAGAGAGAGAGTTTTACATCTTCCAAAGTGATTTACGGTATCGTCGACCATGCTGGAACAATCTTCGACCTTGGAAACATCTGATTTTATTATAATAACATCAGGAGATCCCAACTCTCGGGCTCTATCTGCAACTTCCTGCAGAGCATTCTCCCTCCGAGCAGAGAGTGCTAAACGAGCACCTCTTTTGCCATACTCATACGCCAAATGCTGCAAATTGAACAGAAACTGATGGTAATGAACAGAGCATAATGATGATTCTAACAACCCGGAAGAAAGAAATGGGCGTAGGATGATAGCATACCTCGCCGATGCCGGAGGAAGCGCCGGTTATGAGGACAACTTTTCCGGCGAGATTCTCAGCGAAGATGGAGCTCAAGGTGCAGAGAAAGAACTTGAGAGACCAATATGCGGGTAAGAACAGAGCAAGGAAAAACAAGGTGAAGAGAGGAGCAACAAGGTTGAGGAAACTGTTAATGACATCCATGAATTTGCAACACAAGAAACTGATATGAATGATACGATAAGAGTGAAAGAAATTGGGCTTTATACAACTCAAAAGGAGGTACAATACAAGGCAAGGTGGCACCAATGCATGCCATGTAAACGACACGTAGCTCAAGAGATAGCGAACTCAACGGTGGTTATTGTCTGGTGACGTTTCGATTTGTCTTGTAACCATTTCCTTCCTCTCACTCACCAATATTATCAGACTCCAAAACAACACTGTTTCTAGAGTCGTCTGTGATTCGATTCATTACGATCGCTAGACTTCTCTAGAATGTAGAAAAAGCAGGGAGGGAAAATAAAAAAAAAAAAGTGAGAGTGGACAAAAATCTAAAAGTTGGCCAAAGTAACTTTGTTGCTATGCTTTTGTAAATGGAATCTGCTCATACTCATGAACCAGAAATTAATCATACAGGTTCTTCAAAACGACACGTACTGATTTGACTTATATAAACAAGAAAGAGAGTGAGACTTTGATTATGGTTTGTTGATATGTCATTATACCATTAAAGCACTTTACAGTGCTTGCTATGTTTCCATCAGTGACTTACTGTATAGACCAGTAACCACCATACCACTACACTTTTCAAGTTCTCAACTCAACTATACTCCAATGAGAAGCTGTCAGGTTTGAGATGGTTAAGTTCAAGCCTCCTCTGCCTGAGGACTCTTTCGATGAACGCATCAGCCCTTTTGTTGAGTTCATCAGAAGCAGAAACCACACTCTGTTCTTCTCTTTCTTTCATTTTCATCATCTTCTTCTTCTTCACTTTTTCTGCAACATTTTTCTCTTCTTTCTTTGATATCTTGAAGTGGGAAGTTGAAATTTGAGGCCATTGAGTTTGGTTGCTGTTGACGTAATCCTCGTATAAGTACACATGAGTGGTTGAAGAAGAATAATAATCATGCGGAAAGAAGATTCTGGAATCTACCACTATGGCTAAGATGATGAGGATGCTTATGATAAACAAAATCTTTGAGCTCAATAAGACAGAAGCAAAACCAGGAATCAACACGAAGAAGACGACCTTCACAAGTGAAGAAAGATAAGAGAAGCAGGAAGTGATGCAATAGAAGACACTACAACTTAAAACTGTCAAGAAATAGAAATACAGATGATGAATCTTCTTCATTTGAATAAGATCCATTGAGCTCAAGTCTTTATGCTTCAGAGAATCTGTGAGATGAGGAGAGTTCTCTGACTGAACGCAGAGCAAAAATAAAGCTTATAGTAATTATATAGATTAAGGCAGGGGTTGATTGGTAAAACTACTCGCATGTTAGTTTATCGTTACTTGCGAGGAACTAACTACTTTAGATAAAGTAATGGGCATGGTGACGTGGCTTTTTGTTGGCAATTTTCCTTTTTGATTTTATAACTATGTACCCTTTATCTCTGATTGAGTTTTAGAGTAGCTTTTTCATCTCATCGTATTTGTCTGGTATGAAACATGCTCTGTAATTAATTTAAGTTAAATGCATATATATGTGATTAGCTTAGAAGACATTATCATGATCTTTAGGGGTGGCCGCTAAATCCAAATTTTAAAGATTATGAAAAGTAATACGCCCAATGCGGCTGATTGAGAATATTATCCTTTTGTCACCTGCCATTTCTTTTAGTACAAATGAAAAATGTCATGGACGAATCTCATGATCTAAGAAAGCACTTTACAAAGAATTTGCAAATCTCTTATCTTTTGATTATGGGGCCTGCTTGTTGCTAGTGCTAGATGAGAAGTTTGTTTCAAGGAGATCTTTAACGTTTCCTTTATTTTTTTTTTTTTTATTTTTTTTTTTGCTAAAACGTTTCCTTTATTAATCTTATGGAAGAAGGCTTATCTTTGCGGGTCTGTTTTTTTTTTTTTGCGGTGAAAAAGCACATTTACATAAATTAAAGACAAAACATTCCTCACAAACTTACCCCATATACCGTAAATCACGTTGGAAAAATAGCTTTTACTGCTAACTCAAACAGGTATTATTGACAATTTTAAATGGTTTGTGCTTCGTACTACTTCAAGAAGTGCAAAGGAAGCACTTCACCATTTACTTCTATGCTTGGTTCCAGGGGCGGAACATGGTTAGCTAGCCTCGATGATCTTATAAAATTTGTTAGTATATATATGTATTTATTATATGATATTTTATTTGGCCAATAATTTGACCCCAGCTAATTTTTTATCTTCTCTGTAAGAATAATGTTTGGTTCATTATTCATTGGAAAGTGAGAGGAAAGTAAAATTCTTGTTTAGGATACTTACCAAAAAGGTTAATATCATCTTATATATTGTTTTGATTTATAATTATCGGTTATTATTTATTTGATTTTCAAGGTTATATGATACTATTTAGTAAATACTCTCTCTGGCCCTTATTATAAGGCACCAACAAGTCATTCTCACACGTCAATAAAAACAGTTAAAAAGTCACTAAATTTGTCCTAAAATTTAAGTAATTTTCAATATTATCTCTATTAATTACACTAAACTCTAATATCATATTAATTATTACTCTCTCTTTTTTGCTCAAAAGAAAAAGAGTTCACTACCTTTTTAATTATGGGTATACACATGAAAATAATAATAATGCTATTTAGAAACAAACTACTTATAAAAAGGACCAAATGCATTTGTTAGTTGGTGTCTTATAATCAGAACCAAAGATGATAGTTCAATATGTTTATTTTTTAACCCAGGCTAAAAAACTTTTCTGGTTCCGCCACCTTGATTCTTTATGCATGTAGTGTTGATGCTGGTTCAAAGGCGTTTTCACTTTTCAGTCTTTGGTCTTTCCCGTTGCTTTGTTTCTATTTTATTTAATGTTTTTGTTGGGTTTGTTTATTTTATGTTTATGTGGTTTATGGATTGAGTTCTCAAATATGCTTCATGTTATAATTTGTTATAAGCGAACCCAATCTTTTTAATATATCATTTTACTTATTTTATTTTGAATAAAATTGCCTTATTATTAAAAAAAAAAAAAGCATGAAAACTCTAAAATGTCCCTTGTTGCTTGGTCTCTTATATTATTCTTTTTTTTTTGCTCAAAGTCTCTTATATTATTCAAAGTACTATTAAGCACTAAATATGAACATCTCTCAGTCATATCTTATCTAGAAGACTAACTCCTCCCACTACTCTGTTAGGATGTAGACCATTATTGGGCGAACAGAAGTGCGTACTGATGAGTACTTCCAGTGAGTTGCTGACTGGACTTTCTTTGTAACAAACACCCAAAATCCATGGGAAGATTGAGATCTTCCCTTTCCCTCCCTGGACTTTCTTCGTAACAAACGGGTCCTTAGGGAATATTATAGGGGAAGAACTTTTCACCCTCATAATTTTGTGTACTTTATTTATGATTCGGTCCGTGTAATTAAATTAATATTAGCTAGTTATTATTATAAATATTTTGTAAGAGTGTGTCAAAGAAGGAGTCTCCCAAATATTATTGGAATGTTTTAGAATGAAGATGTGTTTTGAAAAGTCATATATCTGTAAATTAAGGAATTTATGCTGGTCCATGAACCAATTATATGATTATGACCTTTTTAATGGAAGAGTTACGATACTTCAGATGGCATCATTCTAACATATCAATTCAATGTTTATAAATACTCTTCATCAGCACTCCATTTAGAGAACAAGAAGTAACAAGTCTTAATTGTCTCTTGCGAAGTTTTTGTACATTTCGTTGTTCTATCACCATAAGTTCTTGTATGATGGCTTTGTTTAATCTTGAGGAACGCCGCATCCTAATTCATTGAGGGGTTGTAGAATATCTTTTAAAGATAGTGTCATTAGATGTAACTCGAACAGAGTCTTTTGTTGTTATTAACTAATTTTTAAATTAATGCTAATGCCATGATCGATTTTTTCTTTTTTCTTTTTGGTTAAGGATATAATCACTTTTGAGATTTAGAACGTAAAGGGTTTTCGGTTCTCCCAATAAATATATTTAATTGACGTTTTAAAATGATTTATTTAATGTTTATCCTAATTTTGAATGTATCTAGAGTATGATAATCAGATGACATTCTAAAATCATGGAACTCATTGATACTAGCTAAAATAAAAAGACCAAATTACAAATTAGACAAAACTCTAACCACTAATAGTTGTGCTTTTCCAAATGTTGCGTTACAAAGCACCTGACATGTGCAATACAAGCCATATTAGGGGTGAGCATGGTGCCCAGATGCCTGATACGTCTGCCCATACTTGGTAAAAAACTGCCCAACCCAGCCTTTAAAAAGTAGCCTGAAAAAAATTGGGCAATTTTGGATTGGGCCAATAACTGGGTAGAGCTGGGCATCGGGCAGAGGTCCTGCCCTGCCCATTTGACCTGTTCGGAATATTAAATATATTTAAATAACATTATTCTATATATATTATTTTATTTAAAATATATTATATTATTATGTCAAAATATATTATATTATACTTCAGACATCTTTAAAGCTTTGAAATTCTGTGAAGTGTGAATTAGAATCTTTATGGAACTGGGTAGGACATCACTACTTGGACAGGAGAAGCCCGCTCTACCTAGGTCACTCTTGCCCAGCCCAAAAATGATTAGGACTTTTATCGGGCAGGAGTCTTACCCTACCCATGTTCACCCCTAAGCCATATATTGCAAATCCTAACTCCATGCTTCGAATTAGTAACAACAACTTCCTAATTTTTAAAAAAAAAAACAATATAAAACAATAGGAGCATCCCATGATAATTGATAACCCCACTCATGTTTATTGCTCTCTAACAATTTATTATTCAATTAAGACGAGAAAATCCTAATTTACTTACATGTATGTTGTTGCAGCAGGGGATAGTGGGCTTCGTAAAGGCCGTCAAGCCCAAATATGAACAAGTGGGCCGGGCTTCTATTTTGGATTTCCATGTAGTAATTTCATTGTGTAAATACATGAGTATATGATATATACAATACTTCTTTACCAAAAAAAAAAGATATATACAATACTTGGGACGTGGGACGAAACTAGAAAGATACAAAAACAGGTTATAAGTGGGAAAGCGATAAAAGCGAAGTGGGAAAGCGATAAAGCGAGACGACGGAACTCGGAATTTCATTCTTCAATACACGTCGCGATCATCCTGCATCCCACGCGCAAACACCACATTTATTAGCCATAAATATTATTAATTAATTATAAACAAACAAAAACCAATTAATTTTTTAAAAAAAACCTACTCCAAGATATAAATTCGTATTGTGAATTTAAATAGTAAATTTATAAGTTTAATTTATTATTAAATCAGTATTATTAGTCAATATTATCAATATATAATTAAATAATTAAAATATAAAATAGACATCAATTTAATTTAAATATATTTTAAATATAAATAATTAAAATTAAATCCATCAACACTCGAAATTCTATAAAACCAAATAACAAAATAACAAAAAATTTAAGAGTAATTTAATATAATTTTGTAAAATATAAACATAAAAATTTACCCATCAACACAAATTTATCAATTTATCAGTAATAATTTTGTATAAAAACGGTAAACTCAGTTGGAGAGCGAGAGTTTGACAACAATATCTATCACTGTGCAAAGAGAGAAATGAAACTGAAGAAGGGAATTATTAAATGAAGGGGAGAAAGAACTGACTTTCTTGGGGAGGATGAAATTCACGAACTTCTTCTTTCCCTTTACGTTAGTAGGCGACTTCTGTTTCTTCTGCTTAGGAATGGCCGAAGACGAAGTAGAAGCCTGCTGGTGCGACTGCGGTACATGTGTCTCTCTCCCTGTCACGTATTTCCTGATTTGCTCTCTCACGAATCTCTCGTACAAGAAGGCTGCTCCGTTGAACTGTGGCAGCACCAACCACGCCACCGCCACCAACTTCAAATCGTACCATATCGGAATCCTGAAAAGAGCCTTTTAATTTCTTATACAGTATTGTTGGAGATGATGACTTGAGAGAGACTCATCAAAACTCACCACTCTAGAATGGATTCGAGAAGCATTTCAGTGAGGGTGAGGAAGGAGTAAATGATCCAATAAGATAGCCACTGTTCATCGTCCACCTTCGACGGCGACTCTATCGCCACCACCGACGCATACCTGTCATCAGTTCAATCATATACGGCCAACCTAATCCCAAAACACAGCAATATCATAGGTCTACATATATATATATACTCACAAGGGGTACAATAAAGTCAACACCGGCCTGCAAAAACAATAACACCAAAAGCATATATACTCGTGACTTGGATCGAGAAAGTTTGCAGGAAACACAGAGAAAGAACAAACAAACAAAGAAGAACGGAATAGTACCCGGCAAGAGAATGAAGATGGGTAAGCAAGGTCCACAATTTGTTCATGTTTTGTTGCGCAGAGAAATCTGATTATGGATTGGGGTAACGAATAGAATTGAGGTTACAGAATAATGGAGAGCATTACTTACTTGGATGAGAGAGGAAGGATTGGATTCTGCCTTCGTGTCTGCGATATATTGTCACTTTCTCCATTAGTAGGTTTCTTTTTTCTCCTGCGGAGGTTCTTTGCACACGTGTACGCGTTTCATGAGGGTCGGTGACACGTGGTTAAGTACAAGTTGTCGATGGTTTCTATGGTTGCGGATTATCCCATGATTAGGACTTCACACTTACTCTCTGCCTTGATTAGTGGCTGCATGCTCCTTTTTTTAATTAAAGCATTGAAGGAGACACCACTCACAGACAAGTGCGCTGTAAACAAAACTTACGACTACTTAAGAAGCCCTAAGGGATGGGCCCATTGGGCTTAAATCTCAATGTCATAAAAGCCACTCTCTGATTGATTGGGCCCGTTAAGAGAAAAGGAACAGAATGAAGAGACGCAAGGGAAGTTTCTATAAAGTACGCAAGTGATTCATGTTTAGGCCGTGAAAAGTTGAGTTGAGTTGTGTTGAATGCTCTAATTATTCTAGAATGAAGCCAAAGTTTTGATTTTGAGTAGAAAAGGGACACTGAATTAGTATGATTCATAAATTGGATTAATCCAGAGGGTAATGATGCTTCTGATAGAAAGCCAATCATATCATCCTCTGACTTTTATTTTATTTTTTGGTTAGTGATGAATTTTTTTAATTAAAAACTAGGAAAACGGTTAAAAAGACATTTTTCCTTCCCTCTTTTTCTTTTAAAAAATCTCAGATATATATATATATAGCGCAGCCTGGGAGGCTTTGGCGTTAAGAGAAGCAACGCAAAGGATGTGGGCTTTTATAGAGCTTTTGCATGTGGAGCGAATTTGGAATGTGACGAGGCCTTGTCCGGATTACAATTCTGACTGGTTACAGAAGAGTGCAGTCATTGGGCCTTAATGGGATTTTATAAAATGCTCCATCCGATATCCTAATGTAGGAGATGGATATATAATTAATTTATAAAAATTAAAAAAATTAACTAAAATCTTCATTTGTAAAAATATATGTTGGTTTCCTCTAAATACCCCTTTTAATCATTTATATTAAAAAAATACTCACTTAATGAAGAAATCCCTTGATTAACATGCAATCAATACTCACAATTTAGAAAAAAAAAATATAAAGGGGAAAAAATGGATTGAAGTTTTGTATTTATGATTGAAAGAAACCATATACAAGTTATTATATTTAGAATCAAATGTAATATAAAATTAGAGAGATTTTTTTATTTACCTTTTACCCTATGTTTGAATAAATAGAAAGTGAGGAGAAAAGAAAATTAAACTCCCAAAAATAGTAAATACTTTTACCCTTCATGGAATTTTTCCTTCCTAGTATTCTTTTCATCCAGACATAGGGTAAATTTCAAGTCAATCCCTTAATTTTGTTTTTCTTTTATGTGTTTTTTTTTCATATTTATTATATTAAAATTTCATTAATGGTCATTCCTCCTAACAAGAGTCAAATCATAAAATTCTCATTAACTTCGTTTTTTTCCTTTTCCGAGTTTTTGATGCAAAGGTGATTTTATCAATTTTAAAGGATATTTTAGTCTTAAAATATTGCAATGTATTTTCTTTAAATTTAAATAAAAATAAAAGTTAAGTATTTCAGCTCTGTTTGTGTAAAAAATAAATAAATGGTAACTAAGTGAGGACCTGCCTTCAGAATCTTCAATTGATACTTTTTGTGAAAAAGGAAAATTTGTAGAAGTCCAATGTGAGAATATTATGTCATTAAATTTTTCTGTACCAAATCTGGAGAATTAAATTAGAGTTTGGGTCATTAATATGTTGATTGTGGTTGGGCCTGGTATTGTTGTCAAACTCGCGAGTTGACTCTCCGAATTTACCGTCTTTACGTTTCTACCTTATTAAATCGAGTTAAGTCTCTAGTAAACTCGTGTCAGCTGTAAACTCATATAAACTCACGAGTTTACACACTGAATTTACTGTTTCTACGTTTGTAGCTTATAAAATTGTGTTAATTTTTTTCAATTTTGTCATCCTCAACGACTTTATATATGAATTTTATAGAAATTTCTTTATTAAATATAATAAATTATGAATGTTAATATATTTAATTTCAATTATTTGGATTTAAAATATAATTAAATCAAATTGTTGTCATTTTTATATTTTAATTATTTAATTATACACTGTTAATACATATTTAATGATAAAAGTAAACTCTTACGAGTTTACAAATTCGAGTTCGAGTTTACATCACTATCACGAGTTTGCTTAGACTCGTGAGTTTGACAACCTTGGGCCTGAGGCTTTGAAAAAAGATGCCTCTTTACTCCGCAATGTTGCCACGTGGCACTATGGCCCAGTGTGGGTGATTGAGTGAGAAGTCGATTTTTTTTTTTTTTGAATTAAAAAAAGGTAATAATAAAACATCTAGAAAAATATCACTAGCTGAAGATTTTGTCAGTATGTGAGACGTTATGTCCCAAGAAAAAATGAAAAATCATGAATGGTGTGTGTTTGGTTTAAAAGGAAAATTTAAAGAATGCCACACTCTCAACAGACTAATTATATTTTCCTGAGCAAAAAAAACAGACTAATTATATTTTCTTATTTTTATTGTTTACTTTTCCGTATGTGTATTTTGAATTAGAAATAAATACTATCTGTATATAAGGAAACTAATAAATTATTTTAAAAAAATATTTTTTAAAAAAATTAATTTTTCCTTACATATAAACTAATATACTCCCTCCGGTCCTAATTATAAGACAACATTTGAGAGTTGGTTTTGGTCCTAATTATAAGGCAGCATTCTAATAATTGTCAATTTTTTCCTAAAATACTCCTATTTTATTCTCTCAAGTGTGTTTGATTTTTTATGAGTATATGTATGTGGACGTGTATACTCTTCCAGTCAACGAAACTTTTAGATATATGTGTGTGTGTGTCTATGTATGTATATATGTGTGTGTCTACACACAAATATCTATAGACACTATAGACACACACACATATGTGTGTGTCTACATATATGTATGTATGTATATATGTGTGTGTCTATACACATATATTTTTTGTGTGTGCGCGCGCACATATATGTGTGTCTACATATATGTATGTATGTATATATGTGTGTGTCTACACACATATATTTTGTGTATGTGTGTGTCTACACACAAATATATGTGTGTGTGTGTCTACACATATATATTTTGTGTGTTTGTGTGCACACAAATATATATAGTCACACACACACATATATGGGTGTGTGTACTGTGTGTGTATACATATATGTATATTTGTGTGTTTGTCAATATGTGTGTGGGGTGTGTGTGCCTATATGTGTCTGCCGATATATGTACACACACATATTGTGTGTGTGTATCTAGACACACACACACACACACATATATATATATAATAAGAACATTATTTTAATTAAATAGCATATAGAAGAAAAAAAAAGGTTGGAGAGGCATGTAGTAGGAGCTATTGATTTACTTTCACTTTGGTCATTTTAAATTTATATAAGGACATTTTAGGAAAATGAGTAAAATTAACTAATTTAACTTCTTTCCTTAATCTCCCCAAAATCGGTTAAATATGTCCTATAATTAGGACAGGAGGGAGTACTATATATAGGTATTTCATTAAAGATCATATAACATGGTCTTTTGGATCCACAATATAGAGAGCATTTCTAGAAAGAAGGCATGATCTAGAATATAGTTCACATCCAATTTAATTAATGATTTTTTCATGTTTTGTGTATATGATTAATACTCACTTTTCAATTTTTCCCACTCGTTATATCCTCTCTCTTTAAAATAATTAACATTCTTAATATAATTAAACACATTTTTTAAGAAGGGTAGAAGTGAAAAATTTACATTATATGACATATTAAATTACTTAACTTTCATTTATTATTCCTCATGATATAGCTGAAGTGTCCAATATTATGGATAAGAGGGAATATGATATTATTAAATAATTTATTTAAATTTCTTAATCTAGTTAACTGAGTCATGTACGATGTACAAGAGCTAGAACTTTTTAGGTATCTGTTGTTCTTATTACATTTCTTATCTTTTTTTTTTTCTCGAACATTTCTTATCCTCTCTGCCTTTTCCTTCAACTCACATTTCTTCATTATTTTTATTATTATATAAAACTAACATCACTTATAATTGTGATTCATAGCATATCATCCAGACTAATGTCATAGTTAGCAGCTTCTTTTTTTCCCCCTTTTCCTACAAAAATATTTTCTTGATTTTTTTTATGAACCCAAAGTATCTCTAATTTACTTTGGACTTCAACTCATTAAATAAGATCTTGAGAGAGAGAGAAAAATACAATAAATCATGTTTAAATATGAACTACAATAATAAAATTAACAAATTATCATTAATTTCTCTTAAAATTATTGATATCGTGTATCAAGCCATTTTTTAAAAAACCACTTATATGTGAATCGAGGGGGTATACTATAATCTCTCCTGGCTCTCTTTTTCGAGAAGTGCAATGTGAAGAAAAATGCAACATGATCATTAATTACTTGTTTGGGACAGCTTATATGAGGAGCTTAAGGAGCTTTTGCAGCTTATCTTTGTACTTATGAATTTTTTCTCAAAATTTTTGTTTGAGTGAAAAAAGTTGGCAATCGAGCTTATGCCTGACTTTGAGCTTATTTTAAAAGCTCCAACTCCTAACTTATGATAAGTGCTTATCTGAAAAGCTTTACTATGGAAATGAAAAAGAGGCCTTCAATATTTATTTGATCAAATTATGTATTTTAGTATTGCCAAATTTTGTAATTTAGCATTTTTCATATTTTTGGTAATTTTAATTTTAATTTTTTTGTTATAATTATCTCAAAAGTCACTTATCCATAAGTCATTCTAAACAAATTTACAATTCAATCAGATTTTTCTATAAGCTATTTATGCAACCACCCATCCAAACATGACAACAAAATTGCAACATGATCAATATCATGATATCATCAATATCAACTAAATAGCAATAACAATATAAGCATTGTTCATCAAGACTCAACTTATTGTTCCTTTTAATAGTGTCAGCTCATGTTCGGCTCTCATCTAGCTTTGTGCGTTGCATTTACTCCTCAGTGATTTCAAATTTTTGAAATTTATAATGCTAATCTCTCTCCTCCTTTTATTTCACTTTCTCACCTGTCCTTTTGGATTTGCTGAGCCTCTCATTTGCTTAAACGTTCCCCGCTTTCCTCCTTCCTCTGAGCGAGAAGCCGTAGATGATGTGAACATGATGCGAGAAGCCGCCATCTGAGCGAAATCAAAGATCGGGATGGAAAAGAAGTTGAGAGTGAAGTCGAAGATCGAAGAACCCCTCATTCTTTCTCCACAATCACTCCCACCTGGTAATTCTTGACTCTTTTATGTTTCGTTCTTATTTTCCCACCTAGTATCTGTGATATTTTTGCTGCGATTCACGCCATACAACAATTAAGATTTGGTTCGTATTGCCAAAGCTACTGCTTCTACTTTTAAATTTCATCGTTTTTTTTATGGTATTGGATCAGAGGGTTCCAAACCTTATTGGGGGCTGTTTCTTCCTCAATCTGCTTTATTTATCTCTAGATGTGCAAGTTGCACATGTCTTCATACTTACAACTGGAATTGTTTGCTTTGTTACTGATTTGTTCTTTGGTAGGGAAAGTGTACAATTTTATCAGCCAGGATAGTCAAGCTGCTGACAAATTTTTTTGTTTCCTCTGCTGCATAAGAATTTCATTTTATCAGCCGGTGTTGTTATCAAATGGTTTAGGAAAACTTTATTTATTTAGGGAATGTCAAAGTCCTAAAGAATGCTAAGTTACTATTGTCAAACATGTCATCTACTATCTATTCCCCTGCCAGAGTCACTTTGTAGTCCCTAGACATGCGAATCGAGTCTTACAACAGTTTATTTTATTCAGCTCTCTCACTTTCTCTTTCTTTGATTCCATTGCTCATAAGGGTTTATGCTATATTGCAGTTTGAAGTACATCAATGTAGCTATGGTGATGATCCTGAAGAATGTTACTAATGTCATAACAACCCTTGGTGAGATGTACGTACTCAGGAAGCATCATGACGACAGGGTTTGGACTGCTATGTTTTTAATGGTATTCTGAAGAACTTGATGTGTGAATCTCATTATCCTTTTTTAATGCCATTCATGATCCCCTGACTTTTGTTGTTTGTGACTCTGCTTTTAATCTAGAATTATGAGTTTCTCATGTAATACCTATTCTATTCATAATTTGTTACTTGAACCCAACTATAGTCCCTCCCCTTTTTCTTCAGCTCCCCTAACTTTTTGATTTTTTTAGTGTTTTTTATTAAGTAGAAGTATTACCCTTTTCAATTTGTATATACATATATTTTGGCTGCTGGTCAAAGATGCAAAAATTTTGGACAGGATTACTTAGTCTGATATTTCAAACAAATATATCCAAATTTCCTTGGGTCCTACATTTTTCAAAACATGACTTGGTCATGTGCTTCCTGATGTCATTTTTCACTTTTTCTAGAGGGCTGTGTCAAAATTTATGAAGTTTGCACATCTTTCTTAATTAGGAAGTCAAATTTTGTGTAATACACTTGGGGTACTGTTAAAGCTGATGTGCCCCATGTTTGGAACATTATGCAAACCTATGCAATAAGCATATATGACTGAGCAACTTTCAGTGCTTAGCAACATATTCTGGATGGCTGATATTTGCTTGATTCATTTAATTTTTACAGATATGGTCTTTTTGAAGAAGATTATCTGCTCAATACATGCTTTACAAAACAAAATATGATTAACCAAAGTAAAGAGTGTTACATTTTCTTTTGCAGATCATTTCCGCAATATCTGGTGGGATTACTGATCTCTCTTTTCATGCAATTGGTTATGCTTGGCAGACAGTTAACTGTTTCTTAATTGCGTCATATTCTGTGAGTATAGTTGACTTGAACCTTAAGCTCTGTCAACCCCTTGCTCATTTTCCTTGCAAAGAAGTAGAAATTCTGGTGTGAAATTTGAAGGAGTTTGTCAAACATTTATCATTGCTAATGCATTCTTTAATGCCGGGATCATTAGTAATATGGTAAGTATTAGAAGATGCAAGTTTCTTGTAATATTTCATTTGTTTATGGTGTGAAACTTGATTTTGTTTTCTGTTTTTTGGTTCATATAGGTATGACAGTGTTACAATCAATGGTAAACTACAGTGGCAGAATAAGTTAGATGAATATTTCAATATAACAAGCCTTTCTTTGATATATGCGAAGGAATTTTTGTAAACTTTACTTGGGAGGTATTGTCTATTTCTATCGTATGCCTCCATAATTCCACCGCCTAATCAATTTTTATTTATCATGATCTATTTTTTTGTACTATCTAGGAAGACTATCCAAGGCTCTCTGCCAATGTTGCTGGTGATAGAAAGTTTGTTGTGTACATGGGAATTGATGTGTTTGGAAGGAACACATACGAATTGGGTAGTCGCAATGTCTTGCTAGAGGCCGCTTGTGACTTGTGAACTGATACAGTATTGGCCCGCTGCCAATCTCATGCGGGCCTGCAGGGTCGCACACAATAATAGCCCAACACGAGCATTATATATATATATAATTATTAAATTCGAAAATAATAATGAAATTATTATATAGTATTTAATTTATTTGATAAATTAAATAACTATAATAAATTGAGATGTTGTATCTCAGATTTAATTTTCGAATAAAGATGTAGTATCTCATATTTAATTGAATTGGGATATAGTATCTCAGATTTAATTGAATTGGGATATAGTATCTCAGATTTAATTAAATAGATAGATATCATATCTCAGATTTGATTTATAGAAATAAATTAAATCAGCAGGCTTTTAATGTGGATTAATTAAATAGATTAGATTAGATCTGTTAGACAGATTTAATTACTATATTTAATCCAAATTCGAAATTCAATGATTAATTGATATTAGTCTTGAATATTTTAATACGGCTCAATTAGGGTTTTAGAAACTCTATAAAAGGATATTGATCTAAGTCGTATTAGATGTACAAAACTAACAAGCCTCAAAAGAAATCCTAGAAAGAGAAAACGAGAGACACAAAGCAAGAAGACGCTAACACGCTGCCGTATGTGTTGGAGAGCTGTTCGGTGTGGATACGGGTAGAGGGAGTGGATTTGTAGAATTGGCTCCAAGAAGGTGTTAGCCCACGTGTTTGCAAAGGTCGCTCACAAGTTCGCATAGGTACAGTTTTTCCTAACGAATCTTGATTTAAATGCCGTTGATAGATCCTCATTGGGATTCGTAAATTTTTAAATGGATGAGATTCCTTCCGCTACATGTACGGATCCCAACAATGTACACTTGGAATTATTAATTGGATTGTACATAACCCCTTGTACTTGTACTTGGGCTCAATTGACAAAATGGTCGGACACTCTCACCAAAAGGAGGGTGTTCGATCCTGGAATTAGTCAACGCGCTGAAGGAGACATCCTGACTCCCGGGTGTCTAGGTAAAGGATGAAATATTGTTACTACCAACGTTAGTATAAGTTTGTTTCACGGTTAGATCAGAATCTCATCCATCTTTATCATTTCTCTCCTCTATTAAGATTCTAATATAACGGTGAAACAAACGAGTAATAATGTTGGTAATAACACTAATTGGTAGTAACGATATCCTATCCCATTTTTAGATTAGGTATTTTTAAAAAATGAGTTGTGAATTGCTTATCAAATTTTGTCATTCTCTTATCAACTTTAGGTAACAAAGTTTGCAATTTCAAATTTTTTTTTAATGTCTTTTTCCTTTTTTTATTTCAAAATAAAGTAATAAACTAAAAAGTAAAATTGAAGAAAATGAATTTCGTACAATTTTATGTTTCATGTTATTTTCTTTTTAAATACAACATAATAATTTTAACAACAACAACAAAGATAACTAGTTTTATCATATTGTGCTGAGGTCAACTACATTAAGCGTATATATTAACGTTATTAAACTCTATTAACAACTAATTTTAAATTAATTATATTATTTATCATGAGATCCTAATTGATAATCAATGATATTTTAACTTGTATCCTTCAAATTAATCTCTTTGCACATCACTTTACGAAGTTATCATTGATAACCATTTGCTTAAGTATCCTCATTCCCCAACAATATTGGTTTGATATTTGGAGAGGGAAAAATAATTCCTCATTTCCCAATCACGTCTTCAGCTTTGACCAAAAAAAAAAATCACGTCTTCAGAAAACTTTTTTGATTTCACATGACGAAATTACTCTCTATTTTTTATGAAAAACCAATTTACATTAAGAATAAAGGAAGTTATTTTTGTTAGTTATTTTTTTTCCCTAAAGGAAGAATTGATTGAAAGCACTCTGGCTCTTCTTCCTCTGAGTTTATGGTAACATATTTATGATGCTTTCTTCAGGGATCTTGGTAACTCGAACCTATCTGGACATTTGGTACCTGAACTTGGGAAATTAGAACATCTACAGTATCTGTATGTTTTCTGTTGATTCTGATCCATGGTTGATCTTTGTGCATTGATAGACTAAAAATATTTGTTACCATCGTGTATTACAATGGTTTATAATTATCGTTGATTATTGACTCCAACCTATATGCTTATTGTTGCTGCAGTGAGCTGTACAAAAACAACATTCAAGGAACTATTCCTTCGGAGCTAGGAAGCCTCAAGAGTCTCATTAGCTTGGATCGTATAACAACATCTTATCAAGGACAATTCCTCCTTCTTTGGGGAAGATGAAGGGCCTTGTCTTTTTGTGAGTCTGCTTAAATTTATTCACAACTCATCTTGAACATATAGGAGATAATGACATGACCAACTGCAATAACCATTGACACTATACTAAATTATTTGGTGGTGACACAATGATCTAATACCTACTGGCTACTCTTCTTTGGATCCAATAAAACATGGTTTTGTGCCGTACAAAATTCAGCAAATTTCCTTTCTCCTGTCATCATCTTCTTTGCATACGGCTTAATGACAACTGATTGACTAGCCCAATCCCTAGGGAGCTTGCTGCTATTTCAAGCCTTAAAGTAGTGTAAGTTGAACTGTTTTTATATTTTGACACAATTCTTTGATAGAAAATGGTCCAGTGTGCTTTAAAACAAGTAAACAATCATAACATTCTCTCTCTCTCAGGGATGTCTCCGACAATGATTTATGCAGAACAATTCCAACAACTGGACCGTTTGAGCATATTCCATTGTCAAAGTAGGTCCTCAAATATATCTTAGTTTTAAGTGTATCTGATCCTTAACTCAGCAGATCGAATTCGAGTATTTCATACTTCATAAATGTAAAGGGTTCCAACATCCTGCTACAACCAAAATACACAATGGAGACATGATGGAGGTCCAGAGAAAGCACAAGGGTTAAAGACTAGATAAGACAGAAAAGTAGTCGACTTCAGTATATAAAAGAAGAAGAAAAAATGCTGAGGAGTTAGGGGGAGGGAAAAAATTTCAGTCAAGTCTTAGGAGAAAGCCAACCTCTCAAAAGTTGGCAAACTTGTGGATCTACCCTTCCTTTATTATGTGTACGTGTGTGGTTGTCTTATAGTTCCCCAAGTTATTTTGCCTTGATCGGGAATACTTCAGGTAAAATTTTGGTGATTTTATTGACAGCTTTGGAAAAAAAAAAGTATTAGCATAAAAAAATAATATTGAAATATAATATTACGTTTAATCATAAATCAATAGATAATTTCTACGGGTACAAAACAATTAGGTGTAATGCATAAATTTAGAAACTGATTTGCATTACTCACAACTTAAAATAATTATATAATTTGCTATAACTTTTAATATTTTATATATTTAATTATCATGATAATTTCATGGGTTGGCTTATATAGTGCTTTTGTTTTGTTTTTTAATGATTATCTCGACTGGCTCCAGTTTGGCCAAGTGGAACCAACTCATTCATAAATAATTGTCTAGGTACAAATCATTCACAAAAACCAAAGATGAAGAATCACTGTTGTGATTGCATGCAGGCATATGCCTCAGCTTAATATATCGCCCAAACACTTCTCTTCACTATTACGAATAGTTTTCTATTCCAAAGATATGCTTCCACCGCACCTTTTACATGCACCGGATACATATTAAAAATATCATTTCCCTCTGTTACATAACTCTATTTACTTTCGATGAATGCAAGGCACTCCGACCAGAATAATACATTATAACCATAGTACGTGTCGGGTTTTTTTTAACCTTTTTTATTTGGGGTGTCACCAACTTGTAACGCAGTCGTCACGAAGATAAATTTTACTTCAAGGTTGCCCTTATATATATCTGCCCCCTTGTCATGCATGATGACATGAAACCTTTCTTTAATTTTTTATACAGGAAAACTCTACGAATCATGATAAGCAAGAAGGAACAATCAATAATGATAACGATGATGATTACACGTAGTAGTAGTGCAAATTAAATTGTTATAATTAAGGAAGTAAAAGAAACATGCATATATAGTTAATAGCCAAATTCGTAGATTTCAAATTACTACAAATAATTGAGCATCATCATCACTACATATGGTTCAAGTATAGAGAAATTCACAGATATATAACAGCAACAACATATATAATATATTTATAACACACACACACACATATATATATATAGCACACTACGTACTGCTTCTTCATTCGCATGCCTCCACTCAGAAAAGTAAATTAATTGCTGTTTTTAGTTTAAATTTAATTTGTTCCTTCTTGAGCCTTCACTGGATCCTCCGGATCAACCACTGCCTCTGCGTTTCGGTACTTTAAGTAAAGCACCATCTGAAGTATGCCAAACAGAAACCCAAGAGTGTTTGGAAGCTGCAAATCATTAAATAAAAAAATCCAAATATATAACTTGATTAGTAGTATGAAAGAAATTGAAAACGAATTAGTATTTTTATATATATGAAGCGATAATAATTTGAAATAATTGATTGGGTCATGGCATGAATGAATTAAGCGTGCCTGTATATTTAATTACTTTCGTCTTGTTTACAGAAAAAACAAACGAATTTTAGCAGTGACTAAGGTTTTTCAGCGATACGCCTCAGAAACATGTATCCAATCCAAATAGCTTACTTGCTGTAGCAATTGGCAACGACAGCTTCTTCAAAAAGAAAAGAAGTCCCATATATAGAACCAATATATAATAAAACAAATCAGAAAATTTGATAACAAACTATAGGCCTTTGGCAATTAATTAATGAATTAACAATTAATATATGAATGAATGAACTTACAGCAATGAAATAGTCCTTGAGGAAAAGACCATAGAAGAACCACATATAACAGCTTTGGCTGTCAGGAACATGGAGTGAGTTAATGGCATGTATTCCACACTCCTCGTCTTTATCACTTTCCTCTGCATCATCCATCACGTGTATATTATTATTATAATTAATAATCAAGTGCGTGCAAAAAAGTGATTAATTAATTGATACTGAATTTGAAGAAGAAGGTTCATACAATGATTAAGAGAGGAGTACCGAAGACACTGATGTTAACCACGAGGCGAGTCCATTGTAATATCTGGTAACGTGTGTTTCCATGGGAAAGGTACAGTATGGACAGAAGCATGGCTCCGAACCCAAACACATTCAGCAACAGAAGAAGCTTGATCGTCACAAGCTGCGAATATTGTTTATTACAGAAAGCAGAAGTTAATCAATTAGATAAAGTCATACATGTATATATATATTCTATGGACGTATGTACATGTGTATGTATGTACCTTGAGCTTCTTGGGAGCGTAGAAAAGGAAAATGGAGAGGTAGATGACCTCGACGACGATTCCAAAAGAGTTAATATTGGTCATGAGAAATGAGAAGGTAGCGTTGTTCTTAACAAGTGCGTCGTAAATCCAAAGGGTGCAGCTGAAAAGAGCAACCACATGAGGGTATGAGTGAAACCCTTCTGCTGTTTTCTTCTTGTATATCAGGTAAAACGTCGGCCTATAACAATAATATCATTAATTAATTATCATATTAATCAACCAACTCTATTAGTGTAACTAATTTAATATAATCATCTTCCAATATGAAAAAAAAGTGACGTTTCGGGACTTAAATTGGAGCAAGGAAGACCATGAAAGAGATGATGTTCCCTGCAATAATGGCACAACGAAGACAAAAAAAAAAAAAAAGAGAAATCACTACTTCATATTCTAGAGACAACTGGATAACAAGTCTCTGTTGGGCCACAAAATTTTATGTGCATGAAAAAAGTATGCATGCTTGAGCCTAAAGGCTATCTCTCTAGCTATTCCATGAGTTCGTATAGGAAGGAAGAGAGGGCGTATTTATAAAGGTTTAAGAGGTGCGCAGATAGTATTCGAGGCGCGCAGATAGTAGAAACTTTGTTTTTAAGAGGCATCTTACGCACACAGGCAAGATTTGCAAGTGTAAACTGAAATTCGTGCTGCTGTACAATGGATTGAAAATTAATCCTTGTTTGAAACTTTCCTACTTAGTACTTGCTACAAAAGTCCATTTTAAATAAAATTGAGGATGAATCTGGCAAAAGGATTTTTATTCCAACAAAAAAACTATAAATAGAAGCTATCATTGCTTTAAAATTGACACATTGCACTTTAAACTAAACAAGTTCTTCATTGCTCAACGCGTCACGCGTGATTAAGCGGGGTGGGGGAGCAATACCCTCCTCTGTCATTGCTCAACGCGTCAATGACAGAACTTGTTTTATCACTCTGTCATTGACGCGTTAAGCAATGACAGAGGAGGGTCCTACTCCCCACCCCGCTTAATTACACGTGACGCGTTAAGCAATGAAGAACTTGTTTAGCTTAAAATGCAATGCGTCAGTAAGGATAGCTTCTATTTAGGTTTTTTGTTGGAATGAACGTCCTTTTGCCAGCCTCAATTTTATTTTAAAAAGTCTCAATGGACTTTTGTAGCAAATACTAAGCAGGAAAGTTTCAAACAATGATTAATTTTCAATCCATTGTACAGCAACACGAATTTCAATTCACACTTGCAAATCTTGCCTGTGTGCATAAGATGCCTCTTGAAAACAAAGTTTCTACTATCTGCGCGCATTGAATACTATCTGCGCACCTCTTAAACCTTTATAAATAGCTATGAGTGTCTACCGGTTCACTTATAAGCCTCTCTTGTATTTTGTTATGTCTAACATAATTACTTAAGAGGCAATAAAACTCGCACACACTCTTCAACAATTATATGGGGCTATTAGGTATATGCCTATCTTAATCGCAAATTAAATCGTAATCTAATCTCATATTACTTAATCTTAGAGCCTAATTAAAATTCCATTCGCCAAGGTAAATCCTAATGCTCAAATTCACATTCAATGATGGCCAATCACTAAATAGATAAATCTAAACAAGATTAAATAACCAAAATTAATATTAATTATAACTAAACAATGAAAATAAAATCTAATCCACAAATAAATTCATAGCTCCTCTAGGTTGCAAAGAAATTAGCTACACATGGCTATAATAAAATCCATTGAAGCAACACAAGGTTCAAAACCATACTGAAAATCAAAGGGAAAGGGAATAGGAATAGAGTATTGAAATTAAGAACAAAAGTGCTCCCTCTGATTCAGTTGATGGTGAGCCACGGATGAAGAAGATCAAACTGCCGACTGTGTCCTTCGTCGCCTCTACAATCTTCTCGTCCTTCCGTGGAGATGATGAAGATAACTGAAACCCTCTCACTGCTCTGTGCGTGCCACTCTCCCCTATGCGCTACGTCTTTTTTGCTTCATATATATTACCTAAATATAACTTAGGTCGTAGGTCACTGATTCCCTGTTCTTACTAAAAAGATATCTTATATCTTGTAATCTCCTCCACTAGATCACATAATTGATTTTGTTTCTATTTTTCTTGCGTGGGACCACCAAGTTTGGCTGATTGCATATTCTCTTAATTGTTTTTTCTAATTCTTTCTAAATCAGCTAATATTTCCTGCAAAATATAATAGGAAATAAGTAGATTTTATATCAAAATATCTTTTTATCCTATAATGATAGTAAAGTATATAAAAGATAATTAAATAGGTATATGATATTAATAAATCCAACTAATTATATCATAAAATATATACCTATTTAATTATAAAATATATACTTATCATATAGAAACACGACAATTTCATAATTTATTCATATGTGAAATCGCAATGCCCTCAGGCTCAGTTATCGGAATCATTTTTAGTGGTACTCATCCTTACAGTGAAATTTACTTGTCCAAATGCTATTTTATGATTTTCAACTGATATTTTTTTAATAAAATTTTTTTTCCAAGTTGACACTTAAGATATTATATTTATTTTAGATTATATATATTAAAATAATTTTTAAAAAAATAAATATCAGTCATCCAGACTCAGATTTTAGTAAAATCACTTCCAAACAATTAGCCACTATTGGAATATAAAGAGATGGTTTACTCCTCCTAGGGGTGGAAATAGGCCAGGTCAGGCTTCACCCTTAATATGTCAGGCCTGTTTGGCAACAAAGTGGCCTGAGCCTGGCCTGTTACAGGCCAATTTTTCGGCCTGAGCCTGGCTTGTATACAAGTCTGGCCTGGCCTATGGCCTGTTAAGGCTTGTTTTTCTAAAAATTGAAGATAGCAAAAATTCTAAATTTGGAAAAGAAGAATTAAAGCAATATAACTAGATAGTTTCAGATGCAATACACACACACGCACCATTTGTAACAGCAAAATTAGGTCACAATGAGAATGTTGAAACTGTATGCTATTAATATCCATTTTGTCCTTAACATAAACATAATATCATTAATTGCATCCTTCTGTCCATATGATTAGCTGCATTTATATAAGGCATAAGCATACAAAAACATCCATGTCTCAAAAAAGTATAAATCAAAAGCACCTTTACCAATTAAATAATCTTGTGCTTAAACAAAAGACAAAAATCAAGGGTTCCAAATTATGATAAATTAAAAATTTTCAAAAACTCCAAAAGATGCTAACCACTTGAACTTTGTCACCATGTATCGCAATAGCTGGAAAACCTTTTCTCGACAGCCATTTTTCCAAAGCATCTGCTCCTCTTTTTGTTTCAACAAATACTAGAGTCAAATCTTTCTGCGTTTGAAGAAACCAATAGTTAATATTCAGTCTAAAAAGTTCAATGCTCCAATATATTAACAATAAATGGGAGTTGAATAAAATTGAAAGGAGTGGATATTCATGCGACAATGACAGAAGATGAAAGTGTTCCTTGTCCAATCTCACCTTTCCATTGAACCCATTTACCCTTTGAGAATGGAGAAGATCCAAAAGATGGTCTCTTTTGTCCATATCCTGAACAAGTTCAACTTTTTGTACAATCAATTCAGTGCTGGAACCAATTCTTCCAATTGCTAAGACAATGTAGTTTGAAAGAAAGTCCGCAGCCAGCTTCTGCAACAGAAGAAAGCATTGAAAATATATCATTAATTAATCACAGGCTAGTCCTAGCCACACAAGTATGGTAAACAAAACATTAATACAACATCATTAATTAATCACAGGCTAGTCCTAGCCACACAAGTAAGGTAAACAAAACATTAATACAAATCCTAGACTAAAGCCAATATTCTGATAATACACAATATAATATCTCATGAATCAGGAAGAATGTCACACTGAAAAGATTGCTTTCAACTTGAAGAATGAAAAGACAAAAAAGAGTCAATCAAAATATCAATTAGACATGGTGGATTGAAGTCACCTGTATATCCTCTGGGAACGTAGCACTGAAAAGCATAGTCTGTCTAGCACCTGGTGGAGGCATATCCATTTGCAAAACAATCTTCCGAATTTGAGGCTCAAAGCCCATATCCAACATGCGATCTGCCTCATCAAGCGCGAGGAATTTTATTCGTGCGACTGAAACCCTGCCTCTCTCAATCATATCAACTAGGGGCCCAGGAGTTGCAACTAAGATGTCCACCCCTTTTCTAAATTACGAAACTATATCAAAGAAGTTGAAGTCATTGCCAAAGTAACAAAATTATGAAGAAAAGGACAATACAACACATTGTTACCGAGGCCAATTACATGTATGCAGGAACTTATAATAATATTTCTGCAACACTTCCTCTTAATCTTGAAGAAAAGGAATATCATGGGATATCATTAAAGCAATAGTTAAATTTAAGAATGTAAAATGACTTCCAACTAGACCTTCGAGTAAAATGGAGGTTCAGAAGGAACCTATGTGCACAAAAAGACACGCCTTACAGAGTAATCACCAAAATGCTTGAGGAATCTAAATGCAAACCTGCTGAGCAATCGGGGCCCCACCATAAGCAGCAACAATCTTCACTCTAATGTGATAAGCGAACTTCTTGGCCTCATCATGAATCTACCAAAATATAAATAAATGGAAACCAATGAATTTTAGCCGAGTAGCTCAAAGTCTAAAGATTGACTACAAAATTGAAATGGAACTCGAACCGAATCAATATACCTCACATGATAACTCCCTAGTTGGTGACATTATAAGCGCGGTGGGATAAGCAATCCAGCCTTCACGAGCAGTAGGCAAAAACCGAGAACGATCCTTCAAAACCCCAGATATAATCGGGAAACAGAACGCCGCCGTCTTCCCTGACCCGGTCTGAGCACAAGCCATCAAGTCGCGACCAGCAACGGCAATGGGAATCGCATGACGCTGAATCGGAGTGGGTTTGACGTACTTGCATCGCTTGACGCAGAAAGAGGCAAATACTTACCAGCAGAGCGACTTACCAGCACACCGAAACTGACGAGGACGACCTGACGAGCTGAGAGCCGGAGACGTGCGATGGTGAGGACGGTGAGAATGTGAGATCGAGACTCTGGAGGGTGAAATTAGGTTACAGCCAGTGGAATCCAAATGTGCCTGAGATTGAGACTTGGGCTTATTTTTTATTTTTTTTAATTGCCTTGGCTAATTTTGAAAGAAAAAACGTGAGGATCTGATTTGATTTGAGGGTTGAGATATTTTATTTTTTTAAAAAAATAGACATTTACCATTATACCCCTTCTCAGGCCGGTCTGACAAGCTTGACAGGCCTATTAGGAGGTCTAGACCTGACCTGTTAAGACAAACAGGCCTTGACTTAGCCTTTTAGCCTGATAAGTCAGGCCATGACCAAACTTTTAATAGGCCAATTTACAGACCCCTGACCTATTTCCACCCTTAACTCCACCTATTAATTTGTTGTGTCCGTTTGTTCCTATATTTAAGCTATAGATAACTGAATTGCATAAATAAAAAATAGGTTAAAATTTATCCGTTTGTTACTAACACCACAACTTAATACTGTTGACTTCAGTCTTTTCATAATGAGAATGCAAAATACTTAAAGGTGAACCGTCGCTTGTTGAGCTTGATCTAACTACTTAAATAAATGTACAACCCAATTTTTTTCTTTTTTATATTAAAATTTTAGAAAAAAGGTTAAACTCACTCATAATCTAAGGGCAAAGCCAGCCGTCTAGTCTATTGTCTTTAAGCATTTACCTAGACACCTAAAAGTTAGGATGTCTCCTTCAGCGTCTTGACCAATTCCAGGATCAAACACCCTCCTTTGAAAAAAAAAACAAAGAAAGAGAGAAAGTGTGGGTATAAATGACAAAAAGATATTGGAACATAACTTTGGAAGAGATGATGGAAGCAGGAGTTCATTTTGGCCATGGTACTAGGAAATGGAATCCTAGAATGGCACGACCATTTTGTCAATTAAACCCAAGGAGGAGGGGTTATGTACAATCCAATTAATAATTCCAAGTGTACATCGTATCCATATAAAATTGTACTCCCTCAGTCCTAAATATAACAACTCTCTCTCTGTTTTTTTTTTTTTTTGAAACAGGCTAAGCCCAGTACACAACTTTAAAACGAGATTGCGCAGACCTTTCTTATCTAGTAGTAGTAGTAAAATTTTTCCCCCCCAGCCAAAATCCTGCCTGCCAAAGTCAGTTAATGGGGATTACTGATTACAACGGCTTCACTCGGAACAAGTTGGACATAGCAAACCTGGCCCAGGGCAAAAAAACGGATAGACAAACATCTAATCTATAAGAGTAGTCACCCTATGGAGGTAATTTTCTGTGACAAATATTAAAAAGCTAATCATTATCTAAGAAATAATGCCGTGTCATCTATCCATGCAGGCTTCTTTGCATTATAATAAAGAAATGCAATCATCTGAACTAACTCATCTGCCGATCTGTGTTCTGCCAAAATAACAAAAGAACAAGGCATCTTGGGTGAGATCAAGCCCCAAACTAAACATCAGTGAAGAGCAAGATCCCAAGTATTCTCACCTTTCTCCCTATACACGATCTTGTTCCCACGTAAAAATAATATCTGTGGGCATTCTCTGGCTTTGAGGGCATATGCCAAGTCTCTCTCTATGTTAATATCTATCTTAACCGCCTGTTACCACGCAGTTCAGCGTATTATGATCAAATGACATAAAACAGAATGTAACAGATGACAATCAAACAGGTTGAATACATAAATTGGTGCTAGATGAATGAAATTTGATCGTACCCGCGGAGGCAGCCGATCTTTGGCACCCCAGTATACCTTAAGCGCTTTCTCCAGCTCTTTCAAAGTTTTCCAGTTATCCATCGCCCTGTGGAATAATTGAAACAAACACCAAGAGTTGCCATTAGCTATCAACTGCCCCTGCATAAATAACTATTCTCTTCATCATCGTAACATCATTATGGAGAGACAGGGAAGAAAAACTGTCACAAATAGTAACCTTTCCCAGCCAACAGCAAGAACACCTTGAAAAAAATTTCTTCAGCATGTTATAACAGAAGGCCAACTTATCTAAATTGGGCCCCAAAATATTATTTCCGGAGCTCAATCATGTACATAGTATACAAAATTATAGACAAGTATAGTAAACAAAATTATAGACAAGTTAACCAACTGACATATTTCTGCGCCATAATCTTTCTTTAAAAAGTGTTTAGAGAAATTTAGATATGCATCTCAAGCTTCATCCTTCCTCTGGTGCTTTACCCTCTACCAAACCCACACCCAAAAAGAAAAAGAAAAAAGCAGAAAAAAATCACAAAAGCATATACCAGAAGTGATAGAGGATATAACCTGTTATATCTTTCAAAGACCAGTACAACTAGTGGACTGGGATGGAAAGCATAACTCTCCCATTCCAAACAGTTGATCTCTTGCACCCAGTTATCATCAATCTCCCCTTCCTAGTCAATTTCAACACCATCTTCCCCAATAACATTCTTAATCGGATGCTGTTCAAAATAATCAGAAGCTCTAATTCCCCAACCAACATCAGCATCCAGGGGCCAATTCTTACTTTCTTCCTCAATCACCATCTTCTTCTTTCCGCCATTGCCAGCATCTTCCTCATGCTCCACCTCGTCCCCCTCCTCCTCCTCCTCCTCCTCCTCCCCCTCGTCATCATCGTCGTCATCACTGCTTTCAGATTTAGACTTGTCAAAAACTCTTTCCTTCATTATGTTTTCCTTATTCTCCAAAACATCAGAGCTTTGTTGCTGAATTGAAGCAAATGTCCTATCAAGCGAACCACGTATGAAATCTTCAACTGCCATGGCTTCGCTTCTACGCCCACGCCTTGGCTTCTTTGGAATTGTTAGGGAGACCTTGGCAGAGTTTTTATCGTCAACATCAGTTATCTCATTTTTTGGGTTGCGGCTTCTGGTCTTACGTCTAGCTCTGGGAGAGGAACTGGAGGTAGCTTTAGGTTCTGATTCCGGAAGTGAATTTTTTGAAGCAGCAGATAGAGGTACAAATTGTAAGGTACGATGACAATGTACAGGGGAATGCAAGAACAATCTCAAATGAGAAGTACCATCAGTAGCGTGAAAATATAAATTCTGAATATTTAATGATGAAAAGGGATAAAAAATAGGATCTCTTTCTGTAGCACAAAAAGGTGAGAAGCATCTAGGCAGGATTGAAGTTTGGAGGAATAGCATTTTTCAACTTGACAATGAGGATGTCAACCTTCCCAAAAACAAAGTTATGAGTGAAATGGTACAATTACTTCAACCAATGAATGGACAGTGGCTATGCTCCCATCTGCTTCTCTTCACCTGGTAACACAGATAAATGTAATTTTTAAAAAAAGAAGAGTTCCATGATCTATGCTCAGCATAAAACAAATAATGCAAAAAATAACCTGAAATTTGACCGTGTAAGCTTAATTCAAAATCAAAAACCAACATGAACAAAGAGAGTTCACAACTTGTGATGAATATCCTCCTTGCTCTAGGGTACTAAGTTCCAATCCCTGCCTAAGCATATGGATTGAAATTCGATAAGAAAGATATTGTGTTAGGAATCAGCCAGGAAACTCAGGAAATAAGGATAAATCAGTAGATATATTGATAACCAAAGATTACACAATCCAAAAGAGAGTGAAACTCCCTCTCGGCCAAGACAAGCATCAGGCTTATACAGACCTGATTCTCCTCTCCTATCTCCACTCTTCTACAAAAATCATGTCTGCCTTTCAAAAAGACTCCTAACAGCTAATATAGGAGAAACAAACATCGTACACAGCTCCCAAAAAACCACCCTACAATACAGCTAGTATCCTACTATTACTCTAATATAGAAAGTCAAACCTACAACCTTAAAAAGCATCTTGCCCCTTTGTTGTGCTAGTTTTGTCTTCCTATGCCTTAGGTCTTCTTTCATAGGTCTGCCTGAATAGAGTCCTTTCATTACCTTCCCCTAAAAGCTTCACCTTGTCCTCAAGGTGAAAATTAGCAGTAAGCATTGGTGGCTTTCTAGTGAAACTAGGTTGAGAACTAGTGGTTCTTTGGTTTTGAGTAGCTCTCGCAATAGAGACCATGGGCAACAATAATTTGTCAGAAATAAACTTCCCAGAAGAACCACTAATTCTGGTCAGTCCATCTTTTCTGTCACTATATCCCGCATGCGTGACACCATGATCCAAAGATGGTCCACAAGCTCCAGTGAAAACGCCGGATACATATAACTGGAATTCACTGTCACCACCTTCAATGGCAACGCTCACTAGCTGATGTGCGACAGCCTTTTTCAATGGCGCCTTGTCATTCGCAGGAATGTCCTCGTAGCCATTATTTGAGACGACCCTAGCATTTTCCCAGTATGTGTCACATCTACCATCAACAGCACGGCGGAAGTAATCTTCTTCAGTGTCAATGCCGCCATTGTTGATGATAAATTGGAAGCCATAGTCCATGAGCCCACCGTTGCATCCTACATTATATGTTGCATAACAGTCAACCAGCTCTTGCTCTGAGAGTGAAATTAAACCTCCCGACACTATCTTGTTAATTCCTTCCGCTACAAAGACAAATGAAAAAGCCCAACAGCTCCTGCAACTTCCTTGGTCTTTGACCTCAACCACGGCGCCTTCCTTCCTCCAATCAACCGATTCCAAAAATTTGTCACCGACACGTGGAGCGTAATAGTTGCTCTTGGTCTTGGTTATCCTTCTCTTGGGATCGATCCTGGTTCCAAGACACTTGGCCCGGAATTCGTCGTTGGTCAGATCAGCAAATCGATTCGAGCCGAGCTTGCAGGTCCGACTCTCGGCGTTGCACTCATCGATGAACCTGAGGTTGTCGTTGGAGATCTCAAAGAAAAGGAGAAGAATCCGAGACGTTGGAGACGAAGCCAGCAGAGCTGAGTTTAGGATTAGAAACACTCGACCATCTCCTCTTCATATTTCCATCACGTGCCCTTTCTGTGAATAATAGGGTTGGGCCGAAAAGAACATAAGCCCAATAGTGGAGCATTGGGTGTTGATAAACCTGAAGCCCTTTTCTTTCTCTAGAATCCGTTTCCTTTCTACATTCAACACCGAATTCGCAAAATCTTGTAGCTGCAGCTTCAATGGAGTCGACAAATTGAACCATTCCTTCCACCTGTCTCTTTGCCGCTTATCATATCTCCAGCATCGTGCTTGGGTCCTCTCAACAGTCCTTCCTTTCTTCATCTCCTTATTAGATTTTCTTGCCGCAACATTTATATATGGGACGTTTCTGAAAACGTGAGGCTTCGCTGGTCCAACCGAAAAGCGTTCTACTTTCATCTGCTCTCTTTCGTTGTCAACAACAAATTCTTCAAGCTTTTCTTCCGTTGAAAAATGTTGTAACTTTAATTGTTGTTCTGCTTCAAGGTCTTTAGCTCTCTCTATTTCTTGTTTGTTTGGCTTCTCCTCGTCCTTCTCGACTGTTTCAAAATCAACATTGCCCAATATTATCTCTGATATCTCATTTGCTTCAACAAGTTTCTCCCCTTCATTGACTTTTCTCAACCCTACAACCCTTTTTGCCTCAACTTGTGCCTCTGATTTAAGGTTGAATGTAATTGCTTCCAACATCTGCCTCAACTCTTTGAGACTAAGCACACTCAATTCTTTTTGCTCCATTCTTCCCTAGGATCTCACTGCTCTGATACCAATTGTTAGGAATCAGCTAGGAAACTCAGGAAATAAGGATAAATCAGTAGATATATTGATAACCAAAGATTACACAATCCAAAAGAGAGTGAAACTCCCTCTCGGCCAAGACAAGCATCAGGCTTATACAGACCTGATTCTCCTCTCCTGTCTCCACTCTTCTACAAAAATCATGTCGCGCTTTCAAAAGACTCCTAACGACTAATATAGGAGAAACAAACATCGTACACGGCTCCCAAAAACCACCCTACAATACAGCTAGTATCCTACTATTACTCTAATATAGAAAGTCAAACCTACAACCTTAAAAAAGCATCTTGCCCCTTTGTTGTGCTAGTTTTGTCTTCCTATGCCTTAGGTCTTCTTTCATAGGTCTGCCTGAATAGAGTCCTTTCATATTGTCATCAAATGTAAGGCTCTTGGATTCATTTAGCCACTTTCCCTCGTTAAGTTGGCGAAGTACAAGGTATGAGTGAGAGATCTCACTCTCCATCCTTGTCCCCCAATAGCAAAGTGAACACAGTCCCATTAAAGTCTTTACTCAACCAACGCACACTTGTTAGCTTCCCTTTTTTGCATATAAAGGCAGAAAATTCCCCCACTAAAGTAGGAAATCCACTTACCAGTATTTCCTATGCTTACAGTAAAATCATTAGCCATGAAGACTCAACAGAATTTATACATTGAGTTGTTTGGAAATTGGAATAATTTTTTAGAACAGCAGGTGCAAAGGACGACAAAAGATTTAAAGTCATACTGGCAAACTCTATATGATAAACCTAACAATAAAATAACTAGAAGGAAAAAAGATAGACAGAGATGCAGTAAAAAATGCATGCCTGTGTGCAGTCAAGTATCATATTATTCAAATGTATAGATAACAATTTACAAAGAATAATCTATGGGGAATTAAACCGGACATGTTTTCTTTACTTAACTTCAGTATGCCCATGCTTGCCAATTCATTCTTTCCATAACTCAACTTTCATACTCATGTAAAAGTAGATGATAGCACTAAATAAAACACACAATGAAGCATTTTCAAACCCCAAAAACAAAGTTCAGCTTTTACAATGTTTCAATTGATATCAAGTAGGGTAATTAAAATAGGAGGACCTATATTACACTCAGCTCTGCCCCCACTGAAGCCCTTTTAATTTGTGTTCCAGATACTATGGCGAAGATGCCTAAGTAAGCTAATGGATTCTGGCAAATCCTCCAAGCCACTGAAGAATAACAATTTAAACTCAAGCTTCTAACTTGCCGGACACAACTCGAGCCAAGTCATTTACCAGATAATGCATCACAGATACCTTGAGAATTTTGTAAATTGATGATAATAGAAAGAGATTAATAAACAGAATGCCAATACACAATAAGTCTAGCATTGCAAAACAAAACAATCCAAAGCATGTAAGCCGCTAGTAATCAAAATGAAGAGGGCAGACGTATAATAGCCGATTACAGACCAATGAAGCATAAACTAGTAATCAAAGTTAAAAAAATAAACTCAATATTCATTCAGAAGCGTCAAAAAAAGAAAATTTTAAAACAATGCAAGAAACGGTGGTGCGACGGCGTCAGACACCGGGTTGACAACCGCGCAGGGAAGAGATGACGAGGAGAACAAATACAAATTGAGATTCAAAGCCAGATTGAACTAATCAATCTCACCGGATTTTGGGTAGACAAAGCCCTAGGGTTCAAGCTCCTTCAATATTGGCCAGAGAACAATCACGCAGGGCTGACAACGGAGACTGCGAGCTCGACCAAGAGAGGAAAACTTGTTCGTCGTCGAAGAAAAATGGCTCCGCAACTTACTAGTTACTAAGGGATAATGAGGAAAGTGACAGGAAGACTATCTCCTTTCAGGTGGCAGTTGCTACTGCCTACTAGTACGAGACGAGACTGCTCTGTTTTTCTCTCTCCTTATCCCTGGGGGATTTTTCTAGGGCAAATCCGTACTAGGGCCCTTTTAAACTAAGATATCCCACTGCAGGCCCTAAGACTCTGACATTCCCAGAAGAGGCCCTAGGGCCCTTTTGACATTTGAATATTAAATGAAATGACCAAAAACCCCTAACTAAAAGCAGTTCTGATTTCAAAGTCTCTCTCTCTCTCTCTCTCTCTCTCTCTCTCTCTCTCTCTCTCTCTCTCCTCTGATTTCAGAATCTGTTCTTCCTTTTTGTCTCCATATTTTAACCCTTTCTTGGGTGTGAATATAGGGATTTTCTTCATGGAGCATAAGGGATTTGATTTTCCTATTCATTTGCAATGAATTAAAGGGGAAAGGGGATTGGGAATGAACGAATCGAATGAATGATAGGCCAAACAGTTATAAAGGGAAATGAAAACCAATGGAGACCACCGAGAGGAAGATAACGACTTTAAATCCCGAAAAGAACTCTCACCAGGACTCAGTCGTCATCATCCTCCTTCACGTCATTTTCGTTTGGTGGTCGGGAACCAAGAGGAAGAAAGAGCAAGACAAAAGCAAACCCGGGTTATTCTGATTGGATAAACTCGTTCTATTTTTATGGGCGTTTGGTGATTCTTAGGGAGGAGTCATGGAGGATGGGGTTCTTGGATTTCAATGCGGTTCTTTTTTTTCTGATGTTGATATTAAAGGGGTGACGATGTTGTCGGTCGGGGATGATGATGTTGTTAGTTTGGGTGATCATGTTGTCGATCGGGCGATCATGTTGTTAGTGGGGGCTAATCATGTTTTAGTGGGGGTTGATCATGTTGTCAGTGGGGGCTGATCATGTTGTCGGTCGGGGCGATCATGTTGTTAGTTTGGGTGATGATGTTGTTAGTGGGGTGATCATGTTGTTAAAGGGGCCGATCATGTTGTCAATGGGGTGATCATGTTTTTAAAGGGTGATATTGTTGTTAGTGAAATGATGATGTTGTTAGTGGTGATCATGTTGTCTGTTTTTTTCGATATGGTTGTTAATTGAGGTTGATATAGTTGTGCATTTTTTTCTGATATGGTTCTTTTTGTTCTGATGTTGATATTAAAGGGGGCTGATCATGTTGTTAATGAGGGCTGATGATGTTGTTAGTGAGGGATGATGATGTTGTGAGTGAGGGCTGATCATGTTGTCAGTGGGGGCTGATCATGTTGTTGTCGGTGGGGCGATCATGTTGTCGGTTTTTCGATATGGTTGTTAATTGAGGTTGATATAGTTGTGCATTTTTTTCGATATGGTTCTTTTTGTTCGATGTTGATATTAAAGGGGCGATCATGTTGTTAATGAGGGTGATGATGTTGTTAGTGAGGGATGATGATGTTGTGAGTGAGGGTGATCATGTTGTCGGTGGGGCTAATCATGTTGTCGGTGGGGGCGATCATGTTGTCGGTGGGGGCGATCATGTTGTCGATTTTTTCGATATGGTTGTTAATTGAGGTTGATATAGTTGTGCATTTTTTTTCTGATATGGTTCTTTTTGTTTTGATGTTGATATTAAAGGGGGCTGATCATGTTGTTAATGAGGGCTGATGATGTTGTTAGTGAGGGATGATGATGTTGTTAGTGAGGGCTAATCATGTTGTTAGTAAGGGCTGATCATGTTGTTAGTGAGGGCTGATCATGTTGTTAGTGAGGGCTGATCATGTTGTCAATGGGGGCTGATCATGTTGTCAGTGGGGCGATGATGACAAAGATATACATTATTCAAAGTACAAAATACCAATACACAATACTTCATACAAACTTACACAATATTTTTGTCATTACATCGAAACAATGGCCATACAAATTAGACCTATGCAAACTAAAGAAGAAACTTATATTCCACATATAGTTACAACTAATACACTTACATTCCACATATGGTTACAACTAATACACTTACATTGAACATTACAAATGGCATTCAACACCATTTAGGACAAAATGTAAACAACAATCAACGACCAAGTCAAAACCAATCCACAAATTGTAAGTCTCAATCTACCATCAAGCTTCCTCAATCGCCATCAAGCTTGTCCATAACCAAATACATGTCTGAAAGTTTTGCTTCAACATTTCTATCTACTTGGTTATCAACTCCTCTCCCTTGCATTACATTGTCATCAAACAATCTATCAACATGGCCAAGAAGCTCATTTATGACCTCGATCGACCTCTCACCCATTTGACCATCATGCCATTGGAAGAACCCACGACCATTGCCCTACACATTAACCTACATCACCATCACCATTAACAAAATACAATGAATTAACTTCCAACAATTAAATAAACACTAACATGCCGATAGTTTCGACAACCAAAGAATCTTCTCCACAGGGTTTTGTTCTGTCCATGAAGTGCACAAAGGAGCCACGATTCCACAAAGACGATCTTCCTTGGTCCTTCGTATTGCAAATCTCGCGATTCTCGTCTCAAGCGCGCCACCCTCCGCTTTGCTCCCACTAATCGAACTTGCTTTGTCGAATCACTCATGTCTTCTCTACTCTACCTCGGTTCCACAGTTCCCAAATGCGAGATGAAGTTCCAAAATGCGGCAACAAAAGTTTCAGAGTAAAATGCAAAAATTTGCCAATTTAATGTTTTCAAGTAATGCACAATTAAGGACCATTAACAGCAACAAAGTACAGTTCTAAAATTCAGCGACAAGTGACCAACAACTTCGAATTTGACTTTCCAAACTTTTGTGCAAAAAGAAATAATAATAAAAAAGAAGCAAAAATAATTATTGAGATCAAATGCCGAAATGTTCGAGCAAAGAACTCGGCATAAGTGGAGGAACTAAAACCAATATACAGTCCTATAGAAGGAAGTAACAAAAGGACCAAGCCTGAAATATGTGGTGCGAACTTCCTGGAAAATAAAAAATCAGTTGTTAAATCATGAATGACAGCAACAACAGCTTAAGATATTAAGAAAGATATCAGGAAATATAATATAATATCACATTAAGAAATGATCATAACACATTAATATAATATCAGGAGGTCTTAAGAGAATTTGTCCATTTACAATAACTGACCTTAAAAAGTTTCCAATGATTGAATAGGATGTAGAAAAATCAACATATTTCGGTTTAAAACCCTGCACATGTACAAGCAACCAAATTCAAAATCAGCAACACAGTCACTGTAATAGCAGAGAACAAACTTTAAGATTCTGGCATGAAGAAGAATATAAAATACTAGAGTCTAGTTTTCATTTTTTTCATGGGTGAGGGAAGGGGGCTGAATTAGGAGATTGTCTAGTTTTAGATGCTGGTTTCGATCACATATCAATAGGAAAAGAAGGAAAGTCTGCACACACATTTTTCTACTCAAGCATATACATGTCTACAAAATTCTACCACGTCCAAGTTATTATTATCTAGACAAATGAAGTTTGGATGCAAACTATCAAGAACTCAGTATCATTATACAAATGTAAAACAAATTATCGAAGTCTATCAAAATCGAAAATGTACACCAACACCATTGGTAGAGGTTCAAGCGGCGCATGAGAAAACCACAGTCAAGTGCATATAAGTATAACAAGCTTGACTTAAAGATTCATTCCTACTCCTTCTCACGTGGCGATGTCTTGGACAATTAATAAGAAAGTGTATATAGAGGTGGGGAAACATATACAGTTTACTAAATAAACTTCCTAAAAGACACTCCGTCCATTTCTATTTATAGTTCGGCGTGTGATTTGTTTCTATTTATAAGAAAAATTACAAAATTTGAAGAGCATTCAATATTTTTCCCTAACATGTCCCTATTGAATGTATGAAATGACTTGTAATTTCTTTCAAACTTCCAGAGAAACAAATTTAGGGCAAGAGTTTGAACTCCCCAGTTGCGTAATCGAAGCAGAGAATTGAAAGGCAAGAAAAACGATTCATACGCAGACGCAAAGAAAGAGAATCGAAACTCACGGTGAAACGAGGAAAACCGAATAGGAAAAGGAACAAAACTTACCTCAACCACGAAACTCCCGTTCACCGTCGACGGGCTTAGAAGTCACCGGAGAGGAGGAGAAGTGCTGGAAGAGAAGAAAACGACGACGAGGTCCAGAGGTAGACACGGACACGAGAGAGACGAGAGAACCGATCGGTGATTTTTCCCTTCCTCTCTTGCGAGTGGTGAGCGATCGGTGATTTTCCCTTCGGTAGACGCAGAGACGAGAGAGGAGGAGAAGCGCCGCAAATATGAGTAAATTAAAGGGGGCAACATGGTCATTTCCTGTTTGAACTTAAACCCCATCAGGGACCTAGGGCTTTTTCTGGAAATGTCAGATTCTTAGGGCCTGCAGTGGGATATCTGAGTTTAAAAGGGCCCTAGTACGGATTTTCTCATTTTTCTAGGGAAAAAGATGGAAAGAAAAAAATTTGAAATTATAAAATACTAAATCAGATTTTTTTAAAAAAAATGAGATGAGAATTATTTATCAAATTTCATTATTTCTTTATAAACTCTTAATAATAAATCTGATTTTAGATTTTATAATTTTATAATTATTTTTTTGTCTTTTTTTAAATTTCAAAATAAAGTAATAAACTAAAAAGTAAAAAGAAGAAAATGAATTTCGTACAATTTTATGTTTCATGTTATTTTCTTGTTTAAATACAACATAATAATTTTAACAACAAAAACAAAGATAACTAGTTTATCATATTATGCTGAGGTCAACTACATTAAGCATATGACAATATTAACGTTATTAAACTCTATTAACAACTAATTTTTAATTAATTATATTACGTATCATGAGATCCTAATTGATAATCAATGATATTTTAACTTATATCCTTCTAATTAATCTCTTTGCACATCACTTCCCGAAGTTATCATTGATAATCATTTGCTTAACTATCCTCTTTCCCCAACAATATCGATTCCAAAAAAAAAAAAAAATCCGTATTTCCCAATCACGTTAAAACGACGAGATTACTCTTTATATTTTTATGTAAAAATTATTTACCTAATTTAATTACATTAAGAATTAAGGAAGCTAGTTTTGTTAATTAATACGATATTTTTTTCATAAAACAACATAATCATTTGTCTTAATTCCTATTACCTGTCTTACTTATTGTAAAGGGTCCATCAATAAAGGAAAGTTAAAAAAAATTGATAAATAAGTGGAGAAATTCTTACAAGAACCATGTGCACTTTATCAGCTATGCACTATCCAATAAAATTACACCACATTGATCTCATTAAATCCTATGTGTGAGAGAGGGGAGAGATTTTTAAATGACATAAACGAGGAAAGAGAAAAAGAAATTAAACATATAGGATTTAATGAGATTGATGTGGTATGATTTTATTGGGTATAGTGTATGCATAGATGACGTGGTATACATGGTTTATATAAAATTTTCTTAAAATAAGTGAACTATATCTTACATTAAGAATCAAAAGCAACTTCTCAATTAAGTCATTCATTAAAACCAGTTGGGAGTCTCCTAACTAATGTTGTACTCACCAATGAATGGTTATTACAACAGCTTTTATTTATATATATGTAGGCTAAGGAATGAGTGCTTGAAATTAATAAGGGAAAAAGCTACTTAAATATCGTTTGAACAAACAAAACACCAAAAAAATTAATAACACATGGAAATGACAGAAAAGTGATAGTAGGAATTTGTAATTTTTAGGTTTGTGCATTTTTACCAAAATGCCCCTAATATTTTAATTAAAAAGAAGAAAAAAACATCATCACCAGAGCACTACCGTTAGACAACCGTCAAAGCTTCGGTGTAGGATGACGTCCTCCAGCCACTAACCACCTAAGCTCCAATACCGATAGGTACATTTTTTTGGGGAGGAAATTAATTTTTTTTTCCTAAAAATTTGTAAAACCAAGTGGTAGAGGCAGGATTTGAACCCACCCCACCTTGGTTGGTTAAAAAAGCCTTAACCATTGGTTCCAAAAGTAGGCCGATACCCTCTAGCCACTGGTTGCCAAAGCTCTAGTGCTGATGGCTGCTTTTTTGAGGGAGTGGATTATTATTATTTTTTTACTAAAAAATTGTCAATCCAAGTGGTGGAGGTGGGATTTGAACGCACCCCACATTGGTTCCAAAAGCCTTAATCATTGAGCAACCATGTTGCCATTATATGTGTGTGAGTGTGCATGCATGCGTGTGCGGGTGGGCGGCCGCGCGCATAAGAATATATATGTATAATACATATAAAGGCGTAACAGTATTTGGCTTAAAGAATAATGAGAATGACTTAAGGCATAATGTTATTGATTAGTGGCGTAAATATATTAACTAAAAGCTTAAATGTATTGACTAAAGTTGTAATGGTATAAATTAGATGGGTAATGATATTAATTAAATACGTAATGGTATTGATTAAATGTGTAATGAAAATTACAAAAAAAAACGTAATGATATTGACTAAAGGCAACCTTTAATCCTTTAGTTCCCATTACTCATTTAGTCACCTTTAGTTAATATCATTACGTCTATAGTTAATATCATTACGTCTATAGTCAATATGTTTACACCTTTAGTTAATAAAATTATTCATTTAGTTAATACCATTAAGCATATAGTCAATATTATTATGCCTTTAGTTAATATCATTACTCATTTAGTTAATAAATTTACGCATTTAGTCAATATCATTAGTTCATTACACTTTTAGTCATTCCATTACACATTTAGTCAATATCATTACAGCTTTAGTTAATATCATTACTCATTTAGTCTATTTTATTACTCGTGTAGTCCATACATTTACGCCTTTAATTAATATTATTACTCATTTAATTAATATGTTTACACCTCTAGTCAATATCATTATGCTTTTAGTCATTCCCATTATTCTTTTAGTTAAATACTATTACTCTTTTAGTTAAATACTATTACGCCTTTATATGCTTATACTTATAGTTTCTTATGCACATATATGTTAAATGGAAATTTGGTGGCCTATTAGTTAAGGCTTTTGGAGCCAACCAAGGTAACGTGGGCTCAAATCCCACCTCCACCACTTGGCTCTAAATTTTATCAGGAAAAAAATTACTCCCCTTCCCCAAAAAAGTAGCACCGGCTCTCACCAATCAGTGGTGGTATTCTGGTGAGGGTGACATTTTTTTAAAATTGAAATATGAGTGGCATTTTGATAATAATAAAAAAAAAAACTTACTTCAAATCTCAGATTCCTACCGTATCAAATTTCTATGTGTTAACAAATTTTTTAAGGTTTTGTAAGTTCAAATGGTATCTAATTTTTTTCCCCATTAATAATCTATATGATCAAGTAAACGGCATTCAAAATACTAAATCCAATCTAAAGAAATTAAAATGTAGGTCAGTTTCAACTTTCAACCACCTAATTAGGATCAGAGAAAAACGATTAAATGAAAGATTTTTCAACTCTGCCTATTAATAGGAATAAAGTTTTTTAAAAAATAGTAATGTAATGTGGTTGTAATTAAATTAAAGAGGTAATTATAGAGGGGGGAGGAGAGTGTAATGTAATTAGGGTAACAAGTAGAGCTGGGAATCAGGGCCGGCCCGGCCCGATAGGGCCTGGTCCTACAGGGCTTGGGCCCAACAGGGCGGCCCTACAGGGTCTGGGGTAAGGAAAACATCTGTTTTTCAAAGCCCGACCCGATAGAACCAGGGCCAGGGCCGGCCCTACAGGGTCTGGAAATTACTATTCCAAATTTTAACTATTTTTCCTTCGATTTTTTTCAAAGAAATATAATTAGTAAATTGTAACCATTAAAGTTGTAATCTATCAAATAAATGTTATCAACATTAATATCTAAAAAATATAAATCATTCAACAAATAAACACATTGGTTAATTCGTAATAAAAAATAAATAAACACAAAGAATATGTATTTTGCTTTTTTTTTAAATATTAAACAAAGGAATTGCTTTATGTATGCCCACGACAAAATGTCTTTCCCTCTCGTAATTTTGTGTGTCTGCAGATTTCTTCGGTTCAGACATGATTTTACTGACAGGTAAAAATAATTATACTTATTTTACACAAAATATATTTATAATTTATTTATATAATATTGTAATACCAATGTATGTGTTTATTTAATATGAAAATATCCCTTCTTTAAAATTTATAATAACTAATTATGTGTTTTAATACAGAATAATAATAAACATAAAAAAAGGGTTATAGTTTAAACTAAAGAAATCTAAGTAATTACAAATATACACATTCATTAAGTGGAAGTCTAGGTAATTAAATTTTTTTTTAAAAAAATGCTACAGTTAAACGGGCCGGCCCGATTAAGCCCGAGGCCCTACAGGGCCGGCCCTGCAGGGCCAATTTCAAATTTCTGGCTTATTTTTCAAGCCCGAGTCCTACAGGGTCAGGGCTTAAACGGGCCGGCTCGATGGGCTTGGCCCGATTTCCCGGCTCTAGTAACAAGGTAGGGAAGGGAAGTAGTACTGCTGCCTCAGGCTGAGATGGGAACAAAATTAAAGGAACAAACGGTAAGGAAAACGACATATCTCATTTAGTGAGTGACCAAGCAGTGTGGCTTTGTGGTACTATGTCCTCTTTCCCTCTATTTCTTTTGCATTCATTCCTATTTTAAATCCCCAATCTCCTTCATTATATTTTCCACCAACTTATTCCCTTCCCCAATTTAATTTTCACCTTTCTTTATTTTTTTCTTGCATATATACAATTGTTTTATTAGAGGAAATCGTATTCAATGCAAGGTTAGGTATTCAATATTAGTTACTAATTAGTCATTTTCTTAATCTAATTAGGAAAGATCAGATCCCACCAAAATTGGTGGGATCTCAAGTTCCCACCAAAATTGGTGGGATCTCAAGTTCCCACGTGACTGTTAACATTTTTTGATAAATTTACCCTTCAAATTAGAACTTGACTGAAACGTTTGAATTTGACTGGAAAGTTTGAACTTGGCGGAAAAGTTCAAACTTAGTGGGGATTTTTTTTGCTTAAATTCGAACTTGATAAGAGCATATTTTTAAAATATATATATATATATATATATTTTAGCAACAAAAATATTTTTTTTTTCATTTTGAATTAATTACTTTTGAGGGTAAAAAAGACATTTCCTTATTCTTTATCAACTACTACTCTTTCATTTTCTTCTTACCAAACAACTCATATTCCCTCAAGCCATTTTCCTTCATCTTTTAAAATCTTCTCTTTCCTTTTTTTTTCTCCTCAAATTTTCCCTATACCAAACGGGCTCTTATGTACTCTTTCCGATTTTTTTAACAAGACACTTTCAGTGATGTTATCAAAATTAAGAAAATGCTTATAATTTACAAACTCTGTTTAATAATTAAATCAGTTTTCGATTTTACCTTCATCTAAATACACACAGTGTAATTTTAAATAAATCAATCAATCAAATTTAAATAAAGAGAATTCGGATTTAGAATACAGAACATTTGGTTACTGGGAAGGGGGCAATCGGATTTTTTCATCACTTGTAGTAAGGCATGCCGGTTGATAATCCTCTTTTTCCTAAATAAGTGTACTCTTTTTCCTCTTTTTTTTTTTTCTTTTTATAATTAAATCAACATTTGAATAGTTTAGATTTGATCTTTTATAAAATTACTAATAAAACGAGTTAGCTGAAACTTATCACAATCTAAAACGAGTTACATATAAGACATGATATTTTACTAATAAACTTTTTGGTGTTAAATAAATTGAAGGTTGAAAATTATGTCTTGTAAGGAAATTAAAATTGGGTTGAATGTAAAGTGAAAAAAAGAATAAAAAAGTATAGATTTTTTTTTTTTTTTAAAGTTTTTGCTAATAAATTGGCTTTTCTTTTTTGGCCATCTGAAAGGAGAAGGAAGGAAGGTAGCAAGCCAACAGTTAGTGGATGAGATTCTTTTTTAACGGGTTGGGTTTCTCTTCTTATTTTTTTGTTATCATATCTTATAATCTTTAAATTATATCTGTTTAATCAATACAATATTACTTTAATTTTTCTTTCATTTTCTCAATCAACGGTCCAAATGAGATGATGAGAGAAAATGAGAAAAAAGATGAGGAAAGAATCTCCTTCTCTTTTTAACAGCTTTGAATGTTTACACTTTACACAACTGAAACAGATTCTTGATTTTTTTCCCCAAAAAAATAAAATAAAATAAAATCTCATTAGATATTATTCTCCTTTTTATTTAATTCATTCGTCATCCTTAATACCATGTCATTTACAATAGAGAAAATTAAAATAAAGGACCAAAATAAAATAATATTTATTGTAAAAGACTATCAAAATAGTAATTACTTAGAATAGCCCAACATAATAATATAAATTTAAAATTACTAAATTATCCCTAACCAAACCTCCTACATCATCTCTTATATTTATAACTAAAAAAAACTAGGGTTAAGTAGCAAATTTATTCCGAAAGTATACGTCCAGAAGCAATTTTGCCGTGAAAGTTTTTTTAGGCTCAATGTAGTTCCAGAAGTTGAAAAATGTAGCAATTTTACCCTTTTCCATTAAAAAGTTAACGGTCAATATCACTTTTTTAATAGTCAACGTTAATTTTTTAGTGGAAAATGACAAGATTGCTACGTTTTTAATTTTTCTCAAGTCTTGCAAAATCAGCAACGTACTTTATTATGTGTCTGCTTATTTTTAGCTTATCTTCTCCTTATAATCAGAAGTTAGGCCAAACAAATTTTAACAAAATCTCTTATTTATTTTACAATGAAGAAAAAAGCTTAAGCATTTTTTATAAGCTCTAATTAGCTGAGGGCTCAAATCCGGTCTCTCATCCCCTTTCGGTTCGACCATTCGCAGTTTCCTTCTTCTTCTTCACCATAATCACACCTTCTCTCTCTTTCTCTTCGCGACGAATCTAACCAAACAGTGTACGAAATCGTCCGCAAATTTGGCCTCCCAAGTGGCCTTTTACCGGATTCCGTCGCCGATTACTCCTTCTCTTCCGATGGTCATTTCGTCGTGCATCTGGAGAAGCCTTGCTATGTTGAGTTTTATTACTTGGTGTACTACGATACCACCATCACAGGAAAGCTCAACTATGGTTCCATCGCCGACCTAAATGGCATACAAGTGCGCCGGTTCTTCTTGCGGCAGTGGCTCGATGTTGACGAGATCAGGGTCGATTTGCCGCCGTCTGAGAGCATCTATTTCCAGGTCGGGTTCATTAACAAGAAGCTCGATATTCATCAGTTCAAAACTATCCATTCTTGCCGTGATTCCGTCATGGGTTCTTGTCTTGGATCCTTGAAACGGGTCTTCGAGGTATGGAGCACTCTGCCGGTGATATTCTACCATCTTCTACTAGGTTTAGCGATGAATCGGATATTATTTAGGGGAATTCCTATTTATCGTATGGTCTGGCACGAAATTAAATTTTCTGAATTTAAACATCTTATAAATTTTCTGAATTTGGATTATTATTTCAGATAACTGAGGGATTGTCAGACTGTTTGTGAATGAAGTCTGTAGAGGCTTCTAGTTTGTCATGTTTATTGACCTGCTGTTGGTAGTTCTTTGTGATACCCCTGTTCAGTTTCTACATATTATACAGTCTCAACAGGTGTTTACTTTCCAACAATATCTCGTAAGTTATGGACTTAATCTATATCTAGATATGTTTATGACTTGAGCTAAAGTGTCCCTGAGAATGATTAATTTTGCTATCAATTCACCACTTGATGTTCATGGAGTAGTCCAAATTACTGAATTGATTGAAAGCACTCTGGCTCTTCTTCCTCTGAGTTTATGCTAACATATTTATGATGGTTTCTTCAGGGATCTTGGTAACTCGAACCTATCTGGACATTTGGTACCTGAACTTGGGAAATTAGAAATTCTAAAGTATCTGTATGTTTTCTGTTGATTCTGATCCATGGTTGATCTTTGTGTATTGATAGACTCCAAATATTTGTTACCATCGTGAATTACAATGGTTTATAATTATCGTTGATTATTGACTCCAACCTATATGCTTATTGTTGCTGCAGTGAGCTGTACAAAAACAACATTCAAGGAACTATTCCTTCGGAGCTTGGAAGCCTCAAGAGTCTCATTAGCTTGGACTCGTATAACAACATCTTATCAAGGACAATTCCTCCTTCTTTGGGGAAGCTGAAGGGCATTGTCTTTTTGTGAGTCTGCTTAAATTTATTCACAACTCATCTTGAACATATAGGAGATAATGACATAACCAACTGCAATAACCATTGACACTATACTAAATTATTTGGTGGTGACACAATGATCTAATACCTACTGGCTACTCTTCTTTGGATCCAATAAAACATGGTTTTGTGCCGTACAAAATTCAGCAAATTTCCTTTCTCCTGTCATCATCTTCTTTGCAGACGGCTTAATGACAACTGATTGACTAGCCCAATCCCTAGGGAGCTTGCTGCTATTTCAAGCCTTAAAGTAGTGTAAGTTGAACTGTTTTTATATTTTGACACAATTCTTTGATAGAAAATGGTCCAGTGTGCTTTAAAACAAGTAAACAATCATAACATTCTCTTTCTCTCTTCAGGGATGTCTCCGACAATGATTTGTGCGGAACAATTCCAACAACTGGACCGTTTGAGCATATTCCATTGTCAAAGTAGGTCCTCAAATATATCTTAGTTTTAAGTGTATCTGATCCTTAACTCAGCAGATCAAATTCGAGTATTTCATACTTCATAAATGTAAAAGGGTTCCAACATCCTGCTACAACCAAAATACACAATGGAGACATGATGGAGGTCCGGAGAAAGCACAAGGGTTAAAGACTAGTTAAGACGAAAAGTAGTCGACTTCGGTATATAAAGAAGAAGAAAAATGCCGAGGAGTTAGGGGAGGGAAAAATTTCAGTCAAGTCTTAGGAGAAAGCCAACCTCTCAAAAGTTGGCAAACTTGTGGATCTACCCTTCCTTTATTATGTGTACGTGTGTGGTTGTCTTATAGTTCCCCAAGTTATTTTGCCAGGTAAAATTTTGGTGATTTTATTGACAGCTTTGGAAAAAAATAAGTATTAGCATAAAAAAATAATATTGAAATATAATATTACGTTTAATCATAAATCAATAGATAATTTCTACAGGTACAAAACAATCAGGTGTAATGCATAAATTTAGAAACTGATTTGCATTACTCACAACTTAAAATAATTATATAATTTGCTATAACTTTTAATATTTTATATATTTAATTATCATGATAATTTCATGGGTTGGCTTATATAGTGCTTTTGTTTTGTTTTTAATGATTATCTCATCGCTCAAACTTCACGATGTTTGGCTAAGTGGAACCAACTCATTCATAAATAATTGTCTAGGTACAAATCATTCACAAAAACCAAAGATGAAGAATCATCGTTGTGATTGCATGCAGCATTGACCTCGGCTTTATATCGCCCAAACACTTCTCTTCACTATTACGAATAGTTTTCTATTCCAAAGATATGCTTCCACCACACCTTTTACATGCACTGGATACATATTAAAAATATCATTTCCCTCTGTTACATAACTCTATTTACTTTCGATGAATGCAAGGCACTCCGACCAGAGGGAAATGATATTTTTAATATGTATCCGGTGCATGTAAAAGGTGCGGTGGAAGCATATCTTTGGAATAGAAAACTATTCGTAATAGTGAAGAGAAGTGTTTGGGCGATATATTAAGCTGAGGCCTATGCCTGCATGCAATCACAACAGTGATTCTTCATCTTTGGTTTTTGTGAATGATTTGTACCTAGACAATTATTTATGAATGAGTTGGTTCCACTTGGCCAAACATCGTGAAGTTTGGAGCCAGTCGAGATAATCATTAAAAAACAAAACAAAAGCACTATATAAGCCAACCCATGAAATTATCATGATAATTAAATATATAAAATATTAAAAGTTATAGCAAATTATATAATTATTTTAAGTTGTGAGTAATGCAAATCAGTTTCTAAATTTATGCATTACACCTAATTGTTCTATACCCGTAGAAATTATCTATTGATTTATGATTAAACGTAATATTATATTTCAATATTATTTTTTTATGCTAATACTTATTTTTTTCCAAAGCTGTCAATAAAATCACCAAAATTTTACCTGAAGTATTCCGTCAATAAAATCACCAAAATTTTACCTGAAGTATTCCCTATCAAGGCAAAATAACTTGGGGAACTATAAGACAACCACACACGTACACATAATAAAGGGTAGATCCACAAGTTTGCCAACTTTTGAGAGGTTGGCTTTCTCCTAAGACTTGACTGAAATTTTTTTCCTCCCCCTAACTCCTCAGCATTTTTTCTTCTTCTTTTATATACTGAAGTCGACTACTTTTCTGTCTTATCTAGTCTTTAACCCTTTTGCTTTCTCTGGACCTCCATCATGTCTCCATTGTGTATTTTGGTTGTAGCAGGGTGTTGGAACCCTTTACATTTATGTAGTATGAAATACTTGAATTCAATCTGCTGAGTTAAGGATCAGATACACTTAAAACTAAGATATATTTGAGGATCAGATACACTTAAAACAAACGGACACAACAAATTAATAGGAGGAGTATACCATCTCTTTATATTCCTAATAGCGGCTAATTGTTTGGAAGTGATTTTACTAAAATTTGAGTCTGGATGACTGATATTTATTTTTTTTAAAATTATTTTAATATATATAATCTAAAATAAATATAATATCTTAACTGTCAACTTTTCAGGAAAAAATTTTTTTATTAAAAAATATCAGTTGAAAATCGTAAAATACCAATTGGACAAGTAAATTTCAGTCCTCCAGACTCAAATTTTAGTAAAATCACTTCCAAACAATTTGCTGCTATATCAGTTGAAAATCGTAAAGTACCATTTGGACAAGTAAATTTCAGTCCTCCAGACTCAAATTTTAGTAAAATCACTTCCAAACAATTTGCTGCTATTGGAATATAAAGAGATGGTATACATTTTAGTAAAATCACTTCCAAACAATTTGCCGTTATTGGAATATAAAGAGATTGTATACTCCTCCTATTAATTTGTTTTGTCCGTTTGTTCCTATATTTAAGCTATAGATAACTGAATTGCATAAATAAAAAATTGGTTAAAATTTATACCAACACCACAACTTAATATTGTTGACTTGGGTCTTTTCATAATGAGAATACAAAATACTTAGAGGTGAAACGTCGCTTGTTGAGCTTGATCTAACTACTTAAATAAATGTACAACCCAATTTTTTCTTTTTTATATTAAAATTTTAGGAAAAGAATTGAACTCACCCATAATCCAATAGCAATACGAGCCGTCTATCATCTTTAGGCATTTACCTAGACACCCAGGAGTTAGGATGTCTCCCCTTCAGTGTCTCCTTCAGCGACCAATTCTAGGATCGAACACCCTCCTTTTAGTGAGAGTGTCTGACCATTTTGTCAATCAAATCCAAGTACAAGTACAAGGGATTATGTACAATCCAATTAATAATTCCAAGTGTACATTGTTGGGATGCGTACACGCAGCGGAAAGAATCTCATCCATTTAAAAATTTATGAATCCCAAAGAGGATCTATCAATGACGTTTAAATTAAGGTTCGTTAGGAAAAATTGTACCTATGCGAACTTGTGAGCGACCTTTGTAAACACGTGGGCTAACACCTTCTTGCTCGATCAATCTTTAGGAGCCAATTCTACGAATCCACTCCCTCTACCGGTATCCACACCGAACAGCTCTCTAACACGCACTCTACCGGTATCCACACCGAACAACTCTCTCACACGTACGGCAGCGTGCTAGCGCCTTCTTGCTTTGTGTCTCTCGTTTTCTCTTTCTAGGATTTCTTTTGAGGCTTGTTAGTTTTGTACATCTAATACGACTTAGATCAATATCCTTTTATAGAGTTTCTAAAACCCTAATTGGGTCATATTAAAATATTCAAGACTAATATCAATTAATCATTGAATTTCGAATTTGGATTAAATATAGTAATTAAATCTGTCTAACAGATCTAATCTAATATAGTTAATTAATCCACATTAAAAGCCCGCTGATTTAATTTATTTCTATAAATCAAATCTGAGATATGATATCTATCTATTTAATTAAATCTGAGATAGTATATCCCAATTCAATTAAATATGAGATACTACATCTTTATTCGAAAATTAAATTTGAGATACAACATCTCAATTTATTATAGTTATTTAATTTATCAAATAAATTAAATACTATATAATAATTTCATTATTATTTTCGAATTTAATAATTATATATATATATATAATATCCTAAATTAAATACAACATTCATTAAATCTTAGACATATATAAGATTTAATGAATCTGGACACTTTTGCTCGTGTTGGGCTATAAATGTGTGCGACCTTACAGGCCCACATGAGATTGGCAGCGGGCCAATACTGTATCAGTTCACAAGTCACAAGCGGCCTCTAGCAAGACATTGCGACTACCCAATTCATATGGGGATCGATGATACGATACAACCTATTATACAACCATGTCACGTCCCTTTTGTCACGCGATAACTTGGTTAAGGATGAGATATAGATAATGTCAACTTCCTGTTCTTGACCATTACTTTCTTGATTCTTGAGTAGTCTAACAATTGAAATGGAAACTCATTTCCATCGTAGTATGGCCATACATTTCTCAGACTCACTCATCGAGGGGCCCAGTATTATCTCTTTACAGATGTGAGGGACAAATTTCGTCTTGACCATTCACATTCTTCTGCATGAAAACCATTGATCCCGATCCAAGCCTTTATCATCACCCGGTATATATATATGCATGCATGCGCATAAGAATATATATGTATAATACATATAAAGGCGTAACACTCTATTTGACTTAAAGAATAATGGGAATGATTAGAGGCATAATGATATTGATTGGTGGCATAAATAAAATAACTAAAATCTTAAATGTATTAACTAAAGGCGTGATGATAATGGTATAAACTAAATGAGTAATGATATTAATTAAATATGTAATATAAATGACTAAAAGCATAATGATATTGACTAAAGGCAACCTTCATGCCTTTAGTTACCATTACTCATTTAGGGCATGTTTGGTTTGAGGGAAGGGAGTAGGAGGGAGGATATTGACCTAATTGCTATTAATGAGAAGAATATTTCTTTTTGTTGAGAGTACGTTTTTAGAATATTGAAATGTTTTCATGGGCAATTTAGTAAAGAGGGGGGTAAAAAATTCTCTCCCTCCCCCTCCCTGAAACCAAACAAGCCCTTCGTCTAACATCATTACTCATTTAGTTAATAACTTTATGCATTCGGTCATCACTATTACATCTTTAGTCATTTCCATTACACATTTAGTTAATATTATTACGCCTTTAGTTAATATCATTACTCATTTATTTTATTTCATTACAACTTTAGTCAATATGATTATTCATTTAGTCAATATCATTATATCTTTAGTCAATATGTTTACGCCTTTAGTTAATATTATTACTCATTTAATTAATATCTCTACGCCTCCACTCAATACCATTATACCTTTATACCTTTAGTTATTCTAATTATTCTTTTAGTTAAATACTATTATGCCTGCTTATACATATATTTTCTTATGCACATATATGTTAAATGGCAATTTGGTGGCCAAGTTCAGGCTTTTAGAGGCAATGCCTTCTCCACCATCTGACTCTATATTTTTTCAGGAAAAAATTACACTCCTTCCCCAAAAAAGCGGCCACCAGCTCCACCGGCTGGTGGTAGTATTTCGGCAACAGTGTGTTTTTTTAATGGGTTAAGGAGCAATTTTACACACGAGTTTTATCCCCGGGAGCGTCCAGCACCACGAGCTTTTTTCTGGAGCAAAAGTACACACGTGGTTACGTTTTGGGAGCGCCCAGCACCACGGCCGTTGGTTGACCGTTAGTCAACCGTTAAGTTGGATGGAAATGAACAGTAACTCGGGTGAAATTACACTTTTACCCTTAATTTTAAATAAAAATTACCCTTTTGCCCTAAGTTTTTTTTTTAAAAAAAAAAAGAACTAAAAATACCCCTACCCCGGTGGGCCCCACCACCGCCACCCCACCGCCGGCGACCGCCCACCGCCGGCCGGCGGTGGGGTGGCCGGTGGTGGGGCCCACGGGGGAGGGGGTATTTTTACTTTTTTTATTATTTAAAACTAAGGGTAAAAAAGTAATTTTCATTTAAAACTAAGGGCAAAAGGGTAATTTTCATTTAAAACTAAGGGGCAAAATGGTAATTTCCATTTAAACCTAAGGGACAAAATGGTAATTTCCATTTAAAACTAAGGGGCAAAATGGTAATTTTCATTTTTTCTTACCATCAGCGTCCACGTCAGCGTGTCAATCCAAATAAGCGCCACATCAGCGTTCCATCCAAATTAACGGTTGACTAACGGTCAACTAACTGCCGTGGTGCTGGGCCCTCCCAAAACGTAACCACGTGTGTACTTTTGCTCCAGAAAAAAGCTCGTGGTGCTGGGCGTTCCTGGGGGTAAACCACATGTGTATTTTCGCTCCTTAACCCTTTTTTAATTAAAATATTAGGGCATTTGGATAAAAAAAAACGTACAAATTTAAAAATTTTAGATTCCTATCATGTCACATTTTTCCTATCCTCTTCCCTCATTTTTTTTCCTTTTTATAATTAAATCAACATTTGAATAGTTTAGATTTGATCTTTTATAAAATTATTAATAAAATAATTAATTTAATAGAAATTGTTAAATTTTGATAAGAATAATTTAATACTACAATAAAAAGAAAAATAATAATATTTTGTATAAAATTAAATATAAACCATTCAATTGTTGATTCAATTGTTAGAAGAGGCAGATGATGGCCAGATGGGAAAGGGAGAGAATGAGTTCTGAACCTGCGACTTCGTTACGGCTTACGAGTAGAAGGAGAGTAAGGGCAAAATAGTCAAAATAAGGAGTGGAGAAAGGAAGTTATATTGGGAGGAAAATGAAATGCACAAGGGAAAGGAAGTGAAGGGGATTGGGTTGATTGGGTGGGTACTAAGGAGCATTAAAATTGGATTCAGGTGCGGGCATCCCATGTTTGGGTAATTATGTGCTCATACTCGTATATATGTTAAACGGGGCGGGACATAGGTTGGTTCATGCCCGCCCCCATATACATTTATATTTTTAAAATATAATAAGTTTTCAGCATACATTGCAACTCAGATCTACCCATTATCTTTTCTTTCATATCGTCAACTCATCTCTGATTTGTTTGGTTCTCTTCGTTCTGAGTTTCTTTGGTGGGTTGTAAACTTATGGTTTTGAGTTTTTCTTTTTCTTTTTTTTTTTTTAAAAATACTTAAAGGTATAAATGGGGAGCCTAGAACTCTCTTGTGTTTGCATGTACCTATTTATCAAGAGTTAAATGAGTTATGCCACAGGTACGGGCTACCCTGTGCCCGTGTAAAGTAAACGGGTAGGACACAGGCACGGGGCAGCCCTACTCGCCAGTTGCTCAACCCTAATTTTGTGTTACACTAAAATTTCATATTCCTATGTAAATGAAGTTTTAAAAAGAAAGATTCTTTTGAAAAATAAATCTCAGTATTGATGTCCAGTAAAGAATATTATATAAACAAGATGGCTATGATGAGTGGTGATGACATGCTTGAGAAACTCAGAAAAAAGTGCTTAAAAAATCCAAGACCAACTGCCCATTTTAAGATGGGTTATACTAACTACCCTTGTTTAGAATTATATTATATATACATATGCATGGAATAAAGAGAGTTTAGAAAAATGACAAAAAGCACGTTAAAAGCTTGTCTCCAAGCAAATGAGCATTGATATATATTATAATTCAAAGAGAAGAATAAAGGGATGTGTGAGTTTTGAATTTGATTCTTTAGTAGGTGTTGACCAGAACCAAGGAGGAATTAAAAGATCGAAACTGAAAGAGGAAAGTGCATGTATTCCCAGATTTTATTTAATTAAAAAAAGAAAAGAACTCTGATTGCTATAACAAACATGCATGAACTCAATGATGGAGTCAGGAATTTAAGTTTGTGGGTGCACAATTAATGATGAGATTTGGGGGTTCGAGGGCAGCGCCTCCGAATTTTTTTTTAAATGAGGATAAAAGACAATCCACTCCTTCGTAAAGTTTAGGACTAGAAATGAGGTTTAATTGAAAAGTATATTCGAGGAAATCAATTTAAACAGAACAATATACTCTAATCTCATGATATACAGATACCCAGATGTTACACAATCAAATTCCAAAGCAACATGCAAGGAAAAATTATTATGGTTTGTCATATGTGATAGGATATTAAAAAGTTAACTATCAACGAAGGAGTAAAGGAGCATAACAAATGCTAAAAAAGTCTGATAATATTTATATTTAATTTAATCAGATGGTCATATTAAAAAAAACGTCATACTAAAAAAGTAAAACGTTGGCTCTGGTAGCGGGTAGTAAAGCTTGGGGCCCATAAAAATAAAACCATCAATGGACCTCATAGCACTATATAATAATGTCTCATGTTTTGAGGGGGATTATGAGTGTTTATGCTAAAATATGTAGTAACTCAGCAGACAAGGGGGAAAAAAAACTCAACAGCCACAATTTTATGGGTTCACTTGCACCCACCTGCAACAACGTGGCTCCGCCACTGCATGAACTGATGAACACTATAATGAGAGAGGTACTATATATATAAACCAGATGAAGCTAAAAAGCTTGAATATTCCCAACAGTATTATATTGTTGATTAGAATATTAATATGAACAAAGTGATTATTAAGAAAGAATATAAATAAGGTGGGATTAATGATGAAATTAGCATGTGACATCGAATCTTTGAGGCACAAACAGTCACGAAAACTTTTCAAGGAAAAATGTTGTGAGTTTGAGGCCATGGAACACAACTTTTTCCATTATCTAATATTTGTTGCCATCATATCATTACTATATATTTAACTTTTTGTGTTAACTCTGTGGCTGGAACTACTCTCGAGACCACAAATTCCACTCCTCTCATATTCACCTTTCGACCCCCATAATTAAATACTAATCCATTCTCCTTTTTTTTCTCTTATACATTATTAATCTTCATTCCCTATTTATTTTGGCATATATAACAACTATATGAATAAATATTTTGGAAAATTGATTGTTGAGAAAATCCAAGCTTCTTTATAAAATTTATTGCTCAAAGCTAACTGAGATTCTTGAGTGAGCGGAACTCTTTTTCAACTGTGTGCATCATATTGTATCTTCAGTTAGGTGTAAATATCTTTTATTTTGTACATCCTAAAAATAACCAAGAAACAACTAAAAAAATGCACTAATTGAAGATAACTCAATTATGTATAAATATTTTATGTATTATACATTGTTAAAAATAAGTTGAATACAATTAAAGAAGAGTTGCACAAGGTGAAGATAGATTGAACCAAGTCCTCAAACAACAAATTTTCAGCTGCCTTTGAATTTGGACTAATAAATTGTGCGATGAGATGTTTTTAAAAAAAATCCCAGAAAAATTCGGATACAATAGGAAAAAAAAATTTATTATGGAGTCTAATATCACAAATCTTAAATCATATATGTGAGAAAAATTTGAGATTTGCAAATGTTTTCAAATGAACATTCTGCCCCTGGCAGCATTTTGGGAGCTGGAGTTGTGAAGTTGCTAATTGTAATTCTTAATTTATTATTCTATATACCTAAGTTGACAATTAACAACTTCAGTCTATGTATTCGCATTTGGCAACTTGAGTTTCCTAAATACTAACAACCTTAGAGGTAATATTTTAAAGCCACACATATAAGATGTCACTGACTACTTATGTGTAAAGAATAACAATTTAAGAATCACAATTAATAATTTCAGTATACATATTTGACGATTTGAGCTTCTCAAATGCTATTAAGGGTAGATTGGTCATTTGAAAACATTTGTAAATCCCACATTCCTCCCACAAATCTAACTTGGAATTTGTAATCCTGATTTTTCTTTTTCATATTTTAAATAATTTTTCTGGGATTTTCCCATGTTTTTAAGCAGTTTTTTTATTGTCTAATTTATTATTTTTTTGACATGTATTATTAATCAAAAATGATAGTATAGAATGCCGGAAGCGGCTGGGACAACAGTGGTGTGAGCAATGAGGACCCGGCTACCGTCCTCTGCAGAGGACAGTCCTCTGCGCTTTTTAACATTGAATTTACACTGCATGCGGTGTGTGTACCACATGCGGTAATTTTTTTAAAAAAATTTCCATCGTTCAGATCTTCATTCAACGGCTCAGATGAGGAAGAGGATAGAAGAGGATGGGAAGAGAAGAGGATGGAAGCCAGATCCAAGCAATGAATACGAGGCTAGTGGTATTTTTTTCATCGACGAGAATGAACCCACCATGCACTGTTTCCACTTTTACTGACACCCCCTTTGTCAGAGTTTAATGCTCCTTTTTATTTTTATTTATTTTTATTGAGTTTTCTCCTTTTCTTTAAAGATGGGATAAATCACCTTTAGAAAAGCAATGTGGAATGGATCAAATTGGGCCTCCAATTTTAACTTTTGCTTTCGTTTTCTTGCATCAATTTATGTACGACAAACCGGCACTCCTAGTAGTATAGTGGTATTGGGATTCATTTCTCCCCCTTAGGTCCTTAGTTTGATCCCCCCTCCCCTTGCCTTGTATCAAAAAAAAAAATAATAATTTATGTACGACAAAAACAAATTCTCTGCCCCCTCAACGTTGGGCGAAATCTAGATTAATTAGAATTGAAGGTTTCAGTAAATCGGGTGGGCTATAAAAAAAAACTGACAAAGGGATCAGACACTCTCACCAAAAGGTAGAGGGTTCAATCCTGGAATTGGTCAAGGCGCTGGGGGAGACATTCTAGGGGTCTGCGAAGCAACAGTAACCCAGGCTAAAGTGATTCCTTGTGAGCTCCAAACGCCCTGCCCTTGAACTGTGTGTAAGCCCAACCCCTCTCCTAAAAATTTTTTATCAAAAAAAAAAAAATCTCTGTTAAATCCCCTCAATAAAGTTGCCTAAAATTTAAATAATTTCCAATATTACCCCTACAAATTGCACTAAACCCTAAAATCATATTAATTATTACTCTCACTCACTACCCTTATTAATTATGGGCATACATGGAAAAAGATAATTAATGCTCCTTGGGAACAAAAAAATACCTTATAAAAAGGACTAAATATACTTGCTACTTGGTGCCTTATAATAAGGACCAAAGGGAGTACTTTCTATTCTTCTTCCTCCTTTTGCTTTCCTATTTTCATCATCTATTTTCTTCCCTCTTCCTTTACTTTCATGACGGAGGTTTTGTCATCGAAACCCTCTGCACTGCAACCTACCATAACCATGTCAACTCACTCGTGTCAGTAGCCAATGTCATCGTCATCTTCATCTTCGTTCATTACAGAAGAGCCCCAGGACACCATGTTCCTACTACATTCAAAGACTCTTGGACATCGCTCGAATGGGTCACTGCTAGGGGTGGAAATAGGCTAGGGGCTTGTGACCTGGCCTGTTAAAAGCCTGGTGAGGCCTGGCCTGTCAGGCTAAAAGGCCAGGCCAAGGCCTGTTTTGTCTTAACAGGCCAGGCCTAGGCTTCCAAATAGGCGTGTTAGGCCTGACAGGCCGGCCTGTTAAGAATAATTATTTTTTTATAAAAAAACATTAATTTATATTTAATATCCCTCTGGCCTGTTTACATTAGGACTGTTGTCGGCCTGTATACTGTAAGCCTGTTTTCGGCCTGTTTACATTAGGCCTGTTGTCGGCCTGTTTGCATTTGGCCTGTTTTCGGCTTGTAAAAAATACAGGCCTCTTAACAGGCCACAGGCCAAGCTCAGGCCAAAATTTTAGCCTGTAACAGGCCATAGGCCAGGCTCAGGTCACTTCCTTGCATAACAGGCCTGGCCTGTTAAGGGTGAGGCCTAGCTTGGTCTAGCCTGTTTCCACCCCTAGTTGATGCCCATTCTTGCGGGAATAGATCTAACAACCTACTCAACCGTTACACCAATTTCAAGAAAGTATTACTAGCCAAAGATAGAGCCAACGTCGACATCGCCCACAATTTGGCGATTCGGATGGGTACCCAAGGATTACCATGTATGAATCTAGAATAGATCATTTTGGTTCATATGTGACAAGCAATATTGTAATATTTACAGGATCATCAAATCGGGGTTCTCACCCAAATTGGACGGAATATCCACGCTATCGACGAGCTAGGGCCGATTTGTAGTACTTTTTTCAACAACAAAAAAATTATGTAAGGGGAACAGGAACACGGTGGGGTTGTCGAAAGCCACCATGTTTATTCGACCTCGTCTACCTCCGTACCTTTTGACTTCCCAGATGTTACGATGCTGGATTTATGTCACACTATGTGTGGATTCCACTACTTCACTTTCCCTTTCGTGGTTGGATACACTCTTCTGTAGGCTTGTCAAATTCTTCTAAGAACTTGTGAAAATATTATATGAACTTGTGCAAGTCTTATTTAAACTCGTGAAACCCTTTGCAGAATTGAATTTTGATTTGGAAGTTGTGAAATTTTTATAAAAACTTGTGAAAACCTTATCCAAACTTGTGAACCCTTTATCATAACTTGTGAAACCCTTATCAAAATTGAATTTTGATTTACAAGTTGTGAAAACCTGATTTGAACTTGTGAAATTCTTTCTAGAATTTGTGAAAACCTTATGAAAAAAACTTCTATAAGAACCTATGAAAACCTTTATCAAATCTTGTGAATTTTGATTTGCAACTTGTGAAATTCTTTTCAAAACGTGTGAAAACCTTATCCGAACTTGAAAAACTTCTATAAGAACCTGTGAAAACCTTTATCAAATCTTGTGAATTTTGATTTGCAACTTGTGAAATTCTTTTCAAAACGTGTGAAAACCTTATCCAAACTTGTCAAACCTCTATTAGAACATATGAAAACCCTTGTCAAATCTTGTGAATTTGATTTGCAACTAGTAAAATTCTTTAAGGAAGTTGTGAAATTCTTTTTAAGAACTTGTAAAAACCTTATTTGAATTTGTAAAATCTTTATCAAAACTTGTAAAACCTTTCTTAAATATAATGAATTTTGATCTGCAACTTGTGAAATTCTCTTAAAAACTTGTAAAAACCATATTTGAAATTATGAAACCTCTATCTGAACTTGTAAAATCCTTATCAAATTTTGTAACAATTTTTAACTTGTGAGATGACAAGTCGAAATAATCGTCTTCTTGAAAATCCAGATCTTCCTCAAGGATTGTGTCAAGTTTGGGAGTACTAGAAGACCTTCAAGAGAATTCTAGAAGTGAAGGTATCACCTCTACCCAAATCTTTATGTGCCTTCTTCTTCTTTGTTGTTAGAGGAAGCCATCATTGCCTTTCATCATTTCTAAAGGAGGCCAAGGTTGCCATCACCGTTATTAGAGGAGGTTGTCTCAGCCGCTGCTGTTGTTAGACCCTCTAGGAATGGAACACAAAGAAGGAGAAAGAGAGAAGACAAAAGAAAGTAAAAATGAGATTTAATGGGGGTATTTATGTCATTCATTTTAAATTTCAAAAAGACAAATAAGGTACTAATACTTCTTTGGGATTATAAATATTTAAAATACTTATTTGTCTTTTAAGATTTGTAAAGTTCTTTATTAGGGATTTCTTTTTCTTTCTTTTTTTCTCATGTCTTGTTTTTTTTTTTTTTTGGGTATCTTGTACACTTTTTCAAAAGTGAATTCAGATTATTTGTTTAATAGATATTTGAAAGTGAATCATAATTTGCTCTATCTAGATAGGTGAGAAGTTTTTTAAAAAGTGAATGGCAATATTATGATCAGGATGAGGGGTGGTTCAGTTACGTTTGAATTGAAAGAGAAGTGAGAAAAAAAATAGAGGAAATGAATATTAAAAAGAAAAACTTATTAAAATGATAAAAAATTAGGGAGAATAACTTTTATGTCCCAACTAAAAGAAATAATATCAGAAAAGTCTCAGTTGACTAGTTAATATAGGAAATTAATCAACAAATGAATCAGTTACTATTAACAACTTATGGGACTTGTCAATATATTATTTCCTTTAGTTAGGACCTACATGTCATTCTCCCAAAAAATTAATATTTTTTTTAAATTTCTTTATAGTATTCTTTTTCCTTAATTTTCTCTTATTCCAAATATGGGGGTAAGGATCGACCTGTATTATTATAACAAAGCTACAATCAAAGGTGCAATTACGATGGTAAACTTTCCAAAAAGTCTCGGTCAATTTCTCATTCCGTTTTTTCATTGAATAGATATGTTTTTAACAAGGTTCTGAAACCCGGACCGGTGACTGAACCGGTCGGGGTACTGGGTTAAGGGTTAGTGGGTCAGATCGGAGTCAGTCCGGAGTCAACCCGGGCTAGACCGGTGAGGTATAAACAAATTGGAAGTTACTTAAAGTGTAGGGCAACTTTATTGACTTTGACTACTTTTATTGGTTTGTGAAATTTGTTAGTTGATGTCTTATAATAAGGACCAGAGGGAGTGCTATATATCATTTTAATACTTTAGATCAGTAGTAAAATAATCATATACTTCAATACTTGTGACATATTCAGATATTCAAATCAGATTGCCTTTAAAAATAAAAAATTAAAAATACTGGAACCGGGTTGACCCTGTAACCCGGCCGGTTTACACCGGTTTCACCGGGTCAGACCGGTTTTGCACCAAACCGGACCGGTTTCACGGCCGGTTGGCCGGTTCCCGGTCTGAACCGGCCGGTCCGGTCCGGTTTCACAAACCATGGTTTTTAAGAAAATCTTTTGAAACATAGTAGAAATTCCCACATATGTTTCATGAAAAACTTTGTATTATATTTAGCCACAAAGAGAATAATACTTCGAATAAGTACATGAATTGATAATAGCCTATAATTTTATATCAAGTTTGATTTTAATCTGTTAAGCTTATAAAATATATTTTAGTCCCTTATATCTCTTAGTAATGAAAAATTTAATGACAACTTTGCAATTAAATATTCACATATAAATTTAAAATATTTAAATTATGAAATTTAAAAAAAAAAAAATCTTCAATATAAAGTCGTTGTTACCATTAGTTGTTTGAATCAACTAATTATGTGTTATTCTAACTTAACTAGTACCCTAACGTTCGAGCTCTAGGTATGTGGTCATGATAATTACTTGAAGACACTAAGGTTACTCTCATTGTAGGTTTATATTATCACAAATCGATTGCTCGTAATGCCGGATGTTGTGGATTAATTTTTTTGTTTTTTGTTTAAATAAAAGGCAGCAATTGTTCTATTGTTGTCTTTGTGAATTGCATTAACAACTCGAATTAAGAGTAATTCCACCTTGGTTTGTTAATTTTGTAGATCCCCGGATTAATCAAGAGCTAGAGGAGAAGTGCTCGCACTCGCCCCCTACCCAGAAAAGAAGAAGCAAGAAGCGTTATTTTCAAGAAATGCAGGTGAAAACCATGTGTTTTGAGTAAATTAAGATGAATCTTGCCTCGAAATCATAAATAAAATCTTATAGTGCTATAACACAAAAAAGTGACAGACACATCATGGGCTAGCGCAAGATGAGCGCCAATCCAAATAACCATTACCGACCAATTCCTTCCCTATATTCCCCTTCAATAAAAATACACCAGACTCAATATGGGGTTTAATTATATTTATTATTTTATCATTATTTGTGTTGTATATTCATAATTTAGATGCAATCAAATGTTGGATCTCAAATCATATATATTCTGATATCATTGCAGCCACCTTTCACTGTTCATCATTCCCAAAAGTACACTGAATATAGAGAAAAAGCTGCATCACTCTCCCAAATTCAGTTGATCTGGGATTTTTATCATCATGAGTGTTTGTTTGGATTAATAGTAGAAATTATTTTTCCAACATGATTTATACGAGATAAGTTTATAAGAGGAGTTTTTTCTCGACTTACGTAAATATTTTATCTATTACTTCAAATTAATAGTATAATATTTTTTTTCCCAATTCAACAGCTTCAAATTCTTAAAGAATATCAACTCATTTTCACATGACCAACACACCTGACTGCCTTTATTATTTTATTATTTCCCCCACTTTAACGCAGTAAGCGATTAGCCTCAATTCAGAAAAAGTTAATATATAATATACAAAAGTATATTAATAAAATGGAGATATGGGTACTGCAGTTATTTATATGCTGAAATTCAAAACAAAACTCTACAGCATATCTGTAGATTATACAAGAAGCAATGATGGAGGGAGAAATCAGTATCCATGGGTTTCAGAATTTCCCCCTTACATGACGGAGCAAGCATTTGGGTTCTCGTCGCTGAATATCTGAGGCGGGGGAGCGTACATCTCCAAGATGTAGCTCGGAGGGTAGCACTGGTATTCACTCTTCTTCACCTCCACCACCCTCGTCTCCTCCGTCGTCGCCTCCTCCTCCGCCTTCGCCGCCGCCGCGTCCCCCTCTCCTTTCTTCTCCTCCTCCTTCTTCTCTTCTCCTTTTCCTTCCTCCTCCTCCTTCTCTTTCTTTCCTTCCTCTGATTTCTTCACCTCCGCTTTCTCCTTCTTTTCCTCCGCTTCCTCCTTCACGATCACAGCTTGCTTCCCTGTTCGCTTCAGCACGAACTCCACCAACTTCGCCGGATCAAACACTCCCTTCACACTCACCTCTGACTTCTTCAGATCCGGGTCTGCTGATTCCACTCCTGCCAATTATTCACTTCACTTTTATTATAATGCACCATTGAAGTTGAGAATGACTCGGATTTTATATTGAATTTAGTATTAAATAACATAAAATTGTCATAATTACAATATTTTAATGTGAGAAAAGAAACGGTAAAGAAGGCTTGAATTGCATGAAGCTCAAGTGTCCGTGTATTGGGAGGAATTAGTTGCAGAAAACGTGTAACGCACCCTTCATTTTCAGTATGCGTCTCTTGATTTCCTGAGCGCAAGCCTCGCAATGCATGTGAACTTTCAGAACCACCGTTCTAATCAGGGGCTGTCAAATAATAAGAAAACAAGAAATCAGAATAAACATTAAGAAATTTACTTCGTAATTAATATGACCAAAAAAAGAAGAAGAATCTGGTTGAACCTCTTCTTTCTTCTCCTCAGGCGCGGCCTTCTCTTTCTCCTCTGTTTTTTTCTCCTCCTCGGTAGGTGGTTTTGGGATCGGAGAAATGAGCTCAACCTGTCTATGGCTCTTCCTCTGTACTCTTTCTAGAACCTTCTGTGGATCCGCCTTCTCTCCTTTGACCACAACCTTGTGACTCTTACAATCTGTCATCACTTCTTCAACCCCTGAACCCCAAAAAAAGAAAAAGTTACATACATAGATACATGCACGCATCCATATTAGAACACCAGATATAAGCATCTCCTTCAATTAACCGAATAAAAGTTGCAGGAAAACAGAGTGACTCAGCTCACCTGGGAATCCTTTCAGGCACCGACGAACCTTGCGGGCACAACCTTCACAATGCATGAAAACTTGAAGCACAATCTCCGGCGGCGGCGCCGGAGTCTTGTCATTAGATTCCTCCGGCTTTTTATCTGCACCCTGGTTTTCAGGCCTTTTCTCCTCCTCTTTCGCCTCTGGTTTTTTCTCCTCTGTCTTTTGTCCCTCGTTCTTCTTCTCCTGCACACAAAAAAAAAAAAAAAAAGAAGAAGCAAAAGCCAAATCAAAATCTCACAGAACAGAGTAACAATCGAGAATGAGTCAAAAGGAGGAGAAGATAGAAGGATTTATTCACCTCCCCCATGAGTGTACTCGAGTGAAGGATACAGAGACAGAGATGTGGTAGCTTAATCTGAGAGATTGAAGTGAGGAAGATGGGAAGAAGGATCAGATCTGAAGGGGAAGTAGCTGAGTGGGTAGGGGGATATGAATCCAATGTGAAGGGCGTACGTTGAGGCGGGTGATGGTCTTATAGGAGGCACGTGCAGCGCAGGAGGGACTTGGTTGGGACACATGGTGCCCGCAGGTTCCCTTGTGTCTTCACAGTTCATAGGGGTGTTTTTGACATTTCACACAAATCCCGTAAACTATTACACTCCCATTATTAAAAAAATATAGAACAGAGTTTATAATGCAAATTACACTATAAATTTTATATTTAGAATAAGTGTGTGACACACTTCTATCACCATATGCACCTACTCATTCTTCAGTCATTTTGGTCTAGCCCTATTTATTCGGACTTAGTTCCCATTTTCTTTCTATTCTTTTTTTCATCTCAATCGTTATATTGAAATCTTAATGGTTTAGATTTAATATTTTATAAAAATATTATTTTTAAAATTGAATTATTAATAAAACATTTAAAAATAATATTTTTTATAAAAGATTAAATTTGAAACATTGATATTTCAATCCAATGGTTGATATGAAGAAGAGGATTGGAAGAAGATGGGAGCCAAGTCCTACTCATTCATGTTGATATTCCTCTCCCTACATTTTTAGGTTAGCACTCAAGCATTTTTCCATGTGTTCAATATTTTGTGCTGGTTTATTTTAGGTTTTTTTGTTATGATGTATAGAGTGAATATGTGAAAGGAGTTATGTCTTTAACTTACAAAAAAAAATGCTTTAAAGAACACTTTTTATAAGTACCCAAACAAACACGTACATATACGTGAAAAATAAAAATACTGAACGCATCTAAACCTATTTTTAAACATTTGGGGGAAAAAAATCAAAGAGTACATAATTATCAAACTTGGTAAACCTTTTTTTCTTCTTCTTTTTTGTTTTTCAGAATCTAAATCTCAATTTATAATTCCAGATTTGTATTCTCCTTTATGGTTGTATACACAATTTTTTTTTTTTAAAAAAAAATTAACTAGCCAATCGGTTACAATAAATTTCTTGTAAAAAAAAGTTATCTTTTTGTTGTTGGAAAGGACAACAATTAATGCATTGAAATTCCCACTAATAATCCGGTCAACAGTTTTGATGGTAGATGCATGCATTTGTTTAGTGTATTCATTGGTTTCTTTCCTTTTTTTTTTGTTGTTGTGATAGTCTTAATAAAAGTGCGAAGAGCCAACTCTATCAACATATATATTTAAACAATTTGACAAGTTTCATATTGAACCATTACGGTGGGATAAGATTTGAATCAAACCAACCAACAAGTTATTGGTTAAGGTGGTAAAGGGCTTCATATCTATAAATGGAGAACACAAGTTTAAATATCAGAAAACGTATTTATTGGAAGCTGTAAGAATCTTTTACCCTTTAAATTTTGAGGAGAAAACCCTTAATGAATTTTTTTTTTTTTTTAAGATAAAGATTTGAATCAATCAAGTCTCACATGTATCATATTGTGAAAACGAGATTTGTTTAATGGATTTTTATTTTTTAATTTCAATTTCCAATAGAATAGAATAGTGTCGAAAATCCATGTTTTTGCTTGCTTGATGTAGTTTGTCACAACCATTTACCCCTCTAGACACTTTACACATACCATATCGGTCTCGACGTTTGAAACTCTATATATGAAGTTCTCATAGCTAATATTCCAAGTTTCATAAGGTAACGTTGAGAATATACTCCTTTATAATTAACTAGCTCCTTTAATTAGGGACGGAATAGTAATTTTCTCGCAAAAAGTTGTATGCAAACTCTATGAAAATCGACTTTGAACTTTCCTTTTACAACCGAAAATATCATGTTTTGAGATGGAACGTGTTGAAATTATACTTGTAACACGGGTACTTTTGAAGTTTTGGAAGATAATTAAGCTGATAATTTCTTGAAGATGAAGTTTGTATTACCGAAAGATGTAGTTGGGTTTAAATCCTCAGGGAGATGACTTGTAATTTCATACAAGATATTTGTAAACTCATGAAAACTACACATAAATTCATAGATGATAATATTTTTATTTGACATAATTTGTTAATCTTTTCCTAATTTATCTCACTTGATATTCCCTCGACAACAATCAAGGAAAAAAGTGAATGAGAGAATTAAGGAAGATAAATATGAAGTAAAATGATCATACATTCTGGAAATATAAGTTCAAGTAAAATGATCTGTAAATTTCCAAAAGACTTGTGTCAAATTCCTAAATAATAAGTTGTTTTTTTCTAACAACGGAAAGAAATTAAATAACCCAAAAGACTCCTACACAATAAGCTGTACATTCTTGGAAGAAATAAATTATCAATTACTATAATTTGAATGATAATTAAGTTCTTGAAAGATATGAATTGTAAATTTCAAAAAGATAAACACGACAGTCATTCTGATTACTCTATTAAAGTAGGGGTAAACATGGAAATATTTACATAATAGTTTTAAAAAAGAATGGGGAGAGAGAAAGGAGAAGTGAGAGACAAAATCTGACATAATAGTTTTAATATTTTTAAATTTGTATCATTAAAGTAGGGGTAAACATGAAAATATTTATCAACTGAACACTTTTTTAATGACAGTACTAAACTGTCCTTCCTTGGTTGAAGAGAAATAACAGTTGGTGCCTTATAATAAAGATCAGAGGGAGTACATTGTTACGAAGCAACACGCATAATGCATGTTTTCTGGTAAATTCGCAATATTGTCGTGAAGTAGTGATTGGCGCAAGAGGAGAGGAACAAAATTCTAAAAAGTTAAATAATGAAATGTCATGAAGGTGGAGCTTATTTGTCAATAAATGTCAGTATCACTAACTATTACTCTTTCCCCTTTTTTTTTTTAACAAAATACTTTCAGTAATGTTATCGAAATTAAGAAAATGCTTAAAATTTAGGGAAAATTATAATAAATGACCTAAGGAAAATAATATTTATTAACAAGGACCATAAAAATGGTAATTATTTTAAATGACCAAACATTAAAATAGAAAGACTAAATTGTTCTTAGTTATATTTTCTATATTCTCTCTAATTAACTCAAGATATGGAGTGATTGATGAATAATGACAAATAGAGACAAATTAAATCAGAATCTGTTAAATTAGTGTCTCTACTGCACCAAAATTGCCTCCCAATTACAATCAAGGTGACTTCTTTTTTCGTCTCCCTTTTCAAGAATATGTATTCATTACGAATTTTATATTTTCTTCTGCTCACACAATTATCTCAACATCCAATGAGTTATAATTATGGACAAAACAAATTAAAAAACTAAGACATACAATTAGAAGAAGAAAAAAAGAGAGAGAGTATGTCTTAAGTAAATAAATTTCATTTTTCTCCCACATTTCACTTTAATTTCTCTTCATTTCCTCTCTTCTTTTGGGGTTTCTTATTCATCATTCTTGGTTTTCGATCTCATCGTTTTATCTCTTTCTAAAATACTATTCCAATACATTAGTTTTCTCTATCTTATTCCAGTACTGTATATATATGAGTTTCATGTTCTCTATGAAGAAAATTAATTTAATAAAATAATATAGTTTGAAAGTGAACAACCTTAGGCAGTTATATGCTTCAATTAATCTTAATTCTTAATTAGTTGGGATGGTAGCAAGTCGTCGACGATGGAGGTGGAAAGAAGGTGAGATGGTGGAGGATGAAGATCGAAGATCGAAGATGAAGTTTGAAGGTCTCTAGTACGCGGTTGTGTCTTTGCTTCTTTATCTCTCCATGAAGTTTAGAAGAGAGACGGAAAAGGAAGTCACCCTGATTGTAACTGGGAGGCGATTTCGGTGTAATAGAGACGCTAATTTAGCAGATTATGATTTGTCTCCATTTGTCATTATTCATCAATCACTCCAGATTCTGATTTAATTATAGAGAATATAAGAAATCTGGCTAAGGACAATTTAGTTTTTCTATTTTAATGTTTTAGTTTTTTATCATTCAAAATAATTACTATTTTTATAGTCCTTCTTAATAAATATTATTTTCTTTAGATCATTTGTTATAATTTTCCCTAAAATTTACAAACTCTATTTAAGAAATTAAATCAGTTTTCGATTTTACCTTCATTTATATACACACAGTGTAATTTTAAATACATAAATAAATCAACATTAAATAGGGAGAATTTGGATTTAGAATATAATACAGAACATTTGGTTACTGGGAAGGGGCGATCGGATTTTTTCATCACTTGTAGTGAAGCATGCAGAGAGTGATCAATGTGAATAGTAAAACTATGAAAGAAGATTCAATTGTTAGCGAAAGTTGCAAAAGTAGTAATCCATCTTTCTTAGTTTCACCACTTTCAATTTCTGCTACTTATTTCCATTCCTCATGACCATCCTTCTCCTCCAATATGCTGAAATTAATTGCAGCACAGTTTCAGCTATTGTCAGTTTATGCGTTCAAACTCAGATTCTTTTAGGTGAGTGTTACGTTTGAACTTGTCAACTTTGTTTAAACCAAGTCATCCAAATTACTTAACTGTCTGATATGATGCGAGAATTTCAGGGTCAACTTCCGAAACTCATATCTCTTTCGTCTTAACTCCTGTGAGCTTGCTTTTGGTGTCTGTGTGACGCATTAAGAGTCTAGTTTCATATGAAAAAAGTTTCACTACAATCGGACCTATCATGTTTTCAATCTGGGTTTATCATTGAGTGAAGCTTCCTCTCCCTCCCTCCCTCTTTCCCCACAGTTTTCTCCCACCATTCTCTGTTCTATCTCTATCGGTGGTTTTTGAGGGAGATGATGGGAAAAAATACAACTTGAAGTAGTTCTTTATAGTTCTCAATACATTTGTGTTTTTTTTTTTTGGGTTACCTTGTTCTACTCTTTTGAACTTCTCCGTTCAATTTGAATCATGAGGAAGCATGGATGGTAGCTTCCTTACCATCCTTTACAGGTTTGGTGTCAATATGTTTATTATTCTAGTGTTTTCTAGTTATTTTTTTCTTTTGAGAAATTTTTCATATATACATTCAGTTACCTGTCTTGGAAATGAAATCTGCAATTGGTATTCTCAGATTCTTATGTTTGATTATGAACATTCGTATCTCTTTTCTGCCTTTTTTTTATTTTAGAGGCATTTTGAGAATTTTACCTTACTTTCCCACTTAACCAACACCCAATTCTTCTTAACAAACATTTTATTTTCCCTCAACTTAAGTTTCATTCTTATGTCTACTAAATAGCTCAACTTTTTAAGTTTCTTCTCAATCTTCCCTTCCATTCCTTTCCCTCCTTAAATATTCCCTGTACCAAACGGGCCCTTACAATTTATGAGTAGAAGGAGTAAGGGCAAAAGAGTCAAGATTTGAGGGAGAGGAGAAAGGAAGCTATAATCGTAGGAAAGTGAAATGCACAAGGGGAAGAAAGTGAAGGGGATTGGGTGGGTACAAAGGAGCATTAAAATTGGATTCCGGGGTGAGCATACCATGTTTGGGTAATTGGGTGGTATTGTAAATGCGGAGACATTCATTCATTTTTGATTTTATGACTGTGTATGCTGGGAATTGCAAACAGCAGGACTCCTGGTGGGCCCAATTAACATGGGCCGTAGGATGAGATGGCCCCACCCTCAGAGCCATGACCCCATACACGGCCTTATCTCATTTCTGTCATTCACCATTGATCACATCAGATCCTATCCCTTGCCCCGTGACCTTCATCACTCCTTTCCCCTCGGACTCCCATCACATCGCATCCACACACACCCCTTCCTTCCACCCAATCCGACGCTCCATATTTTTTCTCTCTCCTCTTTTTCAAACACAAAAGTTCACTTTATTACGAAATTTGCAAAACAATCCTTGTCATGAAGGAAAACACATAAAATTTGTCGAAGACTCAATCCCAGTGTAATAGTACACCAATCCTTTTTATCACTAACTTTTATTTTTATTAAATGACACAAAATAAATTGAAGGTTAAGATTAATTAAAAATAATAAATTTGTCAAAAATATTATGTTTCTTCTAAATGTACTCTTATTTATAAAAAGAGTATAAGAGAGAGAATGTGTAATAAATGAGTAAATGAAAGAGAATTAGTGATGAGCAGGGGATAATTAACATAACAATATGTATTTAATATGGTTAGAAAAGAAAAGGAAAATAGTTTAAATTTGAGACATAACCAAGAGATCAACATATAGTATTTCAATGATAACATGTCTTGATGTTTTGAGGTTTGCGTAAGATATATAAATACTCGTTTTACAAAATCAGCTTAAAGTAGTTTTTAAGTTTTTAACAAACTTTTCTCTTTTTAACTAATTAATAATTTTCTCAAAAATAAATATCTCAATATCATCGATCTCTCCTTCGACATTTTTAACACTTTAATACAATTATCTGGGGTTGGGAAATTCCCCACGCTGAAATATAGAAACACGTGAGGGAAAAAATAAAAAGAAAAAAGATCACGGTTCACTCCATGACCCGGTTCAAGTACAGTAGTTTATATTATTCAAAACCAGTTATTCTATTTTATCATATATTAATCTAGATTGCATTTAATTTCCAAACTTAACACGTCCAGCTTGCTATACAAAATTATTGTCTTACATCTAATAAAGCTTCCTCTACCGAATTGAATTAAATTATTTAATTTATGGCTAGACATATTGGTTAATGGGTTTCAACCATTTTTGTTGAAATATAGAATTAATTGTACTTATTCATAAAAATAGCATGAGCCAAAAGCTTACTCAATTGTTTTACCTCTATTCTAAATTGGTTATCGTTTCAACGATAGTGAGGGAAGAAAACAAGGTTGTATTGTTTTTTTTTTTTTTTTGGTTAACATTGAGAATTTTGTTGAATAAAAAGTTGGTGTTGTATTAGGTCAAGCTTATCACAATCTAAAACGAGTTACATAAGACACGATATTTTATTTGACTTTCAAAATTTTGAGAGAAAATGTATTTTTTTTTTTTGAACGATAGAGAAAATGTATTAAATAGTAATATTTTTACTAATAAACCTTTTGGTGTTAAATAAATTGAAGGTTAGAAATTATGTCATTAGATATTATTCTCCTTTCCATTTAATTCATTCTCATCCTTAATACCATGTCATTTAATTTAGTAAAATATTTATCATTCCACTTTTAAAATTTTTCTTTCTTTTTACTCTTAGCTTAAAATAGGTTTGATATTTTTGAAGAGTTGTAAAAAAAAAATTAGAATTAACTCATTTTTTAATCTTAAGAAAATGTTCCATCCAATAAAAACGTAAAAGTTACATAACGAATTAGCAGAGATTAACAAAATTCGTTGAGTTAGTAAAACACTTGTTGATTTTCCTATAACACATCACTTTTAATCATATATATGCATTGAAAATTACTCACTTAATTAATGGAAAACCACTTAATATATGATATCAATACGGAGGATTTTTTTTTTTAAAAAATGTAAATCTGTAAGACATGTAAAATAGACCAGATTGAGGTTTTACTATTGCATTTAGTTAGGATTGGAGGGAATAGTAAGTCTTATATTTAGTGTATGTTTAGGAAATTATCTTCAAATCGTAGTTTCAAAAGCCTATTTTCGTAAGATGAGATAAAATCCATCCCACCTACTCACATTGTAAAAAGTAAAAATACTTCTTAAAAACTATAAACAAATAGACACTTAGTGTAATGTCAGTCCTTAGGATCAAATCACACCAATGTATCCAACATTTGATCATGAAATTTCCTTTTTTAACTATTTTAATCGTTACTTCTAGTTCCCTTTTTTTTTTGGTCAAAATTACTTTCTAGTTTCCTATGTAAACTCATGTTATGTTGCCTTTTAGTTCGATTTCTTTAGATACAGCATAGAACTTGTTAATGTTATTAATCTCATTTTGTCCTTTATATATATATACACACATACATGGACGGATCCAAAAATTTATGGAAGGAGGGCACTATTGGCTGGAGGGTGTGGGGGTCGGGGACAGCACCCCAGAATTTTTTTTTTCACTTGTCATCAAAAGCACAAAAAAAAAATACAGGATTTAGAAGGTTTTCACTTGTCATCAGTTGCAAGTTTGATTATCATAAATAAGAAAAAGAGCAAGTGTTAATCATAAAATGCCCATGGCAGAAAATTAGCAACCTACATGCTCCAAACAATTTTTTGTGCTGGGCATATCCACCTAAAATACAGAGAAAAAGCAACAATGCTAAGAGAGTATCTCAAAAAAGGAAGCAAATCTTTTCCAGTTGAGGTCACAATGCTATAATATGCCCGCAAGTATTTTTACAAGGGAAAGAAGAACTGTGTGCAACAATACATTGATTACTGTCCGCAAGTATTTTCATGTCATTGAGAAGGCAAGCAATCACGAGGAACAGAATACTTAAAAAAAAAAAAGTTAAAATAAAATCAAGGGGGGCACGTGCCCCCTTCTCCAATACGTGGCTCCGCCTTTTTATATATATATACATACACATATACATATACACAAAGTATAATATGATGTTAATCAGCGTTAATATATTACAGATATTACTCCTAAACAGTGCTAACAATAACACTCATTTCCATGACAAAACTTCACACGAGCATGACGTTTATATCCAGTTAACTAACTAAATAAATCATCATCAGCAGGTTGTACCAATAAAAAAGAAAGAATCATCATCAGGTAATAAAGCATATATTATTATCAGTACACTGTGGAATACCTTTAGGGATAAAAAAAATGGAGGGTTATTATTAGTGTTTGCTGGGAATGACAAGAAAGGAGAAGTAACGTCACCTTTTTATAAATCTGAAATATGTAAATATTATTTTTGGAGGACATAAATGATAGTTTGGTTGACTCGTATATATATAATTGAGTCATACGCATCGCATAATAATTCTATCTTTAGGTAACAGTAAGGGCCTATATCGTAGGTCAGTGCCTTCCACCAACAAAACTTCGATCATGATTTGTTTGATCTGTGTGAAAAAGCAATACCCTCCATTATTAATAAAAAATTCATAAGAAAATAAAAATGTTTGTGAATTGGAAGAGAGACTATAAGAACACAGCGATATTATAGGCTTTTGCATAGTGAATTGTGATCATTTTCAGGTGGAGACATCCAACTTGTTGTATCTATATAACTGATTTGGTAATAATTATGGTCAAAAAAAAATTCATTGGAGAGAGGGAATCTCTCTTTCATTTCAGTCTCATTCTGTCTCTGCCATGTTACCTCTCCTTTTATCTTCTTCATGTGGCACTTGTCGTGTCGATCCCTTATTATCTTATGCATATTTATATATTTTTATTTTTAAAACTTGCATTTAATCTAGAATATATAGTTTCTACATACACAAATTGTTCATGACATACAGTCACTTTTAATCATAGGACATATATGTATACTCTAAATTAATCGCTATATAAGCCTTAGAAATCCCACAATGTGAGAGTAAACTCTAAGCTTAGACTTAGTGAAACCTAGATATTTTATTTATTTAAATATAATAATTAAAATATCTCAAATTTTTAATATAACAACTTACATATTCCAAATATAATTAATAAAATATCTAACAATAATTACCTATAGTTATATGCATGTGAGCCTTGTATGGGAGTTTGATACATGCATGCATGAATCGCTTTGTTTATAATTTTTTATGTAAATTTAATATTATTTCATATTGAATTGTCCTCTTCTTATTGGTTTTTTAACTGATTTTTATTGATTTAAGGTAATTATCTCCTCATAGAAGATACTGTCAATCATAATCTATCTCACCAAATTTTTCATCTTGACATGAATGAGGAAAAAACTTGGACCCCCCACCTGAAAACGTGGTTGGCATTGATGTGGACGGATCTGTACGACCCCAATTTCAAGCAACTTGTGGAGGAATGATCAAAAATCCTCAAGGACACTGGTTGATGGGGTTTTGCTATAATCCCTCGGGCTTCACTCTGTTATCGAAACCGAGCTTTACACCATCTTGCTGGGCTTGAAAATGGCAGATCAGTTGGGTTTCCAACAAATCCTGCTCTATTCTGATTCCCTCGATGCTATCAACATTCTCATGAGAGGTTGTTGTTACGATGACCACCCCCTGAGAGACATCATTGGCGAGATAAGAGATCTTCTATTCTAGGACTGGAACGTGAAGCTGCTATACACTCCGAGAGACAACATAACATGTGCCGACTATTTGGCCAAGGAAGGACATGCTGCTCCTACTGATGCGAATGTGATGCCAATTCCTGTAATTCCCAGAGGCTGCCTCGATATGGCATTGAAAGACCAACTGGCTTGCCGCTGATTTTCTAGCATCTAATTATTGTATCAAGGGCTAGATTTCATTAGTCTAGTTCTTTTCTCTTTTTCAAGCTACGGCTTGCCTGTACTTTCCAAAAACAAAAAAAGAGTGACAATGTCAAAAAGAGTGACAATGTCAGTCACATCAAGTAATGAATAATTATTTGCATATTTTAGAAATTTGTGATGGGTGATCACAACTGAATACGCCTATAGTTAACGTATTCAAGCGTTTCCGGTTAGAATGTGTCGTCTTCTCCGTCAACTTGTTAATAAGCGTTTGAAAGTAGATGAATTATAATTAATTATTAATTTTATGAATTAAAAATTAAGCTTGATGGTAAAAGTAATAAAATTTTGGTGAGATGAGTTGGTTTTGATGGAAATGTGGTAACCACGATGGCAAAGCGAATATGAGTTATCATCATTATATTTGGAATGTTATTTTGAAAGTAATTCTTATTTTATAGTTTGTTGAAAAAAATAGTTAGACATGAAAAAGAAATCTAACCAAATAATAATATAATATTACTGCTTCAAAAAAAGAAGTACGAGTATTAATTTATAATTTCCAGATATGTAAAAAAATTAACAATCACTCATGGAAACTGGAGCTAATATCATGATCAGTGCACTATGCTTGAAAAGTATAAAGCAAAGTGCAACGATCTTCATCATCAACAAATATCATCACCACTTTCTCTTTTAAGACCCAATCCTGTTCATCAAGCTTTGGTGATGAATTGTCTTTTATTCTGTCTAATAATAATAATATAATCATCAATTATTAATTATTTTTATTATTATCATCATCATTATCGCCATATATCTAAACACTTGTTCTTGTAATCTTGGGTAACATATTTTGAACAACTCTGGAAAACCAAAACAAACAAAAGAAAAAAAGCATCATTTTGTTTCACCCTTGATTAGCTCTCGCCCGTATGTAACAATTAATCTTAGCTTTTGTGACATTGTTAATGGTAAACAGTCTTTTTCTAAGGTGTGTGTGTCTCGATTCTCTTAACAAAATCACCCTTTTCATTAAAATCTTGATGTTTATGGAGAGTATACATCCAAACATCCGGTAAAAATTAAAATCATTATTTATCCTTACAGTTTGATAAACTTTTGATTTTGATCTCTATAATTTCATAAAGAGATAATTTGAATTCAAGCATAGAGATTAAAACCAAAGCTCATTAAAAGTACAGGGACCTATCCTTAAACTTAGATCGAGTTATTATAAACTATAAGGACTAAAACTAATTATTTGAAATTGCAGGGATCAAAATTGAAATGTAATCAAATTATAATTAAGAACTAATAATGGTATTAACCCCAAAATAAAATAAATTAATGATGCAGAACCATGACTTGGAGATATTTGAGAAAAGCTTCCCTGATCAGCTTTTTGTAACTCTGAAACCGTGGTTTCAAAAGCCATTTTCCGTAAACTGAGATAAAACTTACTTACATGCTTATCTCATAAATTGTAAAAGCTATTATCCAAAAGTTGATCCAAACACACACTAACAATCACTCTTGGGAGAAATTAACTGCTAGCAGCAGTGATTCAAACCAAAGCCTAAAACTCAATATTATGAAGGAAACAATCATTGGTAGCTAGCTGTAGTGAAAATGACAAGAGGAGGTAGTAATACTGTATAATGGTTTGCATATTCTGCAGTGTAAAATGCCCAACACACGAAACATGCAAATGTATGCATGAAAAGGGGCATATAGATACAAAGCTTATAGCTCTTGTTGTTGCTTGGTCCATGTCACAAGGGACAAATACACAACTTCACTCGCAATATACGTATAATCCACACACACATATATACATACAAACACACATATATGACATGTTGTTGTTGGTGGTTGCCCCTTATAGCCTTATTATTCCCATCAACCATCAATCCATGCCGTCCAAACCTCTCGCTCCTTCCCACATCACTCTACTCCTGTTTCCACTTTAAATTTTAATAATATTTCTCCCTCAAAACTTTGTGGTCTTATTTTATTAATATTCCTCTTTGGTGTTTGGACCTCTTTATCACTAGATATGATTTTTAATACTTTGAGCCTGAACTATGAATTGCTAAAACCATGTTCGATTTTTGAAATGAAGAATCATGACTATGCACGCATTAACATTCAATAATCTTGGGCACGAGTGTTTTGACTTGTGTGAGTTGAAGAACCACATGAGGTTGTTCAATGCTGATCGGAGAATGCTTCTGTTAAATCTTATAATATGAATATATTAAGAAACAAGAGTAGTCACTATTTTTATTTTATTCCATTACATATTTAAATATGATTCACTTGTTTTTTCACCAACGGCCAACTTAGGTTTACTGTGAGTTCCATCGACCTCCTAAGTGCAATTCCATTGTGTTCCCAGAATTGAGAATTGATTATTAACTATCTAAATTCCAATTTTTCTGTTATTCGTTTTTTTCTCAACTGTCAAGTTGGCGGGAAAAAAAAAGAAGAAGAAAAAAAGAAAATATTTTACATCAGTGCAACTACTAGCAGAACCAGTTCGTGATTTTCATTGAACCTGTTTCATGCATCTGTGAAGCATAAAACATGCACCTTTATCTTTATTAACTTTATTATGTTTTTAGATCGATGAGCCTGTTCCTCCTTCTCTTCTCTTTTTCTCTTATCTCACTTCCCCATGATGCATCAGTGGTATCAAAGCCATTGGGATCAATGCCTCAATGGTATCAAAGCCAATTTTCTCATCTTCATGTTGCCTAACTTTTTTCACAGGTAAATCTTTTAACAATCATTCCACTCGAAAGCAAAACTGATCAAATATGGGCAATTGTGCGTAGAGGGGAAAAAAAGCAAAGTTGATGCTTAGGGTTTTACTAAGGAGGTGGCAGTAATCGGCGATGTTCATAGCTATGGGAGGCAGAGAAAGAGAGAAGAGGAGGCCCTTTACTTGATACATGCTGACTTAGTGATTTGTTTTCAATTTCCCTCTCTCCCTAACCTTTTGTAGAATTCAGAATTGATGATTAAGTTGGAGGAAAAACGATAAAGAAAATATTGTACTCTAGTGCACTCAGCGATGAAGGTGACATTAGAGAAGAAATAGTATTTTTACATTGGCACTGAGACTAAAAACGTTTCATCGAGTATGCTCAATTCATCTTGAGTACAAAATGGGGTAATATTTCTTTTCAGATTCTTGGGTAGGTATGATTTGTTTTTATTTAGATCTTAGAATATGATATCAAAGTCTTTGGTATCACTGAACGCTCTTTCCCTTTCTCGTCACCCATCGATGGGTACCTATAGTATCAAAGCCATGGTATAATCTAGGAATTTTGTACCGTTAGATTCAATTTAATCACAAAAACACTTTGAACTCCTAACTCATCAAAATTCAACAAACTGGGATGTTGAGTGATATTTTCTCAATGAACTCAATCACAAGCTGATTAAGTCACCTACACAATACCAGCCAATATCCAAAACATGTCACGAAGTCCAAAGACAAAAAGCTAAGTAAAATCACAAAAAAAAACCCCCTTAAGGTGCAATTTTACACATGAAGTTTACCCCCGGGAGCGCCCAGCACCACGAAGTTTTTTCAGGAGCAAAAGTACACACGACGTTACGTTTTGGGAGCAAAAATACCACGGGCCGTTAGTTGACCGTGAGTTGACCGTTAACTTGGATGGAAGTGAACAGTAACGCGGGTAAAATTACACTTTTGCCCTTAGTTTTAGTTGAAATTACCCTTTTGCCCTAAGTTTTTTTAAAAAAAATTAAAACAAAAATTAGCCCCCCGGTGGGCCCCCACCGCCGGCGGCCGCCGAAGGCAGCGGTGGTCGGCCGCCAGTGGTAGGGCCGACGGGGGAGGGGGTATTTTTAGTTTTTTTTATTTATTTAAAACTAAGGGCAAAAGTGTAATTTTTACTTAAAACTAAGGGCAAAATGGCAATTTTCTCTTTCTACTTACCATCAACGTCCACGTCATCGTCCACGTCATTATCCACGTCAGCGTGTCAGTCCAAATAAGCGCCACGTCAGCGTTTCATCCAAGTTAACGGTCAAATGACGGTCCGTGGTATTTTTGTTCCCAAAACGTAACTTCGTGTGTACTTTTGCTCCTGAAAAAACTTTGTGGTGCTGGACGCTCCCGGGAGTAAACTTCATGTGTAAAATTGCTCCTTAACCCTAAAATCTAAACCCTTACCAAAACCAAAATCACTAGAATTCTCCCGGAAACTGTGCCAGAACTTGATTGCACTTATTAATGTGCCAAATTAGTATACTAAGTTTGTGGATACGGTGAAACGAAGTTGCATATCTAAGACGGCCGAATAAACTAGAATTTTGGTTTAATTAAGTGACGACACAAATTAACATTGAATGGACCGACAATCCTTAAGTGCTTTAAATCCTAAGTTATTATTGTTTGTTTTTTCTTTTTGGTTATTTGATGGATGGAAGTCCGAGCGTGTTAATGTGAATGTGACAACCCCTTAAAATGATATCCAAAGCTTTTATTGTTCAACTCCATATGCGAAGCTCAATGCATCCAAGTCAAATGGTTAAGACATCCTCTATAACATTTGGTATCCAGTGAACAAGGAAACTGCTGTGCAAGTTCAATTGCACTTGTAATATGATACCGTTACAATACTCATGGATCAATAGCAGACATGATTTTGAACTATAAAATTCCTTTTTTTTTTCTCATATCAATCACCATATCCATTCATCTACCAACTCAGTCACATGTGACTTAACCACAAGATCAGTGTCCAGTCAATTAAATAAGCCTGGATCATTTACAAGCATCCATGCCTCCAGATACTGGTTCACACTTTATTACATGATAATAAATAGGTCAAAGCCATCAATATTTTAAAGTCCACAAGTTTCTCCATGTAGGTAAGAAGTCACAGCCTGGTTAACTTGTGATGGGAGCTTCACATCCTCCTCTTAGGATATTACAACATTTTTACACTTTCCTAATTAGAAGATAAAGTCTCTGATCCAGCTCAAACTTGTTGCAATGAGAAGGGTCACCCACCAGCATCATTAGAAGCCCACCAAAAGATATATTTATCTCCCTGCAACCCAATTAAATAAACCAAGTTAATTTATATTGCCTGGGGTACACTATCATCACCTTTAAATAATTAAATGGTCATATGCATCATTGAACATATGACTGTTCATACAACATATGCCATGAGAGAATGAACCATCCTAATACATGATCAGTGCCCAATAATTCAAGGATGTGTGTGTGTGTGTGTTTTTTTTTCCCGGTGCATAGACAATAAAATGTGACTTAAAAAAGGGCAACCCAGTGCTGCATGAGACAATAAAATGTGACTTAAAAAAGGGCAACCCGCTAAGTGGGTCTGAGGAGAGATAGATAATAAAATGTGACTTATTCGAATTTTTAAAAAAAAAAAACTGTAAATATTGGAAAGGGAAACAAAAAGGATAATTAATCACTTCTATGAGAAGTAAAAAGAGATAATCTATATTCATATATTTATACCAATAAAATCTTGTGGGAGTCAGTACCATATCTAAAACCAGCACAAACTCCTACCACTTTTTAAATCTTGGGCTGCGTATATAATTTTAAAATCCCATAACACCAGGGGGCACTATCTAGTTATTTAAAAATATAAGAATAAAAAGGTTAAATAAGAAAAGACATTAGGCTGGGCCTTATGGAGGCCAAATTGGCACCATTCCTAAACCATTTGACTTCTTTTGGATTTATTAAATATATCGTTATAAAAAAAGATATCATATCTGCAATTTGATTGAAGGCACTGAGATGCCCAATTACCTAGTATCAGGCCTCTAAATTGCTAAATCAGCACAATAGGCCTCACAGCAATTCCATTTTTCAAAATCTGACCCCCAGAACTGACAACAAATCAATACAGAGATTAAGACTACATACGCTTTGTCCCGTCCTGAACCTTCTGAAATTCTATAAAGCTTCCCATACATAACGTATTCAAACTTGTCGGCCAATGATTCTCGATTGCCCTGAAAAGTGGTAGAAAATTGTCAGGCAAATTCAGCATTCGAGATTTGCCAAGCAACAGAAAAAAATATCTACAACTTACAAAAGGAGAGAAAAATAAAGAACATACTAGACACAGGTAAAAATCTCATGATCTCTCAATCTAATCATTCATTCAATATAGTGATTCTTGATCCCATGAGAAATGTATTATATAACCCAATATTCTTTTGAATCCTCACATATCAGATGTCATTGGTTCAGTAGCAGCCTAGTAAATTCGAGCCATGGTTTGAAGAATGCTGGCCATGCCTCAATGTTAAATTATCAAAATCATTAGTGGGCTTCATACTAAAGATCTGAACTTCCTTAATGAAACAGATCACAGGCTATCTTGAAAAGATAAATATTATAAGTTAATTTTCAAGAACACTCCCTATTGCATTTTTCTTACATCGGTGGGAATCAGTGTTAACTAGACCTAAAACAAGAGTATAATAAGTGACTTCAAGCTACATCACATTTGATAGGGTTTAAAGAATTTAGAATAAGATGAGGGAAAAGAGAGATAATCTAGAGTCAGAATCTAACTCCAGCCAACACAACACAATTCTGAAATATCATATCTTCATTCATAATCCTCCTCAAACACAATACAAATATTTAAATAGCTTTTCCTAGACAACCAACTTCCTATGATAACTAACTTCTTAAAACAGATAAGACTTAATAACTATACATCAGATAAGAATAAGAAAACATAACTTCCTATACAACAGATAAGAATAAGAAACTAACAGAAAATAACTACTCTTTACTTCCATTGGGTATCTAAACCAAAATATGACATGTGTCCCTAACAATACCCTCCCCTTGAAAATCAGCCTTGTCCTCAAGGCGGGAATAAGGAAATTTCAGCCAAATTGGTGTTGGTAAGTTGCTCATTTTTTGAGAATTCAGCCGTCTTCCTGTATCTTCGGTAATCTCCATTATTTGCAAAGTTGATGATGAACAGCGATGGCCAGGGGTAAATTTGTCACCACATCGAAAGCACAAGCCCTTGTCACGCCGATGTTGTTTCTCAGTTTCCGAAAGGCGAGGTGGATACGGATGTGTCGGGATTTGTTTTTGGGAACTTTGGTTTTCGAAATTTGAATTCCTATAACCCGTCGACGAGATTGCTCCGGATTGATAGGAAGGAATCGGAAATTGATTATTTCCCTGAGATGTAGCGCCGAATAAGTTAACTGAATAATTTTTTCCTGGATTCGCGGCATTTGAATATCTGAGTAAATTATTTCCCTGAGATGTAGCGCCGAATGAGGAAAGTAACGCCTGATTTCCAGAATTTGCGACATTATAATTCCCGAACTGATTGCACGCATCATAACAGTAATCTCCGCTATTAAATTCGCTGCCACGTGGATTTTGTTCGGATGCCCGCGGAAATTGAGGGCGTGGAGAATATTGTGGAGTCGGTTGTGACTGGATTTTGGCTTCAAATTCTAACGCTAAACTGACCGCTTTATACACAGTGCGAGGCTTCTGAATTTTAACGTCAGCCTGATATTCTTCTTTTAATCCATTAATAAATACTCCCAAAAGGCAATGTTCAGGCCAGCCTTGCACGCGCGATTGACGACGAACAAACTCCAATTTGTATTCTCCGACAGTACCGGTTTGTTTTACTCCACAAAGATGCACATCTGGATTTTGGAATTCTGCTGGACCGAATTGCTCTTGGAGAACTTGCACTAATTCTTCCCATTGTCTTATTGTTCGTCCAGAGGAAACCCATGTAAAAGTGTCAAGCGCGTCTCCTTCTAGATTTATGGCTGCAATATCCACCTTTAAATCTTCAGATGTTTGGTAATATCTGAAATACTTTTCAGCCTTTAAAATCCACCCTCGTGGATCCCCTCCCTCATACTTCGGAAATTCGACTTTTGAGAATGGTCTTTTGTTTGAATTTCTATTCCATGAAATATTGTCCATATCGTTCTCCTCTTGATCGCCAAAGGGGTCTCTATACCGATGACTCATTTCTCTAGGGATCATTATTGGCGCCTTTGCTTTCTTCAGTGTATTGATTTCAGAATTCATAAAATTCAATTGGGCAAGGATAGCCGCCAATTGTTGCTGGTTAGAATCAGGTCGTGTGCGGGAGGTGCAGGATGGTTCTTTGCACTAAAATTACGGCAGGATCATTTTGGGGATGGGAATTGGATGGGTTTTCTGGGTTCGGATTTGAGTGTAAGGGTGACTCATTCTCATAGGAAGAATGTCGTGTGCTAACCATGGTTTCAAACAGGCCTAAAGGATCGACCGCTCTGATACCAATTGATAGGGTTTAAAGAATTTAGAATAAGATGAGGGAAAAGAGAGATAATCTAGAGTCAGAATCTAACTCCAGCCAACACAACACAATTCTGAAATATCATATCTTCATTCATAATCCTCCTCAAACACAATACAAATATTTAAATAGCTTTTCCTAGACAACCAACTTCCTATGATAACTAACTTCTTAAAACAGATAAGACTTAATAACTATACATCAGATAAGAATAAGAAAACATAACTTCCTATACAACAGATAAGAATAAGAAACTAACAGAAAATAACTACTCTTTACTTCCATTGGGTATCTAAACCAAAATATGACATGTGTCCCTAACAACATTTGAGGGAATTATTTTAACAAGTGGACCTGAGGAACATAAATCAGTGAATTCAACTCAGGAGAAGAAAGCCACAGGTATTATAACTCTTAGAAGGTCTTGATCTAACAGCCTGAAATTCTCTTTCCCCACGAGCTCAAAGCAAATTAAGAAATAGCACTAATGCTTGGTGTTCATCAAGATCAATACATGTAGTACATCCTAGCCCTACCACAAACTTTGAAATTAGCTTTTGACCACAAACAAAGCAACTGGCTTTTTAAAAATTTAAAATAACTAAATAAATAAAAAACAGGGCTTGAGTAGTCGTGTCAGAAATATAGAAAGGTTCCTCACCAATAATACACAAAGAATATAGAAAGGTTCCTCACCAATAATACACAAAGAATATACTTTTATGATCATGCATAAACCAAGATCTTACTAAAATAAGGAAAATACAAAATAGCTGACACTAACAGAGACAAGAACCTTCTGTTAAAGTCTGCACAATATACCAATAAATACATGTAAACTATTTTTCAATGATAAAATGGAGTGTCCGTGAAATATGAGATAAAATACCGGAACATAATAGCCAGTGTCTGCCTTTCCTTCTGGGTTAAGTGTTGGAGCCAGTAAAAGAGCAAACTTTTGACCCACTTGTAAAGGGTATATTTCGGAATTGATATCTAGGTGCATAAACATATCAAACCTTTCACTTTTTGCTTCAATGCGTGTAACTGCAAAAGGTAAAACACATGGAAGTTTAATATAGAAAGTACAGAAAACAACTCAGTCTCTGTCATCCAATCCCTTTGAAAATCCTCAAGGAAAAGGAACAACCTCGCTAAAGAATTCATAAGCAAGAAGAGTATGAGAAAATTAATCATATCAGAAAGATGAAGCACAAGTAATTACTTCTAGCATTTAGGTCTAAACTCTTGAGGTCCCGTTTAGCAAGCAAACAAGAATTTTATAGGAAGGAGAACAGGTCTTGAAGGGAATGGAATCATGAAGCGCATAATTATGTTTAGAATGAAATCAAATGGGACTGCCTTTCCATTCCAAATTTTGCAAGAGGGAAAAATTGTAAGAATGAAAAGGAATGCTTCATAAATGAGAATAATAACCATAGAGCAAACACAGAAATATAAATATTATGTAGAAAAGTGAATAAAATGCAGAAAAATAATGGGAACATAAAAGGCATACCTCTATCAAATGCTTTTTTGCCTTCTGGAGGATTCAATTGCTCCACCCTAAAGATATCATCAAAGAGAACCTCAACCATCTTAGCAGCAAATTTGTTCCTCAACCAAAGTGCAACTGATTAACAAGAAATTAAATAAAATAAGGTTAGAAACTAAAAGAAATAGAAGGGAAGATATAAAAAGCCCTGAAGTTGTGAAAAAAGAAATAGATAGAAAATATGGAATTTAAATCAAGAACAACTAGAGCTTTCCAAAGGAAATATTAATCAGGAGAAATGGAAAATTATATGCCAAAATGCCAAGAGAAAAGATATAGAGTAACCTTGCTAAAAAATCCAACATGGATTGAAAATTGTGATTAGCATGGTATCCATATATATAAAAACATATAAGATATATAGAATTATATAACCACAAGGAGAGAAGCAGGTGCCTATGGAAATATTTCATTCAATTGGCCAACTTGTCCACTTAATACCTCAATGCACTAATAGCACAACCATTACACACATGTATATATTTATCCAATGTTGCTTAAAATTCCAACTTATAGATAACTGGATATACCTAACCCAATGATAGAAAGGGAAGGTTCTTCGTTTTGTTTACAGATCAAAGAAGAGTGTTCAGGTCCTCATCTGGTCAGCTTTTGTTTTTTGGATGAAAGATCAAAATGCATTAATAAAGTTAAAACAATGTCCAGCCATTTAATAAACCAATCTTATATAGAAGCATCCTAATGTCCAGCTTTGGGTCCTTATATAGTGGATGTTAAACCACCATCCTAATGGCTTGAAATATAACTTAATCATTTGAAGTGATTACTAGACACTTAGAAGCATTAAACAACAAACTTTAAGTCATTTGTTTAGCTTCTAATCTCAAACAGCATCACATAAAAGCATTCAATCACATACATCGCTTCGTATTATCTCTACAAGCCTTAACTCATGTCTAAATACCTAATTAAAAATCTAAGGCATCAAACATCATGTTCCCTCTCAGGTTCAGCCTTCAAATTCAACTTCCGTAACTCCACCACCACATAAGATAAACATAAATCTACCCAGTTCAGATGCATTTAAAAACTGTTCCTTTTTCCTCCTGCTCCATACGACTTCAATCTGAATTCTGAAAATTTCTAGATTTCTGAAAGCCATCACCCAAATGTCATACAGCATCATCTAATCTTCATATAAACCCAATTTAAGTTTCTTTTCACTTCTCTAATTAATATGGAACCGACGCCCCGCACCCCGAAACAAATAACCTCGGCAATACAACCAGAGAAAATCAAATACATGCAACAAATTACTAGCAACTATCATGGTGAAATACATCAAACTAAGCCACATTCTGCTATAATCTATTATTATTTAACTTAATCGCTGAGTCTCCTTCACTTTGCGTCAGATTTCATTCATCCATTACTCTAAAATAATCACTCGAATGACGAAATAGAAGGTAGAAGAAGGATTAAGAGGCTTTCCACACCCAATCTTCATATCTTTAATTGAGTCAATTCCTCCCCCAGCCTCCCATAATACGAACCAGAAAAGACAATCAAACAAAGAGAGTAAAAAAAGGAATAACACAGCAGTTGCAGACGATGAAAAATAATCCAGCGCAAACTAAGTGTTTTGTTTCAAATATGAGAAGAAGCAAAATCTTCACCTTGGGTGCCGAACTGAAAGCCAGAATAGAAGAGAAAGTGACTCTAATCGGTCGCTGCCTTCTGTTCGCCGTGATCGTGAACCACCACGTTCTCAACTTCTGTCAGCTCTTGTATTTGTGTTGCGCTAATGCTTTAGGGCTCTCGGAAAAAAAAAAAAGAGAGAGAGATTGCAGGATTTGTTTATTGACGGCAATCACTTCTTTTTTTTTTTTAAATGACCTCTTTTTTTTAACTGCATATATTACTAAATCTAATATTTCTGTTTGTTTTATATATACATATATATATATAAAAGAGGGCTAATAAGCCGAAATTACAATGAAAGTAATTAAACATTAGGGAAATTTAATCCCAAACATTAGGGCATTTTTACTCGGGAAGTTTTCACCAAAGAATAATTTTGCCCCGAAAGTTTTTAGGGGTCATTTTTACCCTGAAAGTGTAAAAAATCGAACAATTTTGACATGACCATTATCCTGATTAATTTTGAATATTAGTTGACCAAATATGTTGAGCTGTCAGTCCATATGTCGTTCATGTTATTTTTGTTATGGTGCAAATTTGCTCTGTAAGTTTTAAATCTAACTTTGAAGAAAGATAAAGTAAATGACACATGGACTTCAGACGCAAATTTGCACCTTCACAAAAATAACGTGGATAATTTGTGAACTGTCAGCTCAACATATTTAGTCAATTAATTGTCAAAATTAACTTGGATAAGTCATGACAACATTGCTCCCTTTTTCGACACTTCCCAGGCAAAACTGCCACCGAAAAACTTCGAGAAAAAATTGTCTTCGATGAAAACTTCGGGCAAAATTATCCCTTAACCCTTGTACATTTATACGAAAAAATTAACAGGCATGTCTTATTAATAGCATAAAAAATTCATTTTCTCTCTCTCTTACAAATAGCACATAAGTACATTATAAAGGATGAAGACCCCTTGCTTGATTTTTTTTTTTTGGCAACGTTGCATAGTTTGGTTTTACTTCTTGGTTTTTCCCCTCTTCTTTTTGTTGCTTTGTTAATTTAAAATTTCCCCCCTCCCTCTATTATCTTAGCCAGTGACGGACCCAAAAAATTATAGAATGGGGCATAATTAGTGGGGGATTCGGGGGCAGTGCCCCCGATTTTTTTTAATCAAAGTTTTAAATGCATTAAAAAAACAAAAAATATAAACAAGAAAAAAAATATATCGAAATAATATTTATGAAATCAAGTGAATATTGATGATGTAATAAGAGAGACAATTATTTTATAAACCTGTTATTTAGAAAAGTAAGGCTAAATATTATTAGAAATAAATGCAGCTAGATAAATAACAATGAAGGGTGGGTACTCAATAAGTTCAAGTACATATATTTTAATAAAAAAAGTATACTACAATAAAAATAAGGGTTAATGTGCAAAAATAGACAAATGCTTTTTTCAAAAGAGCGTCCAGTGGCAAATACTTTTTTTAGGTGCAAAAGTAGACACGCGGTTACAAAAGTGGAGCAAAAATACCGTTTGACCGTTAGTTGACTTTTTCTGAACTGAAAATGATGACGTGGACGATGACGATGACGTGAATGTTAATGTTTTATAAATTACAGTTCAATCCTGAATGTATTTCCAAAAATTTTAATTTAGTCCCGCTATAAACTTTTAAAACTTTCATTTTAGTCCTGATCAAAGTTTTTTTTTTTTTCTTTCCAAATCTGAATCAAACACAGCAATAACTAACTCATCTTCTTCCCAAATCGAATATCTTCTTCCTCTTCATCTTCCCAAATCGAATCGAAGCTTTTTTTTTCCCACCAAATCGAAGCTTTATTTCCCTGGTCAAAGCCTTTTTTTTTCTTTCCACCAGATCTGAATCAAACACAGCATCATCTTCTTCCTCTTCATATTCCCAAATCGAATCGAAGCTTTTTTTTCCACCAAATCGAAGCTTTCTTTCCCTGGTCAAAGCTTTTTTTTTCTTCTTTCCACCAGATCTGAATCAAACACAGCAATAACTAACTCATCTTCTTCCTCTTCATCTTCCCAAATTGAATCGAAGCTTTTTTTTTTCCAGACAAAATCAGATCCAGACAAAATCAACAAGAAGAGGAAGAAGATCGCACGAGATCAATCAGAAAAAAAGAGAGACCGAAAACGCGGTACCAAATCGCAGGAGATGAAAAATCATATCCAAACAAAGAAGCAACACCAAATTAAGAGATTAAGAAGAAAGGTAAGAGATTCGAGTGCAGGCGAAAAACCCACGGTCCCCTTCGATCCGGATCAAGCGGGAAACGATGAGAACAAAGAAGCAACACCAAATTAAGAGATTGAGAAGAAAGGTAATACCCTAACACCATAAGCCATAATCACAAATTAGTCGAGGCACCGACCATAATCGGGTTTGGGCACTCCCGCTCTTGAGACGGCGAAGGATGCCTCTGCGATCGGTGTTCGGCGCTTGGTGACATCAAAGGGAGTTTGAAAACGCAGGCTTGACCGAAGTTTGTTCCGATTATATGGAAGCATGTGATTGAATCGAAGCGAAACGGTGAGTGCGAGGAATTCGGCCGGGAGAAGCAAGTTCCGTCGTTGCCCTCAGCGGCGGGGGTGGCAGATCGTGGAGGTGGGGGGGCCGGCAGATCGTAGAGGTTGGGGGGCGGCAAATCGTGAATGTGGAAGAGGAGGAAGATTTCGATCAAAAAAAAAGAAGAGGAGGAAGATGGACACGTGTGCAGTGAAATTAATAGATAAATCGGACCTCAATGCCACGTCAGCTTAGATAACTGACGTTAGTTTTAGATAACGGTGGATGTCTATTTTTGCTCCACTTTTGTAACCGCGTGTCTACTTTTGCACCTAAAAAAAGTATTTGCTACTGGACGCTCTTTTGAAAAAAGTACATGTCTATTTTTGCACCTTAACCCTAAAAATAATTATAATGTCATCATTCTAAGCCTTATTTTTTGGAATTCCATCATAATTGTCTTATTATCAATACTATAAAATACATCTTTTTTCAATATAAGAAACTAAACAATCATTCAACCATTTACCCCTCATCTCATTACGAAGTGTAGCCTTGATGTATTAAGGGTGAACACCTAATTTAAGGGTGGACAATCATTCAAACATGTAATAATTTTTTTTTTACAAAAAAAAAAAAAAATCCAAATAATTGTGCCCCCCTAACCTATAAGCTAGGTCCGCCCTTGATCTTAGCCCTTGTACATTTCTTATACATAAAGTATGCCCCATGGCAGAACAGAGTCTATTTTTTTTTGGGAAAATATCAATGAGGTCCCAAGGTAAATAAGAAATATTAAAAAAATCTCAACCCCAAATCCCCTCACATTTTTTGATATTAATTACGAAATTCTTCTATCAAAAAAGTCTTATTGTCAAAATGACTTTTCATGTTGCCAAAAATTTTCTCGGTTTCTAAAATTCTACACGCCGGAGGAAAATTTCGGAGAATTTTTTATAACGAAATTTTCATAGGGACATTTTAACAACTAATAAAGTTATTTTGACAATGTGACTTTTTTGTGAGAGGAATTCCGTATGAGGAGATTCGAGGTTGAGACTTTTTTTATATTTTTTATCTATCTTAGGATCTTACTGATATTTTCCCTTTTTTATGTAAAAAATTTGATAAATACTAATACAGATGAAAAAAACATGAAAATAATAGGAATGGGAGAGAAGACTCTTTGTATAATCTATAGATAATACTTCCTCCGTCTTGTATACTTGTCCTCATATAATAAAAAATACGCATACTAAAGAGAAAACAAAATCTATACGAAGAATGACTTTTATGTTCCAACTAAAGGAAATAATGTAGAAAAGTCTTTATTGACAAGTTAACAAAGGAAGTTAACAAGTGAATTAATTATCATTAACAACTTATGGGACTTGTCAATAAATTATTTCGTTTGATTGGGACCTACATATCATTCTCCCAAATCTATATGCTAGGTAAGAATTATTTTTCCCGGGAAAACTTATCTTTAGACTCTCATAGTTTATTTTGTTTTAACTGGACCTTTATAGATCAATCTATTATGAGTATAAAACCCATTAATTTCGATTTATAAAATTTCATGGATCTTATGAAATTTCTTTACTTTTATTTAGGATAGTTTTAACTCCCATACATTTTTTGGTAAAAAAAATATCCTCCAGCTCATTTCTGTAAATAAAATTTCATAAAATTTATAAATTAAATTTATTGGAGACCCTATTTGATTGTATGAATTTTCCATCCCTTCAAAGATAGCATTGATGATACTAGAACGCTTGTTTATAGGGTCTTGTAGATTTTTTTTAGTCATACCGCTTATTATGCATGGACAGGGTTCAATGAGAGAAACTAAATTGAATTATATTTTTGTTTTTTCCGGTGATTAATAGATTCCAGTACTCGTGAAAAATCAATTTTACTGCTAAAGATTTTGAAATTTTAAGTGATTGCCGACAAGTTTCAGCCTTTCAGGTATTATTAATTAACATTTGGATTTGAATGAACATTTGCTTCACACCATTTAGTAAACTCTAAAGTCCAAAACTCATCGTTATTAGTATTGGTACTCCTAAAATACAGTCTCCAGAAAGATACCAACAAAATTTCTTGATAATTCAAATCATAAACTGGAAAAGAGAAATCACCATCTCAAGGAAGTCACAAGCAAAAACTAAGTCCCCGATAGTTTGTGCATGAAGAAGACAGGGTCATGTTGGCACTAAAATCACTTCATACTCTTCAAATCTTCTAACCCAACTCTTATAAATTGCAAATACAAGCAAAACAATAGCAATCATACCCAGGAAAATAATGTCCCTTCCTCCATTACCAACTCTTGCCTCTGCATTACAAACATCCTGTACTTCTTCTTCTTCCTTCACCTCTTGGTCTCTGTCCAGAGAATGACATGACAGGAGAGGCAAAGCGGAAGATGATGATGGCGGTGAATAAGTTTCGTCCTCGGAATAATCAAAGGACAAGGACCTCACTTCACTCTCTTGACCTATTTCATCATCACCACTTAACACTTCATTGAGAATTGTTGTTCCTCCTCTCTGTATCGGCTCGAAAAGTCGCCGGCCCTTCAACCTGCCTGTCTCTATGGCTTCCCTTCGCTCCCGGAGGATCTCTTGCACCGCCGCGTCTCTGGTTCTCAGCTTCCATGGTTGTTGTTGTTGTTGTTCTTGAAACATGGACATGAGGTCTGTTGGAGATTTGTTCATTAATTGTATAGCTTTCTCTATGGTGATGGTGGTGCTTAGATGTGTGGAATCTCTTGGAAAACAAGTAGTGAGATAGATTGCCTAAAGGAGTGACAGTGTTGTGGTGAATTATTGTAAAGTTGATATTGTTTTCCATGTCTTTCTTTTCCATGGAAGCTTTCCATTGTAGGGACGCCTTCCTTCCTTGCTTTCTTCCTTTTTCTTTCCTCTCTCTCTCTCTCTCCTTTCATCTCATCATGGTGTGGCGTGGGGCTTTGGAAGGATGAACCAATGAACAGAGATTACAGGTGGTTCAAATTGTTTTGAATTATGGCGAGATCTCGGGGGATGACAACCTATCATAAACATTTTCAAAAAATACTAGTTTCTTTGTCAATAATTTTATAGCCTAGTGACATGAGAATTTCCTACAATTAAGAAGTTGTTGGTTCGTTCCCGCTTGTCATCTCATGCCGATAGTGCTCGCCCGAAAAAAAACCACTAGTTTCTTGGTAAGCTTGGATCATGAACATCTCATCTTAAGGATCTTCTTTTACTTATACAATCATTAAGAATGTTTTGGAACAAATATTTTGGTTTTTTTAATGGTTTAGTATACCTGTGATCACCATCAAAACAGGTCAAAGTTTAGGGGTCTAATCTGCTATAATTGTGTTCTTCCCTCATTTCTTTAAATTCACTTTAATAAACGATTTCGATACATCCACCCAATGACACATTATTATTCTTCCCAAACATGGTATAGTGAACACTTTTTTTTATTAAAATAATCAAAGCATCTTCAAATTGGTCGGAAAAAATTTTAACACACAATTAAGATATAAAAACACACTTTATCGCATTTGTTCAGTACATCAACAATTTTGCTTGGAGAGATCTCATACGGAAGTCAAACCCAGACTACCAAAAAGAAGGAATAGTCGAGGAAATCTACTATATGTATGATATCATTAATCACTACACTAAAAATATAAGTTAACGGAAGAATATCAAACAAGTCCAGTGCTAAATGATGATGCATAAACAAAAGCCTGAAAGCTTTAAAGATACAGGTACACAGTATAATTAGCAAGACAATATCAGCTTGAGGGGTCAGCTTTGCCTACAGATCATCTGAAATTTGCTATTTATCCGCTTCAAACCAAATGTATAATTCTGCATTTCGATGAATTCTTCCTTTTGATACCATTCACATTTAAGCATTAGGTTCTGAAATGTCCTCCATTACTCCCTTCCCATCCATGGCATCGAAAAAGAAAAAATTCTTTAGAGGGTCTCCTTTTCCTGATATTGCTTTGATCACTTCCTACGAGGTCATAACAGCCACCTTAATCAGATTACTGCCGCAGCAGATAATAATAGCATGGGTAAAGACATCATAGTACTAAATTGTTATAAGGAATACCTGTCCAAGGATTCCTCCAATTATGGCACAAACAGGAGGAAATTCTGTTGTATTTGTTACCAACCTTTCTAGTAGACTGTCAGGCACGTGGGATTCATTGACAGACTGTTTAACAAAATTAGCAAGTTTAGATTATGAACAGTAGACACAAACAACATTACTGAAACAAATTCCAGGTAGCCTACTTGTGCAGAGCATAGCTCCTTTTTCAGCTTAAGGACACCAGGAAGATCGGCAACTGAAACCTCTCCAGGACTTCGACCTTCAGCCTCTTCAAACTTTTCAATCACTGCAAGAGACAATTAGATTTCTATGCATTAATAATTGGTGAATACATGTCTCGAGTTGAAAATGGAAAAATATATAACAAACTTCAGGGGGTTAAAGAGTAAGTTCCATATCAAAGGTAACAATCAATGACAGAGCCTTGTACAAAGGTGTTCTTGAAAATAAGCTCCTGGAGATATAAAGTATAAATAAGGGCATGTAAGCCATATGTTCTCTACATCTCTCTCTCTCTTTCTTTTACATCACAACTTTATAGAACATACCTCTCATTGCAAAGTACAGCTTTGATGTCTTCCTGGGAAGTGCCTTCCATGGCACTGATACCGCATCCTGCATAAAAGATATAAAAATTAGACAACCTTGTGAAGCATAATTGACTACAACACATCATCAGAAGCAAAGTAAACTATATAGACATAACATATAGGCCCATAAGGCGTTTTAGAACTTGCATATTCTGAAAATTTTGAACTCAATTACTCTGTTGTTTCAGCAATGCTCCCTTGGGAAAAAATATGAAGGTCACTTGAAGCAAAGGAGGACCAGAACCTTGCAGTTCATCGTCAGGATTGTACTTGGTAGGCTCAATTCCAAGAAATACATAAATGGATGGTAATATAATACAAGGTCAAGAATAGCATGGATAATTAAGAAATTATGATCAGCCAAGACATACCTCAAAACACGGGTATTGTAGTTGGCATTCATTAGTTTCCTCCAGTTTTTTCTGGACAAGAAAAATGAAGCACAAACACATTAAAATAAAGAAGTAAAATTTCAGAATTGAGAACCATGCAAAACTAGATTTGAGGGAAACCTTTGAATATCGATAGTCCTTCAGGTCAACAAATATTTCCCCACAAGAATCTCTACAGTCAACAGTATAAAAAGATACTCTCTTTGATAGCTTCCGGCATTTGTCATTAGCAAGTTTCTGCAGTGAAATCACAAAGCAATTGATAAACAAAAAAGAATACAAAAGCAAGTAGTGATTTATCACACGGTAAGTGGTTATGCGGGAAAATAATTGTTAACATCATACCTTAGCAGCAAGGGAGCAACAACTGATTACTACAACATCAAACTTGTTGAAGAAATCAATACCAAAATCTGACAAATCACCTGTACCCCAGGAGATAACAGAAAATGACAACCAGCTATTGATGGGAAAAACAAAAGGAAGAAAAAATATGAAGAGGAAAAAGAGAATGCAAACCTTTCTCCACAGAAACACGAACCATAGGATTGAAATCTATAAGTGAATCACAACAAAGCTCAGCTAGGGTTTTCCCTCTGTATACGTTCTCATCAGGAGGAATGAGAAAATTGGAGGACAATGCCTCCTCGTTTGCTACTCGATCATCCACTAAGGTTAAACTACCGACTCCAGCTAAAACGATGTTCTTGCAAAACTAAGCCACCAGAAAAACCAAGCAACAAAAATTAGGCATTCCAACCAATTAGCCCCCCGAAAAAGAGATTCATTTAGTTAAACACTTTCTGCATGTTTAGTTTGAAATACTTATTCTATAACCAAAGTTAAAGGTTTAATTACCTCTGCTATAGTCCCTTTCATTCCATAAACCAGGACATGAGCTTTGCTCAGTCTAAAACAGCAGAATCACAAACGAGAAGTCAAATTTACAAACTCAGGGTTCATTTCGTACAACAAAGGGGAAACAAAACAAGCATAAACTAAAGCAAGAGATTCAGAAAAATGAGGAGAAAAGCAAAGGTACCTCCTTTGAGCATCAGCACCCCATACCCTAATCTGACGGTCATACAAAGCGGTCTCCTGCTCCGTCAACTCCTCGCCGTCCATTCCCAGTCGCAGCCTGTTCTACAACTCCCGAGTTTCAGTTTCAAAAACTTGTGAACTGAACTCAGAAACCATGTTTTAGTTATTGGCTTGACCTTTACCCCCTTCCCTTGGAAGTGTAAAATTCTTTGGAAAATCCCAATAAAATACTCTCCAAATATCAAAAGCCCAATTCAGAGATTTAAATTTACATAATACCAGATTCCTCAACAAACACCAATTTAGAATTTACAAATCTTAACATTTACCGCTGAAATTTTCCAAAGCTTAAGTCACAAAGTAATGCTTGTCCATCCAATTTACAAACTTAACAGTCCCCAATTACATAAAAGACAGTAAATTTACAAACACTAGCAAGAATGGAGATTCATTCTTCCTAATCAGAAATTTTTTGGTCACGATTACCAATATAGAAAGTATAATACCCGAGAGCTGAGATCGTCGGCTAGGTCGTGGCTGGGAATGAAGAGAGGGCGTCGGCTGCTGAGAATGAGGGAAGTCGCCGCTGACCAAGGAAAATAACGGGGAGGACGCAACGAAGACTGTGCCGTGAATTGTTGTGAGGGAGGGTGTTAGAAATGGAGGAGCAAGATGGGAGAGGAAAGCAACGCCGGAGGGTTGACGTTGGGGTAGGGGAAGACGACGGCCGTGGGTGGGGCTAGTTGCTGGTGAAGGTGTCGCGGCTGTGAGGAATGATTATCACGGCTGAGAGGAGGGGAAAAAAATAGGTCTTCTTACAAAATTTTGAAATTCCAAATTGGTGATTCTAATCCAATCTAGTATTATACAAATTCGGATCATTGAATTGTGTTTTGTATATTTGGAGGGTCATTTATTGGGCTTTCCCCGAGTTCTTTCTCTTTTCTACTTTTGGCCCCCGCTTTTGGGTGAGTTACGAATTATGATCCCTTTTGTATAGATTTTTTTTTTTTGATAAATAAAATGGTGGCAAGTGTGCAACCACTCCGGGTTCTGCAGTGTTAAGGACGACCCTCCCAACAGTGGTAGCTCCATACAAGGCGGATTACGAGTGGTTTTATCGTAGCTCGAACCCTAGACTTCTTAAAGGAATCCAGCGCCACATTCCGCTAGACCAACCACATATTGGTCTTTTGTATAGATTATGAATTACTCCCTCATATAAGAACCAACTAACAAGTTTATTTGATTCTTTTTATAAGGCACTCGCTTGTTCCCAATGAACATTGATTATTTTTTCTCATGTCTGCCCCTAATTAATAAAGGTATAAAGGTAAGGGGTGTGAGTAATAAATAATATAATATTAGAGTTTAGTGCAATTAGTAGGGGTAATATTGAAAATTACTTAGATTCTAGGTTAACTTTATTGACTTTAACTACTTTTATTAGTTTGTGAGAAAAGTTAATCGGTGTCTTATAATAAGGACCAGGGAGTATGAATATGAATCCAGAATATGCCGCTAGGGATGGAAATAGGCCAGGTCAGGCTAGGCTTTGGCTAAATAGGCCTGAGCCTGTAATGGTGGTAGAAGGCACGAGCACGGGCTGAGCTGAATGCGAGGCTTTTTAGGCTCGGGCTGAGCCTTCATAAGGCCTGGTTGAGTCTGAAGCCTTTTTAAAGGCCTACTTACAATGTAGGCCTTTAAAAAGGCTTCATATTGTAGGCCTTGGAGGCCATAAATAGGCTTTTGTACACTTTGAGCCTATCAAAACTATATAAATATAAGGTTTTAGTAGAATATAAGAATGAAAAATAATAAATATTATATTATTTATATAATATAAATATAATTATATTTATTTAATGTGTAAATAGGCCAAACCTGAAGGCTTACAGGTCAGGCCTTAATAACATAGGCCTGGCCTAATTACACATTTAGGCCTTTAAATAGGCCTTGACCTGGCCTTTTTAACAAACAGGTCAGGCCTGACCAGGCCCTAAACAGGCTAGATTGTAGGCCGCCTGATAGGGGCCTGGTCTATTTCCACCCCTATATGCCGCCGTCGGCCCAAAATGGAAACAACCAATCAACTCCAGATCACCTGGGCTTCATCAGGGGGACAAAATGATATCCAATACCAGTGGATAATGGTGGATCATTTTCCGTCTCACATATTCATATAAAAAGAATATTTATTTAGAAAAAAGACATTTAAATACCATTTTATCTTTCAAAATTTAAAAAAGATCATTAAAACTTACAAATGCCAGAAAAGGGTGGGGTGAAAATTTAGGTTTTTCATGTTTTGGCTTAAAAATCAAAATACCCCTTTCACACATTTTTCCAGTACTTAACAATTTTTTTTTTAAATCATTACTTATTTAGTCAATCTCATTACTCAATTGACCACATCATACAAAACAGTAGTAATGGTTTTATTTGAGGCCCTCCATTTTTTCAATCCTTTTGAAGCATTTGAGAGATGGTATTTCTAGAGGAATGGAAAAAATGTAAAGTAATTGAAACTTGAATGAACAAGACATGAGGAATTGAGTAGAGTAAGTGTGAACATGCCTAGAAAGCAAGCGAATGTTATGTAGGACGTGGGAGGAGTTGGGTTGTTGGAGGTGGCCAAGTAGCAAGCATCTGAGTCCTGTTCCTGATCCACCAAATATCCAATCCAACACAATGACCTCTTCACTTTGGTAATTCCCAGAAACACATACATACATGAACAAGTTCATCAATGTAACAAGTGAAAAGTAACCTGAGACGCCTCCTACATGGTGGCTGTTCCTGTGCAAATCTCTCTTCATGCTCCACACACACTCTCTCTCTCTCTCTCTCAATAATTAACTTCTCACACTTTTTTTATAACATAACAAAAATATGAAGAGGCTTAATGGAATCGGCCTTATTAATTACTTACGGTAGAGTCCACTGAGTTCCCCAACTCCATCCTTCAATTCGTATTCCCTTCAAATCTCATCCGTCTCTTTAATTAATTATAATCAATGCTTCCCTCATCCCCACTTTCACGTTTATTTCACTTCCCCACTTCTGCCCTTCCTTTTTCTTCACCCACCCCCAAAGTTAACTAATTTCATGCTTCCTAACGGGGCCATCTAATTTGTTTTTTAAAAAAAAAAAAAAAAAAGATGCATCATCAATCCTATTTATAAGAGCTCAATAACCAAATTACGCGAAGGAAATATTTTTTTTATTGAGAGTATATTTTAGGAATATTGAAAATTATTTATGGGCAATTTTGTAAAGATGAGAAAAAATTTATCTCTCAACTTTCCTTCCCCTCCCCTCCCCTTCCCTCAAACCAAACATACCCTTATATCTCTTTATGTCTATCCATTTACACCTCTATATATTTATTGATATAAGTCAATAGGGTAAAATTAACAAAACATCATTTATTACATACTCTATGAGTGACTTATATTTTGAACAAAACTTTTTGGATACAAGTGACTTATAAATAGGCCTTAAGTGGTATAAGTATTACCAACATTTTAAATAATACAATACATATAATTAATGATAGCTAAAAACGAAAAAACTCATTAAATATCCAAACAACCCTTATTAATTAGCACTTATAAAAAACATCAACACAATTCAAGTTTTCAACTTTTTATAAATAAAAAGGAAGGGAGCGAGAATTCATTTATGAAATGATCATAAGCACATTAGAAATTATTCATCCACCCTCAACGACTAACAATACTTCTACTTCTAGAAGAATCATTTCCAGGAATGTAGTAACTAAACAAAATAGTCAACATATGGCCAAGAAAAAAAAAACCCAAACAATTTGTTTATATAGCCACAAGGGGAGAGAATTCTTCGAAAAGATTACTTTAGGAATTTGAGAAATTTTAATGCCCTAACCTGCGAAGAAGCCGAAACGGTAAGACATCAGCCTAATGTAACACCCGGAAGCAACCCAGCACAGGAACTTCCTAGAGGATCGTCCATCTTGAGATTTTCTTGGGCTGAGCACGCTTAACTTTCAGAGACGCTAACCATCATGCCAAAAGCTCGAGTTGATAGCAGAGGCGCACCACATTTTATATAAGCCCCAGAAACCTTCCTCATCTTAGTTCGATGTGAGACTCGTCACGGCGAGACCGTGACACTAAGCTTTGAAACCTGAAAATCAATCTTTTTCCGACAGCGCCAAAGATGAGTGGTTATGTGGCAGAGTCGACTAAATTGACTTTAGAAAAACACATTCAAGCAAATCGACATAAAACTTTTCTCACAAATTTATTTCGTTGATCATAAATCACACGGTTAATCCACACAGACACCAATGAATGAGTGAATCTGAGTCTGCCTGGTTGGGGACTTCGGGTTTACCGATTAAACTCTTGTATGACGTGGTTTTGGAAACATTCGGGGAAGTGTTGGGGGTTTCTGCATGTATCTAAATTCTAAAACTATTATTCATGTGTAGTTTTTGTTTTGCATTTTGTTTTTTGGTCCCTGAATTTCGAACTTGGAATAGTGGGCCTTGGGTTTTGAGAAGAAGAAAGAAACGACTTTTCTTAATAATATGAGAATTTGCTTGCAGAAACGACTCCCCGCGAGCACAACCTGTTGCTTAGTTTCGTTTTACTTGTGTTCTTTTCCCCTCCTCCTCTTCTTCTCGTGCTTTCCTACTTTAATTTAGAATTGTTTATTTTTTCCTTCCTTTTTTATCTTATTCTTGATATATTTCTTACTTCCTCTTGTCCTAATTATAAGGCCTAATGGACTTTTTTTGGAGAGATTAAAGAAGCCAATTAAATTACTTTAGAGTATTTTTATTTTTTTCTTCAAACTATTTAATTTGACTAATAAATTAATATATAATCTAAAGATACACAACATATGAAATGATTAAATAACTTATTTAGCTTCCTTAATCTCTTTAAAAAAATTTAACTAGGTCTTATAATTAAGATCAGAGGTTGTACAAGGCAAGGGGCAATTTTTACAACAAATTAGTAGGGGTATATGGCACCATTAAGTTTTTTTAGGTGCTAAAATGTACATAAAATTCAAAAAATGAGGCAATTTAGTGTAAACCGCGCTATGTGGGTCCCACATGATGTGCATGTGTCATCTCCCCATCTATTTGACCCTTTGACTGAACAACTTAGCAGCATATTAATTGGAGTCATGATAGTTAAAAACTCGATTTATCATTGCGATTTTACGTTTTTACGAATTTTTTTATTAAAACGATTTTACTAATTTTTCAAACGCTTTTATGTTTTTACGATTTTTTATCCCTCTTCCGATTTTATATAAAATCTCGATTTTAACTATCTTGATTGAGGTAATCTAATTTAAACTCATCTGTTTACACCTTTTCAACGGTTGTGTTAAAATTTTGCATTAGAGGGGTTCAAGGGGTTAGGACCCTCAATATTGAATCACCATTTGATGCCGACATATTAACTTGTAACAAATCTCAGAAGCAATGAAATATTTAAAGCCACGAAGAATGTTTCAGCACAGCCACAATGTTGCAATGAATAAACAAAACAAAAATGGCATGTGCTAATCACATGGGAATATGAAAAATGTCGCAATGAATAGGTCGCCACACACTTCACTCAATTCAATCAAGAAAAAACTCATTACCAGTTGAACGTTGTGTTTGGTGGTAGGTATTTTTGTTTCTTTCATGTTTTTTGGTCTTGTCTTCTTCGTCTTCCTTGATGGGTACGGTGTTCTTGTTTGCATTGATGTCTTGATTTGAATATTTAGCGTGTTGTTGAGGTTTCCCATTTGTCGTTTTTTTCGTCTTTTATATACTTTCTGTGCCCGCCTTTTGAATCCTTGTTGTTTGAATATTGTAAGATGAGTATTGAAACGACAATTTGGTTCAAAGTAATCAAAAGCAACATACAGAGTAAGCTGCATGATTCTTCTCACCACTCAAAGGATGGGATTTCATTTTATACTTAAGTTCATGAATAGTTTGGATAATTTAGTCATTTTATTTTTAGTTAGAAAAGCGTGATAAGAGAGTTTCGGTTCATAAAGCCGTAAGCATGTTTGGGATCATTTTTGAAGTTTCAAAAATGCTTATACGTATAAATCGAGACTAAACCCTTCTCACATATACTTCCCTTGTATATCATAAATCATTATTGAAAAGTTACTTTTGAAGACTCCAACTATTATTCTAAATAAGCATTAAGCTTTCCTGAACCAGCATAAGTAACGACAAGGCCGAAGAGGCATATGCATTACTAATCATTACACATGATTTACATGTTATTTTTTAAAATACTCTCATTATCTCTCTTAATTTAAAAAATACTCCATCCAGATCAAGAAATTTTTTTAATTGGTTTTGCTCCGCTAATTTTGTAGCGTGATGAGAGAGCTGGTTGTCACGCATAGAAAGGAACGCTGGATAATTTGCGTGCACAAACACTCTGCATTTAAATAGGAGGCTTAGACTTCTTCTTCTTTTTTTTCTCAAATAGGAGGTTTAGATTTCAAGTATGGACAAGTCTAGAAACTCCTAGCATGTTGTAGATAAATGTACATATTGGTAGAGTTGTGTAGAGAATTCTAGAGACTCTTAGAGTTATGTAAATATCTAGATATTTCTAGGGAAGTTTTTGGAGAACTATTCACCACTATAGGATGTAATCGATCTTAGTCATTCATTGAGGAGGTGATAGGTTATAAATCGGGGGTGCCCTCCTCATTTGAAAACCATCTAAGGGAATTCAATCAAGTGTTATTCAAGAGCTTCTCTCTCTAGACTTCTCTTTCTCTCTCTAAAGTTCTCTTAATCTTTGTGTTCGGCGAACTTAGCCAAGATCGAGAGGGGTGATCAACCTAAGGTCGGCACGGTCTTTTCTTTTTTGGCATTAATAGGGACCACCCCGACATGTCATTTAATGAAGCTACAGAATTGGCCAAACGATCAATTCGTCATGCAATAGATCATGACTCAGCTACTGGCGCCCCTGTTACCGGTATTTGTCTTCCTTTTCCTTCGATCCGCCTTCAGACCAGCCTGTTTGGGTTCACAGTAAAAACGATGACTTAAAAGTTATCTGACTTTAAAAAAAGCTCGGTAGGAAAGAACTCAAGTTATAGATAATGATTTGTGTTTGGATTGATGGTGGTAGAAATGGCGGGGTCCACGTCAAAAAGCTGTGAGCATTATAGAAAAAGCTGGATTCTGAATCTTTTTCCTTAACTGACTTTTTGAGCTTTTTTGACTTAAAGTTCAGTCAACGCAGTGGGCAATCCAAACAGGAAAAATGAGGTTTTTTTCTCACTGGGTCGTTGGTTTAAAAGCCACTGAAATTTTTACACACCAACGTTGAAAAATAAGTCACTCCAAACGGCACGCGATTTGGTCTTATAATAATAATAATATACTATTTTCGGTCTTAAATATAAAATAAAATTTATACTATAATTTATACCATAAATTTTATCATATATTTAATATTGGAGTGAATAGTTCATTACTAACTATTCTCCACCGAGTAAGCATAGATGGTAGTGAATTTAGCCATGAAAGTAATGTTATTTCAGTCAATTTTATCTTGTGAACGACCAAATTTTTTAACTCTGAAATCTTTTAAATCTTTTTATTTGTCTGGAAAATGTCTTTAAATCTTTTTATTTGTCTGGCAAATGTCTTTGTTGTAAACAAATCACCTGGCCTAGGGAAAGGTGTCCATATTAAGTGCTTCACAGTATCATTTTTGCTTAAAAAAATGGTGGCAAGTGTGCAACCACTCTGGGTACTGCAGTAACAAGGACGACCCTCCCAACAATGGTAGCTCCATACAAGGCGGATTACGAGTGGTTTTACCGCAGCTTGAACCCTAGACCTCTTAAGGGAATCCAGCGCTACATTCCGCTGGACCCATAGGCGGATTTAGAGGGGGGCTAGGGGTGGCCCCCGCCCCCCCTAAATTTTTTTTAAAAAGAAAAAATAATATATATATAAAAGGGAATATCTTTCTTTGGCTGCAGTTTATTTTAATATTTGAACTATATACAAATAAATTCACGTGCAAGAAAAACTTATTATATATAACTTGCTTATCTTTTGATCTTAATATATAATAGTTTTGCATAATTGCTTGAATTTAGTCCTTAACTTTTGAATTTGAAATTGGCGTATGTTAACAAAATATAAGGAGATATCTACATGTATATACAAGCTTAATAAGTTAAGCTTGTTTGATTCTATTGTATTTCATCATTTCTATTTTAAAAATCTAGTTAATACTCATCCGGTCCTAAATATAAGACATATTTATCTAATTGAGATAGATTAAGGAAGTTGGTTGAGTAAGTTAATTTGACATGTATTTTCTAAAAAACCTTAGTCAACATCTTCCCTAATTTTTTTATTCACTATCTTCCTTGATTATTGTTAAAGAATATGAAAACTATGTATTATATTTAGGACAAAAATCAACTCTCTAAATATGTATTAGATTATGGATCGGAGGGAGTAATGTGTTGGAATATACATAATACATTCTTGGTGGATTAGGGTCGCTCAAGCCCAATGCAAATAGAGCTATTATGTGATAGATTTCTGTTAATTTTTGTATATTAAGTTTGTATTGTATTTCAAGTACTTTTATTCATGATATAATATTTTTTATTTTCGCCCCCCGTCGTTAAAATTCCTGGCTCCGCCACTGGCTGGACCAACCACATGTTGGTTGCTTCATAGTATCATGAATAAGAGGATACCTATATTTATCCAGAAAAATAATCACCGGCCCAGAAACATTTCTAATATTGCAATAAAATGGTTAGAGTCCATACATGAATCGGTTCCTAGGCTCTATATGTATACATACACACTTTGGGCTTAAAGAGGATTAGGCTCAAATGGTAACCCCCTGTCCAATATTATTCGAAACCAAAAGATCTCTCAATTGACCTTGTAACCAAATCATCCCCAGCACATACATCTCCTTCTCTTCCCAGCTTGCACAGAGCTCAGGTGACACCTGAACCGTAAAGAATGGAAGAAGGGGAGAGAAAGCTGTGATATCGATCGGCATATCTGGAATCCATGCATGCAAACACCGCAAGAGAGAAACCTTGTAGCAACCATAAACCATGATCTATCCAGGATAAAAGCACAATCCAGAGCTGCTAAAATGGAGGCCATTAAGAAACTTGGTAAACTAAGACAAGAGGCCAGTAGAAATGAAGAGAAAACACTACCAAGATGAGAATATCCAAGGAAAATCATCACCACGAACAAGAAGCAGAAACCAGAAAAGTGGAAACTATCACCGCCTCAAGAGAAAAACCTCTCCTCTCCTCCCACAACTTTTATTTGCTTTTCATGACTGTTATTACAATGAAGCGTGTCTGTGAATCAAATCAAAAGCAAATTGTCGAACCTGTTTAGTTCAAATGACACCAACCATATTGCTCTTTGTTTTATGGTTAAAGTATACTTTTAGTCCTATAAGTTTTATATAAGGTATATTTTTTGTCCCATAACTTCATAAAGTGTACTTTTGGTCCTAAAATTCTAACACCGTTAATGTTGCTAACGGAAAAAGCTAACACAGGGAACTCAAATGATGACTAATAACATTTAATTTTACAAATTTTATATTTTCTTCAAATTACCCATATTTTAAATTTAAGAATAATAACATTTAATTACACAGTTTTCACTTAAATTTACATCGCTATCACTTGAGTTTGCATTTTCCGTTAGCAAAATTGACGGTGTTAGAATTATATGACTAAAAGTATACTTTATAAAGTTAAGGGACTAAAAGTATATCTTATGTAAACTTAAAGGACCAAAAGTATACTTTAGTCTTGTTTTATTGAAGAGGTTAGATGTGAATTATAATAAGAACTCAATAAAGTACTACTTTCCTACCATAACATGAGATATATTTGAAGAGTTCATCTTAGTCTTAAATATAAGACATAATTTTTATATTTATCAATCTTTTTTTAATTTTTCTTCATTAATGCTCCTTGAATAACAATCAAGGAAGAGAGGGAATTAAGGAATTAAGGAAGATGATTAGGGTGTTTTAAAAAATACATATCATATTAACTAACTCAACTAACTTCCTTAATATAATTAAATTAGGTATATATGTCTTATATTAAAGATTAAAGGAGTATTTCTCTATGTCCTCTTGCAAACATCATTGAAGTCAAAGAGTCTTCTTGAATTTTTTATTTTATTGAGGGGATGTAGAAAAATAATACTTTTTTATTCATATTTATAAATTACATCAGCATATTATAGGGAAAAAAATCTCATTAATTCTATCTTAAAATTTCATAATTTTTAAATTCAACCCTTAGTTAATATACACTTTATTTTAAGAAGATAGAGTCTACACCATAATAAATAAAGGGTAAAATTATACATTAATTTAAAAAATTAATAATATAACTTAAAAAATATCTTCCCTCCTTCTCTAATAATAGGGAGAAGATTTTCTGAGCAAAAAAAAAAATAATAGGGAGAAGAGAAGTAAGATGAGTGGGATTCAGAATCTCTCGATTCAAGCATGTGGGTCCCTCACATTTTATTGTGTTTTCAGTTTTCATTCTTTAGACCAAACATCCTTGGAATTTTATGGTCTGGATTAATAATCGCAGATGGAAAACCCGTTTCCACGGTGGCTGCAGTGATATTTACCATCTGCCCACTCACAATCATTTGCGTCATCCTCTTGTCATGTTTACAACAAGTAACTTTCTCTTATACTATCCGGTCTCTATTACCAGGTACAAGATTTCAACCAACAATTCTAATTAATCAATAAAAATATAGTAAAAGTCAATAAAGTTGTCTTACAATTTAAGTACTCCCTCTGGTCCTTATTATAAGGCACCAACTATCACTTTCTTGCGGACCAAGGAATGGAGGTTAAGTCATTAATGAGGTCTAAAAGTAATAAATGTTTCCAACTTTACCCCTAGTTTAATGATGTAGGTTTAAATGAGTTAGTTAAAAATGAGGGCATAATGGAAAAATAGTAATAAATGAGTTAGTTAAAGTAAGTTGATGCCTTATAATAAGGACCAAAAAATGTTAGTGGTTGGTGCCTTATAATAAGGACCAGAGGGAGTAACTTCTAATATTACCCCTACTAATTACAGTAAACTCTAATATTCCCTCTGATCCTTATTATAAAGCACTAACCAACAAGTGCATTTGGTTCTTTTTATAAAGCACTTACTTGTTCCCAATGACCATTAATTATCTTTTTCCATGTATGCCCATAATTAATAAGTGAATGAGAGTAATAATTAATAAGATATTAGAATTTAGTGCAATTAGTAGAGCTAATATTGGAAATTACGTAATTCTAGGACAACTTTATTGACTTTAACTGTTTTTCTTGGTTTGTGAGAATTGTTAGTTGGTGTCTTATAATAAGGACCAAATGGAGTATTATATTAATTATTACTCTCTCCCATTACCCTTATTAATTATGGGCATACATGGAAAAAATAATTAATGTGCTTTGGAAACAAGTAGGTGGCTTATAAAAATGACCAAATACAATTCTTAGTTGATGCCTTATAATAAGGACTAGAGTGTATAGGATTATTCCATTCTACAATATAAATCATTTATTGAAGAATATTTTGATCTACAATATAAATCACTTCGAGGATAATTAATACTTATTTATTAATTTTACCCATATAATTAATGCTTAAATGTGACTTTTGGTACATTCTCTCTGGTTTAAAACCTATTTTAATATGGATGAAATTGAGAGAGAAAATCAATTTAAGGCATCTATAATGAATAAAATAATTTTGATGAATTAATTGAAGTGTATTATACTATAAACTGGAGGGAACATATTTTTTAAAATTTTTACTCTTAATTAAATATATGTCTACTTCATTTCTTTCTTTTTTTAACCCACGGTCTCTTATAAACCCACCTATTTAATGTGACATGGATATGGGTTAATCTATATCTGTACCTCAACTCATTTAATGCGAATGAGCTAGGACACAAATGTAAAAACCAACCAATAATATAAGGATCAAGATGACATGATCGACCTTGAACTCCCCGAACAAAAAAATGAATAGTACCACTCTGGTCCTATTTATAAGTTTATTTTGACCAAATCTCACATACCAAGGAGAGGTAGTTGATCCATTAATTAAGTGGGTAAATTTTCAACTTTGTCCTCAATAATGATTGGGTATTTTTCAACTATTTCTTCTCCCTCTATCTTTATGGGTATAATTAATATGGGTAAAATTGTCATAATCTCATTTATTACATCAAACTGAACTTATAAATAGGACCATTTTTTTTTTAAACTAGACTTCTAAATAAGACCAGAGTAGTAGATGGCTATAGGTGTTAGGGGTGGAAACAGGTCAGACCAAGTCAGGCTTCACCCTTAACAGGCCAGACCTGTTAGGCAACAAAGTGGCTTGAGCCTGACCTGTGGCCTGTTACAGGCTATTTTTTCGGTCTGAGCCTGGCTTGTATACAAGCCTAGCCTGGCATGTGGCCTGTTAAGGCCTGTTTTTCTAAAAATTGAAGATAGCAAAAAATTTGAATTTGGAAAGGAAGAATTAAAGCAATATAGCCAAATAGTTTCAGACGCACCATTTGTAACAGAGTAAAATTAGGTCACAATGAGAATGTTGAAACTGTATGCTATTAATATCCATTATGTCCTTAACATAAACATAATATCATGAATTGCATGCTTTTATCCATATGAAAAGCTGCATTTATATAAAGAATAAGCATGCAGAAACATCCATGTCTCAAAAAAATATAAATCAAAAACATCTTTACCAATAAAATTTACCTTCTGCCTCATTTGCTTTATCAAAAACAAACTTTGCAAGTTTTGGAATGACTTCTGTGTCAGTTTCGGATTCAAATGTGAACCCATGTCGGAGCAACGTTTCCTTCAAAACCTGAATATATAACCAACTATATGAGACTTAGCAGCAGTGTCCATAAAAAATGAAGGGGAGAATGGGACAAGCAGAGAATTTTGATTCTAGAGCAAAATGTCAATCATAAAATTAAATGAGCTTGTAGTAATATATAAAACAAGCTATAGAGACTATCTTGAATTAAATGAGTATGCAGTAACATATAAAACCAGATAATTGGCTTGCCTTTTTTCATTAGTGTATCTGCAGATAAATTCCCAAATATTACTATGATTATAAGATCATTATAGTCAGTGAAAGCATATTCATTTAAAAAATTGTTAAGAAAGCATCCGAATGCATTTTCTTTCCAAGAGATTACTTCTAGCTAATGCCTTTCAACTAAATATAGAAGAAACTGCACTAATCTCTTCTATCGAAGACAATGAAAAAAAAAACCTCATTAATTCCTTTAAAGGACAAGAGATTAAAGGGATTAAGAATTTCGATGAAGCAAAATGGAAATACCTATTGAAGAGGGAAGCAACTTTTGCCCAGAAAAAGAGCACAACATCTTAAAAGCAACGAGGTGAGCCAGAAGAAGAAAATCGTACAAGAAATCCAAAGAACGATAAAATTCAGATCCAGAGAGAAAAATCAAACAATAACCGAAGATAAAACTTAGATCCATCTGTTAAGAAAACATCAATTAAATTGGAAACACAGATAATCCAAGAAAGGAGCAAGATGAAGAATGAAAGGCACAAACATTATCAGTTCCAAATCAAAGCTTGCCTCAAATATATCCAGACACAACCCATTTATAGAGAAAGGCACAAGCTTTACCTCAAAAAAGAAGAGCAAGAACAACCCAAAAAAGCAGGTAGGCTAGAGACACGAAGACCGCAAATAGGGGAGATAATAGAGACCCCGAGACTTGAAAAATGCTTATGAGTTGCCATAGCAGAGATCCAGAGCTGAGACGAAAGCATAGAGTTGGAGGTGGTTTGTGGCCGAAGAGGAAAGCACAGAGCTGAGAAGAGAGTTGGCAGAGAGAAGGAGTAGAGGCCCTGTCGGAAGCTGCAGAAAGAGGTCGACGGTGGGATATGAAGAATGGAGGTTTGTGCGATAGCAAGGGTGAACGACGACGGTGAGCGACAGCCAACAGGAGAAAGTTTGGGATGACGATGAAGGGGAAGGGGAAGCGTGAAGATAAGGTTGAAGAGCTCAGATTTGATGGTGAGAGTGAGATCTGTGTGATAGCGGCGGTGAGCGACGGCCAACAAGGGAAAGTTTGGGATGACGATGAAGGGGAAGAGGAAGCGTGAAGTCGGTGAAGATAAGGTTGAAGAGCTCAGATCTGAGAGTGAGGGTGAGATCTGTGAGCCATCGGGTTTCACGAGAGATTAGGTTAGGGAGTTAGGATATTTTTAAGCAACGTGTCAACATTTGAGAGGGCAGAGAAAGATTAATCATGAAATTACATTTTTACCCCTATAACAAGCCGGCCTGACAAGCCTAACAAACTTACTGGGAGGCCTAGGTCTGGCATGTTAAGATAAACAGGCCTAAAGAAAGGCCTTGGCCTGGCCTGTCTGACAGGCCAGGCCAGGCCTGACCAGGCCGGAAACAGGCCATGCCACAGGGCTCTGGCCTATTTCCACCCCTAATAGGTGTGTTTTGATTTTTAAAGTATGAGAAAGAAACTCCAAGAATGGGGAAGATATTTTGGGAAAAGAGAAGCATTTATTTATCCACTCGCTAATAAATATAAGAATGAACTCTACTAATATCCATCGTGCAAAAGACTGAATTGCCACTTTTCTTTTCTTTTTTTCCTTCATTGCTGGCGTCCAAATTGATGGGATCATGGCATAGATTCCTCAAAAGAAAATAAACTAAATTTGAATTTTGATTTTAGATATATAAACAGAATGTTGAGATTTCAATATAAAATAAATGTAAAAAGAGAAGTTGGTGCCGTTGGAAAGCTATTAGCAGTAAACATAATGGCTTGATGGAAAAAAGAGAAAGAAAATATCTTGAGAAAAAATAATAAACCACTCAATTAGGCGAACAATAAAGTAACTGAGAAGGAATAAAAGAATATCGTTCAAAAAAGAAGAAGGAATAAAAGAATAAAAAAGAATGTTAATTAAATTCTCCAGGAAGATTAAAAACAGGGAGTGAGTGACAGAGTAGGGGTTGAGTTTCTCTTATCATCATCATCTCATCATTTCTCATAATCTCTAAATCTTATCCGTTCAATCAATCTAAAAAGTCACATTATTACTTTAATTTTTCTCTCCTCTTTCCAATCAACGGCCCAGATGAGACTAATAAGTAATAAGGGATATAGAGAAAAAAGATGAGGAGAGAATTCTCTTCCGACAGAGTGAGGGTGGAAACAATCAATTAATAAAAAAAATGATAATAGAACTAAATGGGCAAACACAGGCAACCCGAAGTTATACTTATAACTTGCTCATTTAATTCTTAAACAGAAAATCCGCCCTATTATGGGCCCTTGTTGGGCGGGCTCAAAATGGGATAATTTCTAGGGAAAATCTGTACCAGGGCCCTTTTAATCCAAAAAATCCCAATTAAGGCCCCAAGACTCTGACATTTCCAGGAGAGGCCCCAGGGCCCTTTTTGACATTTGAATGTTAAATGAAAAGACAAAAATACCCTCAGTTTGGTTTCACTTTCCTCTTTCTTCTTTCCTCTCTCCACACTTCATCGGTGTTCTTCATCAGGCTCTTCTTAGAATCGCCGTGACTTAGCTTTTCCACTCTTTGCCAACCGACATGGATACGATGCGAAGCCTTTTCTCCGCCGCCGTCGATATCGGGGAGGAGGAGAGTCCCTTCCGGCTCTATCAAAATCGCGGTGTTGCCTATAGCTAAAGTATTTACTATGTGTTTTCTGGGTTTCCTCATGGCTTCCAAGTTTGTTAACATTTTGCCGCCTAACTAAGAAAGCTTTTGAATGGAGTATGCACTTCTTTTTTCTCCATCTTTTGGTAAATTTTAATTCCTTCACTTTTCTTTCTTTGGTTGTTGGCCGTTTCTTGGACCGTCTCATACAGTTGGTTTTTTCACTTTTGTTACCTTGCTTGATATTTTCTCAACTTGGGCAAGCCATCACCTTAGAGAAAATGCTTCAATGGTAATTACTTTACTCATGAACCTTTCCTCCTTTTCTTAATTGGGTTTTTTTTTATAAGAGATATCCAATACGTAGCATTTACATCGGCGCTTTGTATCTCATCAATTTTACTAGTTCTAACTTCTATTCGTCTTGCGGATGGGCTTTCCTTATGAATTCTTTACAAAACTCTACCGCTATGACAAAGTGGAGCTATACCGTTTGGCCTTACAAACTGCGGAACAGTGTTGGAGAGTTCTTCGCTTTTCCATTTTTGGTACATTGTGATGTTACTTTCATGTTTAGAAAGAGAGTGAGAGGAAGGAGGAAAGGAGATCGATAGGAGTCTGATTCTACCCTATTTTAAAGGTGTCATGTTTTTATGTTTTCCTGAATGCCCTCTTGCAAAATATAGTCCTTGAAATATAAGGTATGATGAGTGTGATACTTGGGCTGGAAGAATTTGTGCAAGTATGCCTTGAGGAAATTTGTGGGAACACATTTTTGAAATGTGGTATTTGCTGTGGCAAATTGCTTCGATTGTTGTAAAAGAGAATCCAGTGGTCTCTTGCTTGGCCTGCAAGAAAAATGCCTCTTTTGCTCTACAATTGATAATGTCCATGTTAAATGAATCAGTCATTAACACCTCTATAAATTTCTTGTTTTCGTGGACTCATGTGGTGTTCATGTCGTTTCGTGGTTGCAAATGTGGGATGCCACTGAGCAAGAGGATGGATATTGTTAACACTCTTTTGATGTATATGTCTTTACAGAAAAATCCACACCCATATTGTTTTTGGAGATGGTGTGTGATTTTGTTATTATGAATTTGTACATGCATTTGGTGTTGTAAATGAATGTTGGATATTGTTATCAAAATTGTATCCAAGTATCATTTATGTACACATTTTCATATTGTAAGACAACTGTAAATGATGTTGACAAATATATGTTAAGGGTCTATGATTTCGTTGTTAAAGGGTTGATATGGTTGTTAATGGGGGCTGATGTTGTTGTTAATGGTTGCTGATCATGTTGTTAGTGAGGGCTGATGATGTTGTCAGTGAGGCTGTGATGATGTTGTCAGTGGGGACTGATCATGTTGTTAGTGAGGGCTGATGATGTTGTCAGTGGGGGCTGACGTTGTTGACATTTGTTTCTGATATAGTTGGGGTTGATATGGTTCTGCATTTTTTCTGATATGGTTCTTTTTTTTTCTGATGTTGATATTAAAGGGGCTGATGATGTTGTTAGTGAGGGCTGATGATGTTGTTAGTTTGAGCTGATGATGTTGTTAGTGAGGGCTGATCATGTTGTTAGTGGGGGCTGATCATGTTGTTAGTGGGGGCTGATCATGTTGTCAAAGGGGCGATGATGTTGTTAGTGGGGCGATCATGTTGTTAGTGAGGGCGATCATGTTGTCAAAGGGGTGATGATGTTGTTAGTGGGGCGATCATGTTGTTAGTGGGGTGATCATGTTCTCAAAGGGGTTGATCATGTTGTTAGTGGGGCTGATCATGTTGTCGGTGGTGATCATGTTGTCAGTTTTTTCTGATATGGTGTTTAATTGGGGTTCATATAGTTGTGCATTTTTTTTTCTGATGTGGTTCTTTTTTTTTTTTGATGTTGATATTAAAGGGGGCTGATGATGTTGTGAGTGAGGGCTGATGTTGTTGACATTTGTTTCTGACATAGTTGGGGTTGATATAGTTCTGCATTTTTTTTTCTGATATGGTTGTTCTTTTTGCTGATGTTTATGTTAAAGGGGACAATTGTTTGTAATAAAATCATCATACAACCGATGAGACGTATATACACTTAAAACGAAGTCACCTAACTAAATTAAACGATTGCTTCCTAGCTTCTCATCTTCCGCTTGTGGGAGTCCTCGATCATTGACAACACTTTGTCTCGATGCGTGTTGTTTCGATGACTGACCAACCTTTTCCATGCTTGTCTCATTTGTTGACTTAAGTCACTATGTCATTGGAGAGGTGTGACACGGAGAGAACCAGGCTTCCAATGTGGCAGAAAATTTACATTTCCACATATGGAATAGCGGCCAACTGCAAAATAGAAATGCAAAACCAAATGGCCACTTTTGCCCCATAACAAGACATAGAGAACAACAAAATGTACCATTTGCAAGCCCTTCAGCTGCTGCTTTTATCTTCTTCGGATTAATAGGTGTGGGGTGCCTGTCTTGATTCAATTCATTAGCAATTGAGGTGAGACCAAGTTTGACATTTCGAGCAATTCCCATATGCAACCATTAAGTTACAAAACATTGTTAGCAACTCTCATTTAAAACCAAAAACAAAAAGAGCCTTCACCACTTGAAGAACATAAAAAGAAAGGAGAGCCTAGAAAATGAGTAAAGCACTAAAGGAAACAAATTAAACATGTAAGCAAGTCTATGAAAACAGAATGTTAGAGACTTCAAGTTTTGGTTTAACCATGTTGAAAAGAAATGACAATAAACGTTGAAGAACCATCAACAACAATCAGAATTCCTTCTACAACAGGGCAAAACAAAGTCACAGCAAATACACTGATATGCATGTAAATGAGCACCAATAACGGATATGTATTCTCCCAATTTCCTGAGAAATTGATGGTTTCTATCAATTACAATGCGTGCAAATCAACACACCAATTGTAGAATTCGCCATTTAAATGACTCCATACATGCCGGATATATTTCTCTCGGAAATTCACACTTCAAATAGTCAAATTTAGAAGAAATTCAAAGCATCAAATCCAAAAAATGGATCACTACCCAAAGATTTCCCTTTAACCCTAAACAAACCCGAAATCAAGATCAAATTCTAGAATATAAAGCAACTGAAAATATAATTACGAACTACAAAATGTTTCCTAATTCCCATACACCACATAACCTAAACAGGAGGGGGGAGAACCTTTTGGGGCCGAACGTGACTTGAGGGAGAGAAACATAAGCTCGGAGAGGATTGAGAGCATCGGGACACACGAAGAAGCTGATTTGGATTGGGAAGGAAGGACCCATTTGGAGGGATTGACAAGGGAAGAGGAGGATTCCAAAACGGCATCGCTTCTGAAGACCTTGGAGGGCAAGGAGTGTCTGAGGACCTCAGGAAGCACGTCAGCTTGATGTTGGACTTCGTGCTCCGCCGAAGAAGTGACAGCGTCAAGGCTTTTATTGGCGTTGGGATTTTTCTGCACTAATTTTCCCACCACTTGTTTCGATTCCCGGAAAAATAAGCTCCTCCTTCCCTGCTAACCTTCCCGCGAGATATATCAGGTCAAAAGAATTTATCCATTCCCCATGTGTTCGTATAATATGCGTGGATACCAAGCTCCTTGAAAGGTTCTACCCTTTCCTCCTTCTTTGGAAAACAAATTCCTCCTCCATTGCCAGAAAACAGAGAGAATATTGATATTTAGATGTCAAAAACGGAGGAGAGAGGGAAGAGGAAAGTGAAACTAAACTAAGGGTGTTTTTGTCTTTTCATTTAATATTCAAATGTCAAAAAGGGCCCTGGGGCCTCTTTTGGGAATGTCAGAGTCTTAGGGCCTTTTTTGGGATTTCTTAGATTAAAAGGGCCCTGATATGGATTTTCCCTAATTTCTAGTGGATGTGAGCGAGCTTACTAGGCTGTGGGCACCTTATTCAGCCATAATCTCTCACATCTCTTTTCTCTCATTTTTTTTAACACTCATCATCTTCATAACTATGGGTGAAATTATATACCACTCTGGTTCTATTTATAAGTCTATTTTGACCAAATCTCACATACCAATGAGAAGTAGTTAACTCAATGATTATGATATAAAATTTCAACTTTGCCCTCATTTTATGATTGAGTATTTTTCAACTGTTTCTTCTTTCTCTATCTTCATGAGTACAATTAATATGAGTAAAATTATCACAATCTCATTTATTACATAAAACGGACTTATAAATAGGATTAAATTTTGTAGTCAAAATAGACTTATAAATATAATCAAAATGGTAGCGTAAGCATTTATTGTTTTAAAGTAGGTTAACCATTAATTCTTTCTCTACAACTAAGGAAGTAAGCAATACATCTTTCTCACATATTATATCTTCCATTTATTTATTTATTTCAGAAGAAATTGTTCAATTTTCTAAAAAAATTTAGATTAAACTAGTAAAAATGACAGAAAAATACTATTTAAATTACAAAATCCCCAAAATATTTACTCAACTAGTAAAAGCATAGATAAGTAATATGGTAGGAATTGAGATCTTAAAGTTTGAGAGTTAATAACTTAAATATAGAAATTAACAATTTGAATATAAAAATTGACAAATTATGCTCCCCAAGTTGTTATTGTGTATATCTATAGGTTGTTAATTGATATTCTGAAGTTATCATTATTTATGTTTAAGCTGTCAACACTCAAACTTTAAAATCTAAAATTATTATCCGATTATTTATTTATCCTTTTGCTAATTTATTAGACGTTTTAGAGCTTTTGTAATTCATTTTTTTTAATCATTTTCACTGGAATGCATGTTAGGGTTCATAAATGTGTTATATCATGTGTGTGTGAGATAAACGTCTATAAGTACGGATCCGGCTGGCGTCCTCTGCCAGTTACCATCCTCTGTTGTCCTCTTCGCTGATACTGTGCCGTTTTGACGTCAAACAACACATGCTCCCTCTCTTTTTTTTCCTTAATAATATCAGGTACTGAAAAAGATACTTCAGGATACTGACAGGTACTAAAAAAATATTTCATGATCTTGAAATATTAATTTAGAATGTTGAAAAAATATTTCAGGGTACTGACTGGTACTAAAAAGATATTTCAGGACGCTAACTGGCGATACTGACTGATACTAAAAAAATACTTCATGATCTTAAAAAAATATCCTAGATCTTGATTTTTTTTTCAAGATCTAGGATAATTTTTCCAAATCATAAAGTATTTTTTTAGTACAAGCCAGTATTCTCAGTCAGCATCCTGAAGTATCTTTTTAGTACCAGTCAGTACCCTAAAATATTTTTTTAACATCCTAAAATAATTTTTCAATATCATAAAGTACCACCCATCAGTATTTTTTAATACCTATCAGTATGCTGGAGTATCTTTTTTAGTACCCTATATATTATTTAAAAAAAAGAAAAAGAAGAGGAGCATGTGTTGTTTGGCGTCAAAACGACACAGTATCAGCGAATGGTAAGTTGGTAACTGGCAGAGGACGCGAGCCGGATCCCTATAAGTAGTAGCATGAAAACGGTAGTGAGATTTTTGGGAGACAGCCAAAAAAATGGGGAGATTGGGGGATAAAAGGTGCACGTGGCAGACGACAAAGAGAGAGAGTCTTGGCAACTGACAATGGCAGTGCCCAATACAGCTGCCACACTGACTTTATTTGGGGTTGTTGCAGATTTAATAGCTCTGTCTCTCTTTCCTCTATCTTTCCCACTTTACCCCTGCTCCCCCTCTGTTTTTCCACTTATACCCCCGACCCCATGCCATTTCCCAAGTTGCCACCCGTCCCATTTCTCCCTACCTAATACGTACATGGCTGATGCCCACTGTTACTTTCTACTTCCTACCTTTTTTACTAATTAATCCCATAATTTTTTATCACAATTATTACCATAATCAACAGTATCAAAATATTTATATTAATATCCTTAGAAACTAAATGAATATATAAGTTTATACTCTATAAAACTCATAAATTGTATTATTATTATTATTTATCAGATTAAATTGTATGATTATTGGGATAGGATATTGTTACTACCATTTTTTGTTACTACCAATGTTACTACCACTTTTCCACCGTTAGATCAGAATCTTAATAGGAGAGAGAAATTATAAAGGTAGATGAGATTCTGATCTAACGGTGGAAAAGTGGTAGTAACATTGGTAGTAACAAAAAATGGTAGTAACAATATCCTATCCCACGATTATTTCTTACAGTAGTAATAAGTTTGTTACATAATCAATATAACTGTGATGGCGAAAAATAATAATCAATACATCTATAATTTTTTTGGCGTATACTTCAAAACTCAAAAGCTTCTTCTGACCAAAAGAAATTGTATTATTGATTATTAGCACGTGATGGGTAAGTTCTAGTGATGATTCAGAGTTCGTCCCTTGTTGATCAGATTAAAAGAAATCAAGAATAAGGTAATTTGGTTATACACTTATACCATGTATTTTGTCTTACTGGATTGATTTAGATAAATCACTAAAAATAATAGGTTGGTTGTTCTTATTATAAGGTATTAATAAATAAGTATATTTGGTCATTTTTATAAGGTATATACTTATTTCCAAAGAACGTTGTATACCCATAATTAAAAAGGATAATGGATGGGGGTAATAATTAATAGGGTTAATGTGCAAATTTGCCATCCAACTATTATCCGAGGAGCATCCGACACAAAAAATAAAAATAAAAATTTGAGGGCACCAAAATTACCAATCAACAATTAAAAAGTGAAAAAAACACAATTTGGTGTAAATTCGCCAACAAACTATTACCCCGTCATTGTCTTGGTGTCTCTTTCTTCCATTGACTGTCACAGTGTCGGCGTCTCCAAAGCTTCCATTGTTGCTGGGTGTTCCACTCACCCTCTTGAACTCATCTAGCAATTCACAGCTTTCGACCGGCACGCGTCTTGCACCCTGGTTCCATCCTTCCGATGCCACAAGCAACACCCGTCGCTGCCACAACGCCTGCTCCCATGGGTCCCATCTCTGTTGGTGTTTGCCTTATTCAACAAGAAGGCTTAACCGCTCTTTTCTCCAGTGTCTCCGCCACTGTCCTACGTCAGTGCCTCATATTTTAACTTAATTGTGATAGTTGTTTTTTTTAAATAGTTATTTGGTGTTTTTTTCACTTTTTAATTGTTAATTGGTAATTTTGGTCCCCTCAATTATTTTTTGTGCCAGATGCTCGGTAATAGTTGGTTGGTAAATCTGCACCTTAACCCTAATTTATATGATATTAGAGTTTAGTGTAATTAGTAGTAATAATATTAGAAATTACTTTAATTTTAGGATAAATTTAATGACTTTAACTATTTTTATTAGTTTGTGAGAATTGTTAGTTGGTGTCTTATACTCTCTCCAGTCCTAATTATAAGACTTAGTTGACTTTTTTTGAGAGATTAAGGAAACTCATTAAATTACTTTAGAATATTTTTTTAAAATTTTTTTTCAAACTAATTAGTTTGACTAATAAACTAATATATAATATCAGGATACACAACATATGAAATGATTAAGTAACACATTTAGCTTCTTTAATCTCTCCAAAAAAAGTTAACTAGGACTTATAATTAGGATCGAAGGTAGTAATAAACATCAGAATAAGTATTTTGATGCATGTCATTTTAAACTCAATTTATTTGATTAGGCCTTGTTTGAGCTGATGTTGGAAAAACATGTTTACGTAAGTTGAGACAAAATTATTCTCACAAACTTATATTATATATCGTAAATCACGTTGTTTTACCACTAATCCAAATTGATTAATGGATTAAATGGGATGGTCATTATATTAAAAAAAAAAAAAATAATCTCGTAACACGTAAAAACGGTTTTTGGAAGTCACCTCAAATAGCACATCTTTAAATTGAAGCCTTATTACCAACAAAACTTTGAATGCACATTAAATGCATATAATTAGCTGCCCAATTAAAAATTCCAAAAAACATCATATAATCTAAATCTAAATAAATACAATATATAAAAAAAAAATTTAAAAAATTTAAAAAAAAAATGCTCATACCTCTACATAATTGGGCATCTAATTATGTGCACATAATGTGCACCTCAAAACTTTAGGCTTTGTTTAGGAGTTTTTGGAGGGAAAGAAAAAGGAAGAGATGGTTTTAGTAGTCTCTTTCTTTGTTTGTAAGTTTTAAAAATAAGAGGGGAGGGAATCATGGATTTTTACAAATCCCCTCAAACCCTCATTCTTCTAAAAAATAAAGTTCCCCTAATATGAGAGGTTTTAAGAGGGGAAATAAATTAATTATTTTCTTATCCTCGTTTACCGCCGCCGCCACCACCGTTGCCACCACTACCACCACATAAATTATTTTTTGAATATAAAAATTACATAAATAATTTTTTTAGAAAATTTAAATTTATTTGTAAAGTATAATAATTATATTAATTATTAAAGAAAATGACAAAATAGTAAAAATAACTCATTAATCATTTATCTTCCTCCCTTACTATTTTTTTAACTCCCAAGCAAGGAGAGGAAATATCCTCTATTTCCCTTCCATCCCCTCCCCTTCATTCTCTTTGCATCCCTTCCTTCCCCTTCCTTCCAAACTCCCAAACAAATGAATTTGGTAGAGGTTTTTTTTACAAATTCAAACCAAACAAATGAATTTGCAATTTAAAAAATGTGCCAAGAGAAATTTTTTTACAAATTCAAACCAAACAAATGAATTTGCAATTTAAAAAATGCTGCACGTTGTTAAAAAAATCAGCATACAAATTAATTTTAAAAAAGCAAGTAGTAAAAATGGAATATGGCTATGAGTATTACAATGTCATTATCTAAGGAGAGGGAGGGAAGCAATAAGATCATAAGATAATCATATGACAAAAAATGAAAACATACTACCTTCGCTCCTCAATATATAAGATTTAGTTGATATTTTTTTATATATTAGAAAAATTATTCAATTATAACATATATTATGTATAAATAGATTATAAATCAGTTTATATGTCAGATTAATTAGTTTAGAGAAAAATAATAAATATAAATATTTTACATAACTTATTGAATTTTTTTTTGAAAATCAATTGACTATTATATTAAAGACAAAAGATGGGAACCACCAAGCGCTTAGGTCAACTGGTAAGGGGTTGTCCTAACTTAACCACGGGTCTTGAGTTCGAGACGTGGGAATGCAGCAGGCGTGGGTGGTAGAGGCTTCCTCCCGAAAGGGGCCAACCCGGTCTCGATCCGGATTAGTTTGGGGCCGTTGATGTGCCTGAAAGATGGCCTGCCCTGGGATATCGGACGAAAAAAAAAAAAAAAGACAAAAGATGGGAAGGAGGACGAAGATGGAGAAGAAGAAGTGGGTCCCATTCCATTCAACATTGAAAATGAAATCATGAAATTGGATGATCATCATGCAGGCATCATCTCGTTCTTGTCTTGCCTTCAATTGGCAAGCCATCTAATATCTGGAGCCCAATCATTTATGTGCTTCCATCATTTGTTTTTTTAATTCAAATATGAATTAATAATATTTTTTTTCATATATATATATATATATATATATATATATATATAATCTAAATTTTACATAATAAATTCATATATATTGTTTATAAGCGTAGGCAGAAAATATGAAAAAGTACAGGCATGCAATTTAATTGTAAAAATACGGGAAATAATTTGCAAAGCTAAAAACAAATAAATAACATAAGGGAAAATCCCAGAAAAAATTGCTTAAAAGTAGAGGGGGAAAATCAACGAGTTCAATATTATAAATCTCAAGTTAGTATTTCGGTATAGAAAATAACTAACTTAAAAATCACAATTAAGAATTTGAGATCCCCTAATGTTGTTAAGCGTAAATGACTACTTAGGTATAGAGTATAACAACATATGTATCGCAATTAATAACTTCAGTATACATATTGACAACTTCAATTCCTTAAATACCAACAATCTTATAGGTAGTTTTTTTGAAGCCATACATGTCAGACGTCACTAACTATTTAGGTATAGAAACTAATAACTTAAAAATCATAATTAACAACTTTAATTTATATATATATATAACTTGAGCTCTTTCAATGTCGTCAAAGGCAAATTGATCATTTAGAAGCATTTGATAAACCTATATTCCTTCTATAGGTTTGACTTAAGATTTTTGATATTAAACTCCGTAATTTGTCTATACCTTATTTGAGAGAAATTTTTCTGGGATTACCCCATAATATAATTTGTTAAAAATATTATATTTATGAATTAAAATGCTAAATTATATATAATCATCCCAAGCCTGAGATGGATTCAGACCTCCCCATTTTCCTATCCTTAAAACTTTATCATCATAAACCTTTTAAAAACTTTATATTTAAACAAAAAAGTTCTTAAGTCATTAATTTATTTATAGTATTATTAAAATAATATCATATAACAAGATGTTTATTTTCTTGCATATAATTTTTTTAGTAACAGAATATAACAGTACTGCATTACGTGGAACCGAAGACACAATAATAACGTGTAACTGCAAAATGAGACTTTAGGTGGAAACATCCGTTTTCCCAAAAAAAAAAAGAAAAAAAAAAAGAAAAAGAAAATCCGAAAGTTATTTCCGATGGAAAATTTTGTTCCAAAAGTATAAAAAAAAGGAGCAGTTTTGTCATGATTCTTATTTATAAGTCCAGTTTGATCAAAAAATTTGGTCCTATTTATAAGTCCATTTTGACCAAATAAATAAGATTGTGACAATTTTGCCCATATTAATTAGGATGAGAGAGATAGGCTAGCCATGTTGGAAAGATAAAAAGATGAGAGAGTTTTGACAATAAATTTTAAAAGGTACTCATTCATAAATGAGGGTAAAGTTGGAAATTTGTTCCATAATTATTAAGATACCTAACTCTCCTTGGTATGTGAGATTTAGTCAAACTGGACTTATAAATAGGTACAGAGTGGTATTTAAGTAAATTTTGACTATTAGTTAAGTAATTTTTGCTCATTTTTTTATACTCCCTCTGGTCCTTATTATAAGGCATCAACTAATTTTTCTCACAAACCAATAAAATTAGTTAAAGTCAATAAAGTTGTCCTAAAATCTAAGTAATTTTCAATATTACCCCTACTAATTGCACTAAACTATAATATTATATTAATTATTACTCTCACCCATTATCTTTATTAATTAGGGGTAGACATGCAAAAAATAATCAATGCTCATTGAGAAACAAGTAAGTGTCTTATAAAAAAGATCAAACAAACTTGTTAGTTGGTAGTACCTTATAATAAAAACCAGAATGGGTACTTTTTTGGGGGTAAAATTACCCCACCAAACTTTGAGAGTAAAACTGTTAAAACTGTTTCTGTTTCTTTGTTAACAACTTCCAAGATAAAGTTCCCCATTAACCAATTTCCAAATTGATAGTTGTGAGCCAAAATTGAAGGATGCAACACAACATTAATAGTTGAAGATCAAAGATAAGGCCCACCACCAACAAACAACAATAATCATCATCCACCTCCTCGCCCTCTCATCATTATCTTCCTCTTTCATTTTGGATTCCTCATTCAAATTTCCATGTCTTTATGTTGCTTCCCACTCTCCCTTTCAAAATTACCTCATGTGGGGTTCCACCATTACTTAAGACCCCCAATAAATTTCACATCAATTTAATATTCTGGTCCTTTTAAGGAGGCTTTCTAAATAACTTTTTTTTGTTCCATTATATAAATTTAGGAGAAGACTTGATGCAGTGTTTTTCTATATCTTAACATCGAGTTGACCTTCTTTTCCTAGTTTTAACCTAGTTAGATCCTAGTCTCTCCAATCTATAATACTCCATTCGATCCTAATTATAATAACAATTTACCTAATTCTGGAGAGATTAAGAATAGAAGTTAAATTAGTTAATTATATTTAGGGTTAAGGTGCAATTTTACACATGAAGTTTACTCCCAGGAGCGCCCAGCACCACGAAGTTTTCAGAGCAAAAGACACGACGTTACGTTTTGGGAGCAAAATACCATAGGTAGTTAGTTGACCGTTAGTTTTTAACGGCCCGTGGTATTTTGCTCCCAAAACGTAACGTCGTGTGTACTTTGCTCCTAAAACTTCGTGGTCTTCTCTGAGGTAAACTTCATGTGTAAAATTGCACCTTAACCCTTATATTTATTTTCCTAAAATGTCCTTATATTTGTAATTCACTTAGACATTCAGTCTGATTTAACATAAATATAATGGGCCTTGCTTATTTCTTCCTTAGAATTACGCAGGCTTGCTATTGTTAATCCACGGTCGCTGTTGCAGGTTGGCTCATCATTCTTCCTTCACACGTTATGGATTCCATCCAGTTTAAACTGTTATGAAAAAAGCAATAACAAAAACAGAAGTATAAATATTTACCAAAAGACAAGCATATAATTATAAATTATAAGGTGTATATGACATTAATGAATTGTAAACATTACTTACTTTATAGAATATATATATGTGTATTATTAAATTATTATTATCTTTAATTATTATTGAGAAAGTATAAACATGGGTATTATAGGAAAAAATTGACAAAAGTTAAAATTTGCTCTTATAATTAGGACCAAAACTAACTCTAAAATGTGCTCCTATAATTAGGACCGGAGGGAGTATAAGTTATTTATAAAATAATTCTCTAATCTATATTATAAGTGACTTAAAAAATAATTAATACTCATTTGTTACACTTGCGCCCATGTAATTGTTTTAATGTGATTCTTTGTATTTTTCTTTGTCCTTCAAAACTTTATTTATTTAATATGAGTAGAGTTGGCAAAAAATTTTAATATAAGAAAGGATTAATGACCTAACTTTTTCTTTTCTTTTTTTCATTTTTGATGTGACTTATATTCGGATGTGACTTTAATTACCATTTCAATAGCTGTCTTTTATTTTTTTATTTTTCGTTATTTTTTCTCGTTTCCCATTTGGTTTCCCACTTCAAAAATCATACTTAACATCAAACATGATTAAAACCTTTTTTCTTCTTTTTCTCTTATTTTTTTCAAAAAAGTTATGATGAGCTCTGTTTCAAAATCTCATTATGATTAGAGGAAGGTTTATAATTTAAAGAGAACTCAGATATACATCTATAAATTTGACCCCTAGTAAAGTTTTCACATTAGATATTACTATCTCTCTGATCCTAATTATAGAAACATTTTTATAATGTAAATTACATTATAAAAATATTCCTAAAATTAAGTCCGGACGGAGTAATATTAAAAAAGTGTTCACATTTGACATTAACTCACGTCATTGAAGATAAAAAGATTTTTAGTTACATATAAATACATAATAATCAATAGTCAATTTATATTAACTAATTCGAAAAATAAACTACAAGCATCACACTTTATATCATAAGGGTATTTCAATTTTTTTTTTTAAAACACGTATTTTAAAAATTTTAAATATCAATTAAAATAAACACCAAATAATTTTAATTTAGTGAACTTAGGTAATGAAAAAGGTTACCATATAATTACAAATTTAATGCGTGGGACTTAAATTTATAACACTATGGTATCTTATCAATGTTATAATCATAATGATCAAAAGCATATTTGTCTGAGAAAAGACATGTTATGAAATGGGAAACACATGCCACATGCCTTGTGTTGAGCATCCATTCTTGTACAATTTTTTTTTTTTTTTTTTACTTTTTTCCCCAATTTTTTTGGGGAAAAATACATATAAATACAATTTTAACTTCTAAAACCTATAAAAGTCCATTAACACATGTAAAGTAGGGCTGAGCAACGGGCGGGCGGGGTTGCCCCGTGCCCTAACCCGTATCTCACCCGTTTATAATACGCGGGTATGGGTTAACCCGTACCTGTAGCATAACCCGTTTAACCTGTGATAAACGGGTAGGGAAGAATACGGGCGGTTTTGGACGGGTATGGGGAAACCCGTGTATGTCTCAAACTTTTAAAAAAAAATCGTTCAGCCCGCACAAAAAAAAAAATCAGAAAACTAACAGATATGAGATGATGAGATGATAAGGTAAAAGGAAAAAAAAAAGAAGAAAGATCTGAAATGGCATCGCAGGATGGAAGAAAAGATAGGGAACAAATCTGAGATGTCGAGAAGATGGAGGAAATCTGAGATCCTTGAAGTCAACAGCGAGGTGCAAAAAAGATGGATTAAGAGTCGCCGTTGATGGTGTTCCGACGTGGGGAGACGTTGCTGATGTTCCAACGCTGCTGGGAGAGTGAGAATTGGAAACGTTCTTGATGCATAAGCAAGCATGCGCCGCTCTGGTTAGACTTAGGGTTGGTTTTGTTAGCAATTAATGAATTATGCTTGTAAATAAAAATAAAAAAAAGTATGAAAATTGTTAAAATTTAAAGTGGGTGTCTTGGGGAATCGAACACGTATTGTATAACAACCTGTCAAGTTACCACCATTGCCACTGAACTAAGTGGAGCATTGCAACTAATGGTGAAATATTACTATTATTATATATAAACATTACGTATATGAAAAAAATAATATATATATATATAAACGGGTAACGGGCAGGCACGGGTGCCCTGTGCCCTAACCCGTATCCCGCCCGTTTATTGTAAACGGGTACGGGCAGCCCATTACCCGTTACCCGTTACGGGTCTAATATGGGCGGGTTTAAAACGGGTAAAATAGCACAGGTTATGGGCGAACAGGCGAGTAGTGGGCCTTTTGCTCACCCCTAATGTAAAGGACAGAGAGGGGATGAGGTGGTTAAGTTTTTCATGTTTGGGAGAAAAGACCAAAAAGCCTCGTTACTTGACCACTTTACATATATTATCAGTACTTATTGAGTGTGTCAAAAGTCAAAATAGTTACAGATTTTGTCAAAACTATTATTCTTTCAGTCAATCTCATTACTCTACAACTTGATGCTTCATATCTAGCACCCCATCGTGAGCTCGTACAGCTTGAATCGCTTCCCATTTTATATCATTAGCCTTGTGAGGTTTATACAAAGCACTGCTCAAACTCCTAGTATTGCTCTTGTTACTCACATCACTCCTTCTACAAATGCTGGCCTCCCTGCTCTCATTGAAGTCACAAGAGTTAGTAGCTTCACCACTTTCACCTGACTTATCCACACTAACACACTCATCAGCAGAGAAGAAGGTTTTAGAGTTTCAGATGCTGAAGGAGGGTTGTGATCTTGTGCAAAAACTGAATACTGAGCTTCTAATATAGCCATTGGCAGCTAAATGCGGACGTAATCGCTACAATTGCTTCAACAACAACAACAATGACATCTCCAACAATGAGCTCGACGTCTTTGGCGTTTCGTATTTGGCGATCCCAGCTACACACTCAAGGTAAATGCCATTTCTCGGCAATCTCAACGACTGATCTCCCTCCCTCCCTTCCTCTCTCACTATGTCAAAGCCATGATTTCGTCAGAAGCCCAAGCAAAGTAAAGACTCATCGGTTGCTTCTTCTTCTACAAATCGGCTGAACGACAAATCAAGGAAGGAAGAAGATGTGATAGAAGGGGATGCCGGAGGGAGAGGCAATAAGCAGTGGATGTGGGTGGTGGAGGTGGATGTCGGTGATGGGAAAGGAAATAGAAAGAAATAGGAGAGAGAAGAAAGAGAGGGCATTTAAGTTTTTTGGCTCAAACTTTAATATTTCGGATTCCTACCATATGATCCATATGTCATTTAGAAATCTTAATACACTTTTTAGAATTTAGTACATTCAAATGGTATTTATGTTTTTTTCGCAAAATTTTTTATCCTGCCTAATTAGTAAAGTTGAAAAAAAAAAAATCGTAAAGTTGAAAGCTACAAACGGCAAATTTTTTTATCCTGCCTAATTCGTAAAGTTGAAAGCTACAAACAGCCTGTTCCTTCCTTCTTTTTCTTCCTTTCCATAGCCTCAAGCTACTATACATACGCAGGAGAGAGAGAGAGGGAGCCCTAAATATGGGAAGCAAGAAAATTATTATATAATATTCATCTGAACTTGCAAAAAAACGGAGTACGTCCATTGGCTCTTTCTTTCTCCCCAAAGCCTCAACATTCATTAACCACTCCCTGTCTGCTCAAACCCGCGATTCCTTCTTCTCAAAGGACTCGCAGGTATGATTTTTATTTCATTCTTAAATTTTTTTTTTTGGGGGGATTGCCTCTCAACACACACTGTCCAATCTCATCCCTTTTTTTGTTGACAAGAAATTATTCCTATTTATCATTTTGACTATCTACTCTTTTGGGTGTGGTACTCTTAACGGAATCAATGTCAGGCAACAAGTGGGTGGTGAAAGAAACAACTAACAAGCTGTGATTTGTCTCTGAGAGTACTCTCTTTCTTTCCCATCTCTGTATTACTACAATTTATTCTTTAGCTTTAGCTTGCTTCTTATATTTTTTTGGTAACCTTCTCGTTTTTGGGTTGCTTCTAGTTCTCTAGGAGCTCTGCTACTACTTACTATTACTACTACAAGCTGCTTGATACTTTCTAGCTAGCAAAAATTCATTAATGCATATAACGTGTTTGATGAAGAGATTTCTTCCCCCTTGTTTGTTTTTTATGTACGGACACCCAAAAATGTCCGATGTGTTGTGTGACTAAAACTTCTATATGCCATGTTCTGCATAATTTTCTCTTCTCTTTAAGTTTTACTGGTTAATTTCATTCCTCATTGCTTGATTTTCTTTGGGTGTTTCTATGTACATCTGTGAAGGTTCTTCGTAGGGGAGCATTATGGACTGGAATATGAAGGAAGCGTCGTGGGATTTGGCTGAATTAGATGAAGCAACAGGCTTACCTAACATAGAAGAAACAGTTGATGGGTCAAGCAGATTTGGAAGTTGTGATAGAAGTAATAGAGGGGAATTTTCTGTGGATTTGAAGCTTGGTCAAGTGGGGAATTCTAGTAGCAGTAATAATGAACCAGTAGCAGCATCAGTAGTGGCCAATAAGTGGAAAGATGTTGTTGGAGGAGTCTCCAAAGTGATGATGACATCATCTTCTTCCTCGGGATCATCTAAGAGAGCTCGAGCGATTAACAATGGAAACCAGACAGTATCATGTCTTGTGGATGGGTGCAATTCAGATCTTAGTAATTGTAGGGACTATCACAGACGCCATAAGGTCTGTGAACTCCATTCTAAGACCCCGGTGGTAAGAATTGGCGGCCACAAGCAAAGGTTCTGTCAACAATGTAGCAGGTGATTGATCCTTAATATAAGTTCTTGTTCCCATTATGGACAAGAGGTAGTATATATTATGCTTCAAGTTTGGACACAAAATTGTTGACTACCCTTCTTTTTTATTCCTTTAGATTTGTACTTTTTTGTTCATTTTGCAGCTTCATTAACACTCTTTCTGTTTCATTATACACGTTTTCAGATTAATTGAAAGCACACCCTAGCCAAAATACTTTCTTTTGCTTTCTGCTACCAATCTTTATCACTAGCAAAATTCTTTGTCCAAACAACACACTTAATCCTTTCCACTTGATTTACACTACTAGTCTTGATCTCTTGACCTGAAAGTAGATCTACCTTTTCACTCTTGCTGATAACAAGTGTTTGCTGACAAATAATATTGGGAGAGCAGCTCATCTTATTATCTCCTAAAAATCATAGCTTTATTATGAAGTTGTGTTATGTTCCTAACGATTAGAATGAGTATAATTTAGTGAATTGTCTTTTTATCAAAACAACCTTTAATTCATCTTTCAGTTAGTCCACGTGGGTTATATTTTATTATTTTTCCTACTACTTTTTTTTCTTGGCTTCATCTTTGATTCATTCTTGAGCCTCAGAGGTCTCGGGTCCACAATCTTCATGAGTGATTATGTGTGTGTAGGTTTCATTCGCTGGAGGAGTTTGACGAAGGGAAGAGAAGTTGCAGGAAGCGATTAGATGGACACAACAGACGGAGGAGGAAGCCACCGCAGGCGGCGGCAGAAGGGGTAGGGGGAAGATGTGGAAGCTTTTTGTCCAATTACCAACAAGGTTAGTAGTAGCTTTGTGCATTATATGAGTGTGGACCCATATATGGCTTGATTTGGAGCATGGATTGGCCAAAGATCCCCACATAGATACAGAAATCTTATTAGTAAAAATTTCCTCTGAGAACTGTGCATTTTGGCTCTCTTAGTGCGCTCCCAACATCCTTGATTTGGACATTTGGTCCACTCATGTTTGTTCACACCTCATGGCAATCTAGTGGCCACTCACTCATAAGTACTCTCACATGCTCTAAACTCCTTGTCTCAGGTAGTGTGTGGCTGAGAGGCTTAAATAGATATTTTCTTGTCACCATCAGCCTGGAAGGAATTGGAATTTCTTCCCTTATTTCCCTAATTTTACCATAAATTACCATACTTAGTGAAAGTAGTTGGTGATACTTAGCACTAAAAACCATACTTGTCAGCTACTAATTATGAGTTGTTGCACTATTCACCATTTTGTGATTAGCGTGATTTTCTGGGATTTTTTTTTATAAATATTTTATATTGATGTTGATGAGACATAAATTTTCTTCATTTAGGAAGTGAATGAATGGCCATTTAGGAGTTGTGATGTGTCCTTTGCTCAGCCGAGTATTTCGTTATTCTCTTTGTCATGGTTTTCACCTCTTGCATCCGAGACCCTGGGTTCATGTGTTTATTTTTTATAAAAATATAATAAGTATTGTCAATCTAAGTGTGATTGATGAATAATTCGATAATCAAGCTAAGCATGAATAGACCTAAATATCACACACCAGGCCACAATAATAAACCAAATTTGATTTTCAAGTGAGAAAAATATACTATCTTCAGTCCTTAATATTAAACTCAGTTGATGAATTTGAGGAGATTACGGATGCTAAACAAATTATTTTCAAGTATTTATCTTTATTATTCTTCTCCAAACTAATTTATCTAACTTGTAAACTGATATATAATTTAATGATACATATAAGTATTCCAAAGATATCATATAACGTATACTGTAATTAAGTACTAATATATTTAACTTCCTTAATATCCTCAAATTAGTCAACTACGGCTTCCAGGGAGTGCAAGTGATGATGAAATATGTGTATATATCACAAAGTTATGGATTGCAGAAGAAAGTGACAGTTTAAAAAATAACTGTGACTTTTCAGGCACCCACCACTTGTTGCCCTTCTCAAGCTCATATTTGTATCCTTCCACTGCTGCTATGGCTCACCCTGGTTGGAATACAGATGTTAGGCTTCACCACCACCATCATAATCACTTGGTTAATCACTTTCTAGGATCTTCGCCCTCGTCGTCATCTTATACAGAAGCAAACAACAACAACAAGCAGCAGCTAGCATTCTTGCAAGGTGATCACAACTCAGCAATAACAATGGAGAACAACCAGAGTAGCAACCAGCAAGCTCTACCAAAACCACCACCACCTGCTGCTTCTGTGTGCCAAACGTTTCTGAGAGCGGCGCCATTATTGCCGGCAGCTCCACTTCACCGGGGCGTTGGCGACCACCACCATGACTCTCACTGTGCTCTCTCTCTTCTGTCATCCCCACAGACGCACACAAGTGGCAGTGGTTTGAGCCAAATGGTGCAGCCTCATCATCAACAAGAAGAAGCCATCTCAATTATGCAGCAGCACCAACCCTTAGGATTGAGCCTCCATGATCATGGCCTGGAGACGGTGGATCCGGTCATGGGTCACCATGGGAGTGACCATTCTCCGACGACTACGTATAACATGAACGAGGCTCCTTCTCCATTTCCTTTTCATTGGGACTAAAGAGAGAGATTATTTTCTTGAGGATTGATTCGTCTTGTATCTCCCAAAAAAGGGTTCTTCTCTAGAACTCCAATCACGGACTACTCTATTGTTGCTTCTTTTTTCTTTTCTTTTTTAAAAAAATAATAAACTAGAGAAGGAATTAATGATCTATATATATCCTTACTATTCAAGGATATGATGCAGAAGAACAAGCCGGAAGTTTCAATAGCATCTAGACAATTTAAATTTTGATTCTGTTGAGTTAATGTTTTAAAAATACGTTTATATAAGTTAAGATAAAACACATCTTATATATTTATCTCGTAAATTATATTGGAAAAATAATTTCTACCACTAATTCTAACATACATTTAATTAATGTCATATGTATAATTAATGAGTAGCATAAATGAAAAAAAAAATCATAAAATGTTAAAATAACTCTTATTATGCTCTTATAAAAAAGGTCAAGACAATTTAAATTTTGATTCTTATAAAAAGGATTCAAGAGACTATATATCAAGCTAGTTTTAGGTGTCGTGATATTTTCAAGAAGTTTAATACTCCCTTGGATTCTAAATATATGATAAAATTTGTAGTGTAAATTACACTATAAACTTTATCTTATATTTAAAACCGGAGGTAGTAGTTTTTTATTACTCTATATTGCATGATTATTTTATTTTTAAAAAATTTATGTGCTTTTAACACAGGTAAGAAATGCTAGCTAGTATATTTCGAGGTTTAGGGTTTAGGGAAAATGTTTTAATTAATTAGGTCACTTAAATGTTATCTTGTTCTTATTTAAAACAAAAACGATAATGCGTATAACAAAACAAAATGATAGCGGTGAAAGATTTGATATACCGATGTTGATACCGATGTTGGGCAGGGCGAGCCGTCTATTACCCTCAGGTGTTAACCTAGGCACCTAGGAGCTAGGATGTCTCCCCCAGCGCCTTGGCCAACTCCAGGATCGAACCCCCTCCCTTTGGTGAGAGTGTCTGATCCCTTTGCCAGTGACTAAATTAATTCTTGGTATATTACCTAATATTTTTTGTTTGTTTTAACTTCTTTTCTGATCAGTCCAAGGAATTTTTTGAGTAAAAACTGCGGGGCTGAAGCCCAATTCATAGTTCAAGTAATTTAATATTAACTGTATTCTGTTAGTAAAAGAGGAAAGTGCATTTTATTAAAGGGAAAATTCATTTAAAAAATCTTTAAAAATGTCAAAAACATAAAAGGGTGGTTCAAATATTCATAATATTAAAAAAGTGTTAGACCTAAATCGTCCTTTTTCAAAATTAAAAGAAAATAACAGAATTGTTCTTTTAAGTTTTAAATTAAGAACAAAGAGGAATACATAATTTCACAAGTTCTAATAAAGATTTTCACAAGTTTAGATAAGGTTTTTATAATTTTCATAAGAATTTCACAAGTTACAAATTAAAAATAATAAGATCTCATAAGGTTTTCACAAGTTTTCAAAAGAATTTTAAAACTTCCTTAAGGAATTTCATAAATTGAAAATTTGAATTTCAAATCACAAGATCTGGTAAGGGTTTTGCATGTACGAATAAGGTTTTTATAAGTTCTCAAAATAATTTCACAACTTCCTTAAAGAATTTCACAAGTTGCAAATTTTAATTCATAATATTTGATGAGGGTTTAATAAGTACTGATAAAGGTTCCACAAATTTAGACGAGGTTTTCATAAGTTCTCAAAAGAATTTCACAACTTTCTTAAAAAATTTCACAAGTTACACATTTTGATTCACAAGATCTAATAAGGGTTTCATATGTTTTAATAAATGTTTAACAAGTTCGTGCAAGGTTTACATAAGTTCACAAAATTATTTCATAACTTCCTTAATGAATTTCATAAGTTGCAAACCAAAATTCACAATACTTGATAAATGTTTTATTAATTATGATAAAGATTTCATACGTTTGGATAAATTTTTATAATTAATTCTGTTATAGTGAAAATTAAACTATGAGGGACAATTTTGTTATTTTATTTTAATTTTGAAAATGACCAATAAGGCCCTACATCTCTTTTGTATTATAAATATTCAGAACACCTTATTATCTTCTTGATATTTTTAAAGTTCTTTTAAGGGATTTTTCCCTAAATTTTTCTGTTATTATTTTAATTACAATGTCATATTAACTGATATTAAAATATTATTTGCATCGTTTGGTAACTATATTCTTATTCATAATAAACAAAGCTATGAGGAAAAAAAAAAAAAAGCCTCCGTTGCTATCCAGGAAGAAAGAAAGAAAGAAAGAAAAAGTAAAATACTAAGTCCGATCCTTAGTATAAGATCAGGTTGACTTTTTAGAGAGATTAAGAAAGCTAAATAAATTATGTTAAAGTTTTTTATTTATCTTTTTCATACCAAAATAATTTGTTTAACTTATAAATTGATATATAATCAAATAATGAACAATATATGCTATGATTAACTAACTTATTTTCTCAAAAAAAAAGTCAACAAGATCTTATATTTTTTTTTAAGACCAAAACTAGGGGTCTTATATTAAAGACCAAATGTAGTATATGTAATTTGAGAAAATAAAAATTGCTAGGACCCACAAGTAACGAATTAAATTAGCATATTATTTAATTAACTTGATGTATCTATAAATTATAATTGGACTGGGTGGAATAAGTTAAAAAATACCTTATAAATTAAAATGTCTTATACTCAAATATTGCGTATGGAAAAAAAATATGTTAGGAGAACTAATTTTGTTGGAAACGTACTTGAATTCGAAGTAATTGTGAGAATTTTATACATTTTATTAAAAAAATTAAAAAATAACTATTTATTTATTCATTGATTTAATGGTAACTTGGCTAGTTTTTAGCTGGTTCATAAGCTAATTCATGGAACCTACCTCAATCTAGATTCATGATGTATGTGATGAGACAAACTCAATAATTCATATCCATAGCCATTAAGTGATACTATATCTAAATTCAATCAAAACTTATTACAAAGGTTGAAATCTTTATATTACTTGCTCTTGATTTTTCACATGCGAATTGTTCTCATTTTCTTCATAATATAACCTGATTATTTCTGTTTATGTTGATTTCTGTCAAATTGGCTCAGCTTACTTTAACTACTTTTACATTTTATATAACATAAATTTGTTTAAAATAAGTTCATTCAATCGTAAACCATTATGTGCCCTAGGGTTTTTGGGTGAATAATTACTCCCTCTTTGAACCAAAATATGACGTACTTTAACTATTTTTTTTTTTGATATAAAAAATTTTAGAAGAGGAGTTGGGCTAACCCACAGTCCAAGGGTGTTACGGACCTGGATAAGGCCCAATCGCGATAGGGCCCAAACACAGGCAGGTATATCAGATCCGCCATAACAGCGATCCGAGGATATCTCAACTACCCCGGAAATATAGGAGCGTATCCGTAGGGAGATAGGCAGTTCAGATTACAAGCCAGATATATCGCGAATGCCGCCCCAGGTACTTCCTATAAATACTCGGTCAAACGACCCTAAGGTACACACGCTCTAAACCTAGACTATTTTACATACTTGCCCACACCGAGCACACACCCCACCCCTCGGCTAAGAGCTCCGGTTGTGTTCGGTGATCTCGTCTCCGCTTTGTGTGCTTCCACATACGCACCTGTGCCGAGACCCTTGATCCAATATCAAATCACCACCCATACACGCGGCCGGACATCCGTGTTCTACACGAGCAGTGGTGCCGACCGTGGGGATCGATAAACTTCAATTCCGTGACCAATGAGGGTTAATACGCACAGATACTAGCCGAAGCGTGGAGATGGTTCGAACAACCGGAGAGCAGCGTCAACCACCCCGGCAACCACAGCACACCGAGCAGTCGACTAACCCTCTCGGTGGTAATGAGCAGGACGACGAAGACCGGCTATCGCAGCCGGAAGAGCGCTTTGAGGAACCTCATGTCCCGAATCACGATCAACCTGAAAAGAAAACGAGTCGAAACGGGTTCATCGGCGCGCGAGGACATTGCCGCGAACCACGTAAATCCAACCCAGATGTAAATCAGGAGACCCAGTTCCAAAATCCGGACTTCCTGGCACTCCATAACGGACAGCTCGCCATGATCAAACGCATCGAGAATATGGACAAACGTTATACTCTTCAATTTCAACGCATGGACGAGCGGGGTCGAAGAAGGGAATCTAGAGACACCAGCTATGATCGGGATGACAAAACATGGGAACCCGACCAGGAAGGTCATAGTTTCCGTCGGCAGAGGACAATAGACAATACAAGAAGGGCGGCCTCTTCCACCAAAGAATCAAGAAGGGGGAAGTCGTCCCGGATCGAAGGGTCGTCCCGGCCTCCCCCACATGATTCTCGGCAAGGAAGATACGCCGAAGGCAAAGCCGGCAGCCCCTTTTCACCCGAGATCCTCAGGGCACGGTTCCCAGGGAAGCTGAACCTCACCGAGTTCAGCAAGTACGACGGATCGCAGGACCCAACGACTCATTTGGACGATTTCCAGATGGTCATGATATGTAGAGGCCTTGGAGAACCCATCATAAGTAGGGTTTTCGCCACAACCCTAAAGGGACTAGCCTTAAAATGGTTACAAACCCTGCCTCCAGGGTCGATAACTAAATTTGATGACTTGGCAAAGGCTTTCGAGTTGCAATTCGCAACTAGTAAGAAACAGCCGAAGTCTCAGTATACCTTGTCCAAAATCAGGCAGTGGCCCAGCGAATTACTCCAAAGCTACTTGGATCGCTTCAACCATGCGGCCCTGCAAGTCCTGGGGTTAAAGGAGGAAGTGCATGTACACCTCTTGGCCGATGGCCTGGACAGTTCGAGCCGACTAGCTGAATCATTTTTCAAAGAGCCGGCTAAGAGCTTAAAAGACTTCATGACGCGGTCAAAGAAGTATCTTGAGGTGGAACAAATGCGCCAAGCAAATGCTCAAAGGGACCCGGACAAGAACACCCCGCCAAGGGATAAAGGCCAGTCCGAGGGTCGCAAGCAAGATCGCCGTGGAAAAGGACCAGATAGTAAGCAATCTAAGCCAAGGACGGAGTCGAAGAATAAATATGACCATTATACCCCTCTTAATGTGCCCCGGTCCCAGCTATGGAGGGAATCCGAGAAGGAAAGCTGCGTCAATACGTGATTAAAACGCAGGGGCGCGCAAAGGAAAAACGAAAGCAGGATGACCGATCGAACAGCCCGGACCCTGAGAGAAAAAGAGAGGGCAAGAGGCAGAAGCCGACATTTGAGGACAGCAGATTTCCCGAGGCCGAGTTCGATTGCAATGTTATCAGTGGAGCTTTCGGAGGGGGAGGAGATACTGCGAGCCAACGGAGGAAATATCTAAAGGAAGTCCTCTCAATAAGGGACCGACCTAAGTTTAAAGAAGAATCACACGTGACTGACAAAATCGGACGACCTCGGCTCATGTTCACAAAAGAAGACATGGCCGACGTACTCCCCGGCCATCAAGATGGCCTCGTAATTACTGGAACCCTGGTCAACTGCCGAGTCAAGAGGATATTTATAGACTCAGGGAGCTCGGCAGATATCATCATTTGGGATGCCTTCAAAAGAATGAACCTCGATCAGGAGGACCTGAAGCCATGCCAAACCACTCTCGTGGGGTTTAATGGCGAATTATCCCCTCCAAAGGGATATATAGATCTCCGACTCACTCTTGGAACGAAGGAAGGTTTCAAATCCGAGAGAGTAAGATTTATTGTGGCTGACTTCCCATCCCCTTACAACATCATCCTGGGAAGACCAACGATCCACAATTGGGACATGCTGGTATCTACGAAGCATCAGAAGATAAAAATGATAGGCAATAACGAACAAGTCGTTACCGTCAAGGGCGATCAGAAAGACTCCAGACAGTGTTACGTGGAAACAATCAACGTAAAAGCAAAATCCGACCCAACGGATCCAGAATACAAAAAGTATAGACCCCAATTTCTGCTGTCATAAATTGGCCATACGGCCGGGGTCAACACCGGTAGCTCAAAAGAAAAGAACGAGAGCCCCAGATAGGCAGGTGGCATTGAACCAACATGTGGACGAGCTCTTGGAGGCCGGTTTCGTCAGGGAAGTACAATATACCACGTGGCTTTCCAACGTGGTGATGGTTTTAAAGCCAAGTGGCAAGTGGAGAGTATGCACCGACTATACCGACCTGAACAAAGCATGTCCTAAAGACGCCTATCCGATGCCAAATATTGATCAACTTGTAGATAACTCATCAGGCTATCAACTTCTGTCGTTTATGGACGCGTATTCCGGCTACAACCAGATCGCCATGCACACGGATGACCAAGAAGCCACTTCCTTCATTACAGAGAAGGGAAATTACTGCTATAATGTCATGTCGTTCGGCCTAAAAAATGCCGGGGCAACCTACCAGAGGATGATGAATAAGGTTTTCGAGAACCAGATCGGCCATAACATCGAGGTCTACATCGACGATATGATCGTTAAATCGTATGATCCCAACGATCACATCCTAGATCTAGAGCAAACATTTAGCAAGTTAAGGGCGCATCGATTCGGCCAACCGGCAAAATGTGCGTTCGGAGTACCGGCAGGAAAATTCCTTGGTTTCTTGCTCACCAGCCGAGGAATCGAGGCGAACCCGGATAAGTGTAAGGCCGTATTAGACATGCAGGCCCCCAGAAACAAGAAAGAAGTCCAGCAATTGACGGGCCGGTTGGCCGCGCTAACTAGATTTTTGCCCAAATCAGCAGAAAGCGCCTTGCCTTTCTTCAAGTTGCTTAAAAAGGACACCTCAGGAAATTGGATCCCAGAGTGTGACGCCGCATTTTCAAAGATTAAGCAATGCCTGGCCACTCCGCCGGTCCTATCGAAACCACAGCCCGACGAAACCCTCTTCCTCTACTTATCGGTTGGGGAGGAAGCAGTAAGCTCGGTTCTTGTCCGGGAAGGAAAGAATGGCCAAGAACCAATATACTTCGTGAGCAAAGCCTTGCAGAGCTCGGAGCTAAGATATCAGAAGTTGGAGAAATTGGCCTTCACCATAATAATGACGGCGCGCAGACTGCGCCCGTACTTCCAAGCTCACAAGGTAACGGTTCGGACCAGCCAACCCATTCGACAGTACTCCATGCCGGACTGGCAGGCCGAATGATCAGTTGGGCCATTGAGTTATCCGAGTTCGACATCACATATGAAGCACGACATGCTATTAAGTCACAAGCTCTGGCAGATTTCCTCCGAGAACTAACTCCAACTAATGACGACCCCGGCAACATCGACCTCTGGAAGGTATACGTCGACGGTTCGTCCAACTCGAAGGGAAGCAGAGCCGGAATCATCATAGAGAGCCCCGAAGGAGTCACGATCGAACACTCCCTACAACTGAATTTCCCGACGTCAAACAATCAGGCCGAGTATGAGGCGCTCCTGGCCGGACTCCAACAGGTCAAGGAGCTCGGCGCCCAAAGAGTCTCGGTTTTCACCGACTCGCAACTCGTCGCCGCCCAGATAGACGGGACATACCAGGCTAAAGGGCCTCTAATGGCTAAGTACCTTAGCAAAGTCAAGAAAATCCAGGCTGAATTCGAAGTAGTGAAGGTTACCCATATACCAAGGGGGGAAAATGTCAGAGCCGACATCCTGTCCAAACCGGCGCACTAAAGGGACGACCAACCACGAACCGTCATACAACAAAAGGTCGAAGAGCCAACCCGCGTAATGGTCATATCCGACGCCACCGATTGGAGGAAGCCACTCGAGGACTACATTGAGCGAGGAATTGTCCCCCTCGGAACAGCGAATGCCCAAAAACTGATACGGGAGGCCGCGGTATACACCATGGTAGACGATCAACTTTACCGAAAAGGCTTGCATACCCCAATGTTAAGGTGCCTGGGTGCTCACGAAAGTAGATATGTCCTCGCCGAGATCCAAGGAGGAATCAATGGACAACACATGGGTGCGAAAGCATTAGCAAGAAAGACACTTAGGGCCGGATACTACTGGCCGACCATGCAGGCGGACGCGAACGAATTCGTGAAAGCATGTGATAGTTGCCAAAAACACGCCAAAATCATTTGGTCCCCTCCATCAGACATGGAATATATCTCGGCCCCATGGCCCTTCTTTAAATGGGAAATGGATTTACTCGGACCATTTAAGCCGGCCCCGACAACTTCGATGGCTAATCGTGGCGGTGGACTACTTCACCAAGTGGATTGAAGCCGAGCCGCCGCCACCATCACTTCGGCAAAGGTCGGCGCTTCATCCAACAGTATTTTTCCCGCTTCGGAATCCGGCCGAGGTAGTGACAGACAACGGCACCCAGTTCACTGACAAGAATTTCCAGGACATGATGGTGGACCTCGGCATCACGCATCACTTTGCATCGGTCGAACACCCCCAATCAAACGGGCAGGCGGAGGCGGCAAACAAAGTAATCCTGGACGGACTTCGGAAAAAGATGCAAGAGGCCGGCACCTGTTGGGTCAAACAGCTTTATAATGTCTTGTGGGGAATTCACACGACTATCCAATCGGCTACACAAGAGACACCCTTCCGCATGACATACGGATGCGAAGCCATGATCCCAGTCGAAGTTGGTCAGCCATCATGGAGAAGGCTTAGAACCCTGGAAGAAGGAGAACAATCGAATTCCAGGGCGTTGGCCACTGAGATGGAGCTGGTAGATGAAGTCAGGACTACGGCTCATTGCCGAGACATAACAGCCAAACAACTGATGGCGGAAAAACACAACAGAAAGGTCAAACCCAGGACATTTGACCGGGGCGACCTGGTCTTAAGAAGGGCCGACATCGGTAACAAGAACGCCCAGGACGGCAAGCTGGCCGCAAATTGGGAAGGACCATACCGAATAAAGGAGAAGTTAGAAAAAGGAGCATATGTTCTCGAAACACTGACAAGGAAACCCATCAAGAGGACATGGAATGGCGACAAACTGAGGGCCTATTATAGTTAAGGCCCAGTCACAGCCAGGATGTCGCAAAGGACACCTCGTGTCCAAGTTAAGTTTTGATTTTGTTATTGCAAACTTATTTTGGTTTCAGTCATTTCCCTTCTGTAAATTTTCCTTTCAATTGTCAGCTTTGTAAAGCTAATCATCTCTTGAATAAATAAATGGTTTATTGACCAAATGTTCAATTTTAAGAGGGCTAAAATGATTCGCTAAATAAGCGATGCACACCGAGGTCTATACACCCGGTAAATATTTTGATGCATCGAAATTGACACCTAAGTAAGAAGGTGAATAGTCATATCGGACCCGATCAGTCCACATGGTCAAAGTGTGTCCCGACGACGACCACGGATGAGCATGTGACCATTCACCCTTACCCTGGTTAAAAATCACGGATAACGACTCCGAACCTCGTAGCGCGGTATATTTAGACACCCCTACTCATGCACCTGGTTTCCTACACCAGAAGAGTACTATGCGGACTCTAATGATTTAAAGACCCTGGCCCGGTCTACAACTTGACTACATGCAGAACATGCATAAAGTTAAAAACGACGAAATACTATTTGAATCTCCATTCATAAGGTTAATCGTTCAAAGTACAAACAACATCTACATTGCAGATTACTACAAAACCGGCCTCCTAAGCCGAAAATAAATAAGGAAAAAGAAAATTGGCAAATCTTCAAGGGGCCGCCTCGTCCTCAGGCGCCCCACTACCAGCAGGCTCGGCTCCAGAAGCAGCCCCTTCCCCGGCATGCTCTCCACCGTCGACCTCGGCATCTGACGAGGGTTCTTCTTCAGGAGACGGAGGTGGAGGAATGAGAACACCGGCCTGAAAACGAGAGCGACATCCATAGCCGGCGAGGTTCAGAGTTAGGCCTGGATTCAGATATTCAATTTGAGCCAGGGCCATCTTGAAGCAGTCCGACGCGGTCTTCCTCACCGCATCCACCGCCAGCTCGTGAGCGACCTTCTCCTCTCCCAGGTCTTTCCGAGTCTGCTCCAACTGTGTGCACAGCTCGCCGCGCACCCTGGTAAGCCGTTTTACCGCATCCATAGATTGAGAATGCAAGGACTTCATCTCCGCCAGGCTAGAGTTGGCTTCGGCCAGACGAGAATTGGCATCTGCCAGGGCAGCTTGGGTCGGCATCAGGAGCTTTCTTCTTGGAAGGCTCGGCGGCGGACCGTTTCTTGGAAGCTTTCTCTCTCGGTTTGCCGGCCGGCGGCAAGGTATATGCAAGGTAGTCCGGATTCAGCTCCATAACACCCTGACCTATTACAAAGGCATCCGGAAACAAAATTAGAAGAAGCTAATTAAATAACAAAGGGCAAGTAGAACGACAGAATTCATATCAATAAAGCCATACTGGAGGCCGAACCGGACTCCACACCGGCCTTCTTGATATAGAAGGCCGCCCTTTTGACGCCGTGTTCGGCAACGTAAGACGCCAGCCGAGCGGCATACTCCCTCTCCTCCTCAGAGAGGTCCTTGGCTGAGAATTGGTATGTGGAAGAGGAGAAGCTATGATGTTCGGAGGTCCAGTAAAGAGGGAAGCGCCACTCAACGCCGGGACCTTCAGCGGCTTTTAGAAACCAGGGCACTTCCCCGGGGATTACAACAACTTTAAAGAAAGCATTTTTGAAATGCTTGAAGGAGTCGGAGAAAGAGTTCATAAGTTTCCAATCCGCCTCGACATGAAGAGAAGTCAACCCTTTCAAAGAGGGCGGTTCCTTACCCGACCGAGGGGTGAAAGGAGAGAAAAAATGAAGGAAGAGGGTAGCGGTACACGGAATAGCGGGATCCATCGTACCGCAGAGATATGCGAACGCCGCCAGATAACCCCACCCGTTTGGGTGAAGCTGAGAAGGAGCCAGATGAAGGTAGTGGAGAACGGACATTTGGAACCCGGTAAACGGAAAGCGAATACCGAGCCGGGTCATATAATCCCGATAGAAAAGAAAGAAGTTAGGAGACATTGGTTCCCGAGCGGCGCAGATCGGCTCATCCTCTTCGGGGGGCAAGACAACATCCTGATGACCCCGGAGACCCCACCTTCGCCACATCCGCGTCGGTCATCAGTGAGCGTATGGTTAACATTTCACTCGTCACCCAGGGATATTTGGATCGCAGGGCCGGTGAAGGACTACCGGAGTCTGCCTCTGGATCGAAAACTGAAGGACGAGGCGAAGAGGTAGACTCCATTTACCTACAACAAAAGGAAATAAAACTAAAGTCAGAACTACGCAGAATACCTGATGAAGACAGATCGGAGAAAGGAGGACCCTTGGAGTTGGACACGGGCTCAGCTGACGAGTTATGCCGACATGAGCCCAAGACGACTTCGGCCATACGGTCTTGCCCACTCGCAATAAGGGAGGAGCTCTCGGCAACACAATCCCAACAGGGACCGTGATAACCAGCTGGTAATGACCCCGACTCGGACGGACGATGCACTCGGTAGGCGTTTATGGGCTCGACTAGAAGAGGCTCGGATACTGCCAAACTATGAGAATCTGGCCTGGCAGGGCCAGGTTCCGACTGACTGGACCCAGGAACCACAGGCTGGGGCCTCCCAGCGTTCCGTGCGCCCGACCGACCACGGAGGGCCAAAGACAGTTTTTCCTCCTCGGTTAAAGAGGTCCCTAGCAGCCAATAACTAAAAAAGGGATAACGCTCACGAAGGGCCTCATCGTCGGTAGGACCTAAAGGCTGACGTGAAGACGAACTTCCCCTATCCATCAAAAGCCCAAACCTATACAACCAACACAAGGATAAGAAGGAGGGGAAAAACTAAGACCAAAATAAGGAAAACCAGGAACTTAAGAAGACAAGACCTATGGGTTCGATAACTCAACTCACCCGCACTCCACACAGGAAACCCAAGTTCGAAACACACCAATAAGAGAAGAAAAAGGAGGAGGGAGAATTTAAATACCGAAATGGCATAAAAAACTCGAAGGCAAGATGAATACACGAAGCTTGCACGGCGAGATCAACGGAGAATCCGGAGAAACCTTGACTAACCAGAAAGTCCTGGGATACAAGAAGGAACCAACACACTCTGATGACAGGAAAACCTTGCACAGAAGAAATTTCACGTAGGAGTGGAATGAGCAAGTGGAAAAAGTGGTAAAATGAACTACACCAGTAGTTTATATCGAGAGAAAGGAAGGGGGGAAATTCAAAACGAAAGAAGCTCAACCGACGAGGCTAATCACGACATTTCACCCCTAAAGTTGAGGGGACGTGCAACGTACCGCCAGAGCATTAAATGCGCACGAAATACGGGGGCGGCGGACACGTTAATCAAGGCGCCTCCCCAATCGCAGAAAGCCAGGTGGCGCAGGTAATCATGGCAAGATCAAAATAGGCTTCCCAAGAGTCACGCCGTGGTCACAACAACGGCCTCGGGTCGTCAGATTTCGAGTCTTGACTTCGGCATATCACTGCAGCCAAAATCGGTCCACACCACCTAGGGCTCTTATGCCGTCGGTCTTCACCGCGGTAGGGTCAGAGATTATCACCTCGGATCCTTACGTCGTCGGTCATCACCACGGCGTTCTTAGGACCATAGGCTATTAGCTCGGTCCCCTAAAGCTAGCAGTAACCACCCCGGATCATGGGATCAAGTAATAACACCACCCATTCGGGAGGGGAACCAGAGATTAAATGTCCGGTATAAACATCGGATGAAGGCAAAGCCTCGGATGGTGTGAGCCAGGATATCGTACACCCCGGCAGTCCGAAACATCACACTACCGGGCTGGGGGGCAACTGTTACGGACCTGGATAAGACTCAATCGCGATAGGGCCCAAACACAGGCAGGTATATCAGATCCGCCATAACAGCGACCCGAGGATATCTCAACTACCCCGGAAATATAGGAGCGTATCCGTAGGGAGATAGGCAGTTCAGATTACAAGCCAGATATATCGCGAATGCCGCCCCAGGTACTTCCTATAAATACTCGGTCAAACAGCCTAAGGTACACATGCTCTAAACCTAGACTATTTTACATACTGCCACACTGAGCACACACCCCACCCCCTCGGCTAAGAGCCTGGTTGTGTTCAGTGATCTCGTCTCCGCCTGTGTGCTTCCACATACGCACCCAGGCCGAGACCCTTGATCCAATATCAAATCACCAGCCCATACACGCGGTTGGACATCTGTGTTCTACACCAGAACAAAGGGCAAGGCGCTTGGAGCCCACTTCGCAAGGAATTCAGTACTAAAAGTACACATGCCTCCATCTTAGTCTGGGTTACCGTTGCTTCGTAGACCTCTAGGATTTCTCCCCCAGCGCATTAACCAACTCTAGGATCAAACCCCCTCCCTTTTGGTGAGAGTGTCTAACTCCTTTACTAGTTGAACCCAAGGACGAGGGGTTACTTTAACTAATTCATCAGAACTAAGAAATGATAATTAACACGTTAAATTTGTTTTAAATTGAATGGAATTTCTAGTTGTATCCATATTAAATGAGGTACTAAAGGAGAAAGAAAAATATAAGGAGACAAATAAGCATTACTTACTCTTTAAGCGACTTATATTATAGACTAAAAAAGGGCTTTTTTTACATTGTTTTTAAAAAAATACTTTAATTAAAAGTTAAAGTTATTTTACGTTTGGATACACTATTTTTTAAATAAAAAAGCTATTTGGATGTTAAAATAGAAAAATATTTTTTTATTAAACCCTGGGGACAGGGTTGTCATTTTATTGAAAATCAAAGGTAATTGGTGTCAAAACAAATTACTAAAGAACAGTCGGTCTTTTTTTTTTTCCATTTTCTCTCTTTTTTCGCATTGGCTTTTTTTTTTTAAGCTACAAATTGAAGCTTTAAAAAAGGTAGAATTTTGATTTTTTTTGTTACTTTTGTTTTTTTAAAAAGCTCTCATCCAAACGCATTTATTAATAAAAAAAAGCACTTTATTACTTTATTTTTTTAAAAACTCATCCAAACGAACTCTAAACCTTTTTTCTAGAAGTGACTTACTTATATTTTGGACTAAATGTAGTATCATGGACCCCAAAGAGTTGATTTTATTTAATATTTATGTCTGAAAAAAAAAATACTCCTGCATTTACAAACCAACACGAAGAACCGGAATTATAGTGGAATTAAATGCATTTAACCAACAAAAAAAAATGATTTGAAGATACAGGCATACAGCTGAGGAAAGAAACAAAGTATCCAAAACAATAAATAGAGAATCCATAGGGAAATCTGATATGGTGTGGTTTCTTAAATCTCATTTACAGCTAATTTAAAGCTTGTAAGCGTTAGAATCTCAAGCCTTAATGACCCTGACGTCACTGCCCGCGAACTTCTATCCCCCAAAATACCATCTATATAAACTCATCTTCATTCTCATCAACTTCCAGTGTGGGACATAATCATATTCAGACATGGCATCTATCAACGAGTGCAAAGACGACATTCTTTTCAACATTCTGGGCAGATTACCTGCCTCAACCTTCGCAAATGCCACTTGTGTCAGCAAAACCTGGTACCGAATCTGCTCTCGTATCCTCTCAAGTCCCATGCTTGCTTCAGCTCTTTCAATGAATCCCTCTCTTCTTGTAAGTTCTGTTTAACCAAATTTTTTAAGACTTCCCTTGACATTATATATCTTCAATCATTTCTCTAATTAGTCTATGTGAGACTCTTATATTTTAGTAATACCTTTGTTCTTGATATTGACTTGCAGGGTGCAGTTGAAGAGGTTACTGAGAAGGTTCTGAGCAAGCCAATTCGTCCACACTTTGCCATAGCTTGCATCAGTGAACAATTCGGCTTAAGAGCGGCTCATCTTCTTGTATATATATAGAACATCTCATCTCATGTCTGTTTTCGTTTTCTTCATAACTTAAGGAGTTAGCTAGTAATTAATGACTTAAATTTGTGAACACAGTTGAGTCAAAGGCTAGGAAGCAAGACTCCTTTGGTGACTCATATTGGGAATGGAGTGATGGGCATGGAAGCTCTCGCAAATCAACTTCGAGAAGTAATAATGCGTTTTTCTATTATTTGTATCATCTTGTTTATCAGTAGTATTCAGCTTTCATTTTGACAGATATGTGAATCAGATTTTTGAGTATATATTTATATTTTTTGGGAAAGTTCAGGTGAAATGGGATTACTTTGATTACCAAGGCCCTCATCCTCGCGAGGCTAATGGATTTAGTGATGTTAATCGAGGCATTGTTTTGGTGGTTGGATATGTTCCTGGTCTCAAAGTGGATGCTATACCATTAATCCACCCAAAGAATGTAAGCTAGCTAGATTCTTCGTTTGTTTGGCTCTCAATGATATTTATATAAATTAAACTTGACTATTTGAGAGTGAATGAAAAATTATCAGGATCCTGGAATTAGCAGGGTTGATGAGTTCGTTAGACATATTAAGACCTACACATTCTCTGTTTCTGGATATCACTCCCCTGCTGCTCTCATAATATTTGGAGTGAGATTAACTTTTTACCCATGATCATTTGCGTCTTTTGGAGTAACCCATTAAAACAATGACATGAACATTGTTTTTTGCTGATTTTCCTGTTACATAGGATCGTAAAAGTGACATGAACGACATTCTGGCAACAATGGGTGAGTCACCTGCATCTTTGGGAGGAATCTAGTAATATGATACCACCTCTAATTTTTAATATAAGATCTCTTTCATATGTAATACGAACGAGATTTTGTACTAAGGACTGAGACAGTATGTAATATTATTTTTGCTTAACAATTAACATAGTATTATGTGACAGATCATGGAATAGGAAACGAAACAGTGATGGTAGGGGATGGAGGAGGCTGCTTTCTATTCACAAGTGAGAACTTTACAATCAATTTTCCTCCTGATTTATACGAACTTGATGCTGTGGCCCTCGTCTTCGCTAGAGACAGACACAAATCTCCTGGTATGAACACTTTCGATTTCATTATTATTTGGGAAAATTACACCTATGTCATGAGCAATAGAAAATATGACAAAATGATCTATTAAAATCTCAATTGTGGTGAAGTTCTGTGGGACATTTTTGCTATTTTTTATATATGAAAAGACATAAATACCTTCATAGAGGCTCATGGACCTGTTAACATACATTCATGGACTTATCAAAACAGACTTTTGTACTTCTCAACACATACATGCACATGGACTTGTCAACACAGGCACATGGTTTTTTGACTTGTCAAAATAGGTCAATGGAACTTGTCAACACAGGCACATGGGGGCATTTATGTCTTTTAACATATGAAAAATATTGCAAAAAAAGTTCTACAGGACTTCACCACAATTTTGATATTTCGAAGGATAATTTTGTCATATTTTCTCTTACTCAGGACCTAGGTGTAATTTTACATTATTATTTCTATGTAATTTGAGTTAATTTGTATTGTTTTCAATCAACCTGGTTTTTACTTGATGATTTTGAACAGACGTAGGAGAGACCAGGTTTCATGTGGCAATGGCGGGGGGTTTAGTGCCATTTGGGCCGAGGTTTAAGGTGGCAGATGTATTGGTCAAAGGTGAGGTCAAATGGACTTGCCTCTCTGCTCTCATGCAAGGATTCGATACCATGTTGCATTTCGAGGCCGTCATAGAAACTCTCCTTGAAACAGTATCTTTCTTTCTATCTGTCTATCTATCTATATATGTTCAAATTCTCATAGTAATGCTTTCTTGTTCTTGTTCTTGTTATAGTATATAAGATCTGAAGTGAAGAGTGTAAATAACATGGTGCAGGTGAGTGACAGGTGCCCTGATTTGTACATAGGCGTCTCACATGGAAGAAAATACTACTCTGGCAATGGAAGACTGATCAACAAAGTAGCAGAATCCACATCCTTCCATCAAGTTGTTGGGTAAGATAATCATTAATCATTCACAGAGAATTGTCATAAGAGTGAGCTGTGTAGGACAAACCATATGAATTATTTTGATGACAATTAGGGAAGAGAGCCGTCACTAATCAAGAACTCACAAGCTTTTTTCTCATGTGTCCACTCTCACTCATTTTGCCATCATATTAGTAACATCCAATAATCAATGTTATAAATAAACGGTTAATATAATTTTTGGTCTTTTAAAGAGCAAAATGATCCAATTTTTTACTTAAGAATAGAGATCTATGATTCAGATTAAATGAAACTTGAGGGATCAAAACCTTTGATTTGAAATTTAAGGGGTTAAAACTACAATGAAGGTAAACTTGAGAAACTAAAAATGATATTAACCCTACAAATAACTCACTGAACTAAGTAAAAACCCTAACCTGAACTAGGTCCGAAGCTGACTAAGGAGCAACAAACTCAGGATACTTTATTTAAGCATCCATGTTAATATAATAACAAAAATACAATATCTAACAAGTTGTTGATTGTGATGTTGAATATATCTTTGACAAAAAAAAAAAGTGATGTTGAATATATGAAACAGGGGAGAGGGCGAGTACATTGTGGTGGAAGGGGTAGGGGTGAGACATGGAGACACATTTCTGTTCTATCACAGAGATCTGGAAACTGCAAGAGGCACCAGTGAAGTTGCATTTGAGAAACTGAGAAGGTTGAAGCTGAGTGAAGAAGAAGAAGTGTTTGGAGGGTTAATTTTTGCTTGTGCTTCTAGAGGCCAATCATACTTTGGAACACCAAATACTGATACCTACGCCTTTCATGCAAACTTTCCAAATGTTCCGTTCGCCGGAATATTCTGCAAAGGAGAGATCGGACGCAGTTCTTCGTCTTCGTCTTCTTCTTCATCAAGCTCTGTGAAATCCTATCAGGAGCTTCTTCAAGAAGAAGCCCCTCCTCATTGCTCTGTTCATGCTTCTAGTGCTGTCTATTTGGCTCTCTCCTATCTTCCTCCTCCATGAATTAATGTTTTTTAGGAGAATCATTGTAAAGTTCTGAAGAATAGACTTAATTACCAAGTCTCGATGATAGTCGAAGAGTTTACAATAACAACACACAGGTTAAGAAACGACAGTATCTCACTCATGATTGAAACTTAGCTTCTTGATAATTAAGTCTTTTCATTGGAACCTTAAAGTAGTTCCCCCTATCTTTTAGTCTTGTTTTCTCATGTTGTTTCTTAGCCATCTATTTGTGCCATTGATACATTTTCATCCAAACAAAGAACAATGTTCCTACCAGCGCCTTGGGTAGCGTAGTGGTATGGTATCTGACATTGTACCAAGTGAATCAGGTCCCAAAAAAAAACAATGTTCCTATTTATTTCTCGTACAGATAAAAATATTGGAAATGAAGCAATCTTTAAAGATTCTCTATCAGTGGGACTGTCACAAGAGGAAATATACCTATATATAGCTCTACATTGTGACAAGTGCTTTACACAATTTTTCATATATAATTTATATAAATATAGCTATAATAAGACCTAGATGAGGCTCATTGTTGTATTTTTCTTTCGGAAAAAAAGAAAAACAAAAAACAAAAAAGATTACAAACGGGTGCACGCGACGCCAATAATAATTTTTTTTTTGCTTAGAGCATCCGATATCCTAGGGCAGGCCATCTTTCAGGCACATCAACGGCCCCAGACTAATCCGGATCGAGACCGGGTGGCCCCTTTCGGGGGGAAGCCTCTACCACCCACGCATGCTGCATTCCCACGTCTCGAACTCAAGACCCGTGATTAAGCTAGGACAACCCCTTACCAGTTGACCTAAGCGTTTGGTGGTGACGCCAATAATAAATTGAATGCACCATGATTGAGCATTATATGTTATTATAAGAAAACAAAACTAGTAATTTTCTATATAGTGGTACAACACTTCAGTTTTATCTAGTATAGAGAGTGCGTGTATTAAGGGTCTAATGTTTCTATTTTTATTGCAGATTTTTTTTTTCTTGTCACACTCATATAAAAGTGAATGGGTTCCATTATAAAGAGAAGATAGAAAAAATATTAGTGGGATCCACTCACTTTTATATGAACGTGGCAGAACAAAGATTTCTGCTGTAAAAACAAAAACATTAAACTCATTTATTAATTCTATGAGAATGCATAGAATAAAGGCTCTTCCCCTGTGATAAAACATCTGAGTAACCAACTTTTCGATTACTATTTGTCGAATGATTTGGCAAGGTTTCATTAGATTAATCTCGTGGATGACAATAAAACAAGATTCTCCAAGAATAATGTCAAACCGAAATACCTGCCAATGCCTTGATCATCATCATCAACAATAATTCACCAGGTAACGAGCAGTAGATATTATTAATTTCAAACTTATTTTTGTGAATTTTCATCGGCTATTTGCATCGCTTGTAAAGCTAACATACTCTATATAACAAAGAATAATTAAAATGATTTTTTTTTTTACAGATGATAAATAGCTCTCTGATCTCTTGTTAAAAAAGTTATGAAAGTGACCACCACTGTTTGGAAAAGGTAGTGAAAACATAACACTAGCTCCCTAGCTCAATGTCATTAAAGTGATCGGGAGAAGTATATTTCAATTTATATTTCCTGGCAAAAAAAAAAAAAAACACAGGGATTATCTTAACCTCTTATCCTGTTTATGGGTCACTTTCAACATATTTCACTACAATTAAGAAAATTCATAAATTTCATTAATTTTTTGACCTTGACAAACTTCATTAATTAATTATGCTTTAAAATTCATATATATGAGAATTGTGTAATTAATTCGGACTTATACATAGAATATGACTGATATATATAGATAGGGAAAAAAAATCTTCTCTATCTGCTTTATAAATAAAACTATATGGGAGTGATAAGAATGCAACATAATATGAACAATGCTGATAACTCATCAAGATGATTGGATTAACCTGTTTTATGTGATTTCTATAAAATTTGAGTTGGAAAATTGTGGCTCGATATTGGCACGGCTCAATCAGATTAAAGGACCCAACCCTTGGGAGATTTGATTTGATTGAGCCGTCCCAACATCGCCATCTTCTCCCCAAGACCATCCAAAATTCAAATGATTCATTCATTCATTACTATGAACATATATAAACACTGTATAGAAAATAATATGAATCTCTACCTCTAAATACAGAAGAATTCTGATGCATGTGTTTCTTCCTTCTTCACCTTTCTTTCTTTCTCTCTGTTGCCCTAGCTAGCTAGCTAGCTATCTGATGAATGATTATCATGTGGTGAAGAATACTGAAGAAGCCTTCAAGTAGGGCTTAGTGTCCCAATGAAGAAAGCAGATCGAGGCAATTTATAGATGAAAATCTGTCTGCTGAAGGTTACAATGGTTGAGACGTCTAAGTCTATATTTCATTTATTATTACTTATATTTTCCATCACAACTATTTCAGCCCCACATTCAGCAGGTTCCTTCTCCTTTCTTAATATTAATGCTTCCAAGCTAGATAAAGGCAAGTTCACAATTATTGCTCAACTCGATCGATCTCTACTTCATGCTCACACTCACTTTCTTCCTCCTATCAACTTCAAACGGATATGCATGGTGGCCAATCCTTTTTTTTTCTCACATATACTAATAACAATAATACCACTTGACCTGCTTTTTAAGACCATGTCCTAATCCCTCACTACTTTAAAGGTTAACGCATAAGAGCCAACTGCCCAATCATGTGCCTTTATTCACCTTTGTGGAGTCTCACAAGGCTTCTCAATATGTTGCAATGTCACCAACATTATTTCCCACACTATGTTTTTTTCAGCATAAGAAAAGAACACTGAGAACTAAGTGCAAATTAATATGATTCTTTATTTTATTAAAGTTAGGTTGCATTTAACATATGAAGTATTCTTTCCAATAGCATTCGGTGTTCTAAAGTAATTTTTGTTGCATTTAATACCCTAAAGTATTTTTTATATATATTATCTTCTAATATTCGGTTTGGGATTCTTGGTTACCATTTCCACCTCAAGTGTCTCTTCTGGAACTTGAACTCGAACACGGCACTAGTAAAATTTAACAGTGTCCTACACCGCTAGACCAACTCTGTATTGGTGCATCCTGAAATATTTTTCTAGCAACATTCAACATCTTAAAGTTTTTTTAGTGAAAAAAAATTACTTTAAAATATTGAGTGGTGGTGGAAAAATATTCAAAAGTGTTGTAAGCAATTTAATTATGTTTAATATATTATCCCTATTACCATTATTTAACAATATCCTCTCTCTTTTTTTAAATAAAAAGAGGAATATGTTGATATTTTTCAATCAAATTTTGATCTTATTATTTTATGTCATCCTAGGGAGTTTAGGTATTAAACGTGGTGAATATTAAATTGTGTGACGCAAGCAATTTGAAATTAATAGTATGATTGACTTTGTGAGTTGGGGGGAGGCTCTTGGCATGGGCCTTTTGGGCCCGTCGGTACCGACCCACCAAATTGTGGGGTCTACAATAAGACTTAAAGAATGCCTTGCCCTTTAAGTAAAGACTAATCACCATTGACTGCATTACATTACAAAATTGACCGTTTAGTGCCTACTTGTTCTTCATACCAATCATCATTCCCCACCAACAACCTCCCCTCCAATCCCTCTGAGACGATTCAGATGCCTTTGCAGTTTTTTTCTTCCCTTTTTTTGTTAAACTTATCATGACATAATCTTCGTTTCATAATTTTATTGATAATTGTAGGAGTCCAAGTGTATATATGGTTAATTAACTTGTGATTATGGGTTAGTAACGTTGGATTTGGTTCTCAACCTCTTCCTTTCCCATTCTCTTCTTCATCTCAGCCATTAAATTGAAATTTAAATGGTTTAGATTTAATATTTGGGTTAAGGTGCAATTTTACACATGAAGTTTACCTCCGGGAGCGCCCAGCACCATGAAGTTTTTTTAGGAGCAAAAGTACACACGACGTTACGTTTTGGGAGCAAAAATACCACGAGCCGTTAAAAAACTAACGGTCAACTAAAGGTCAACTAACGGTCAACTAACGGCCCGTGGTATTTTTGCTCCCAAAACGTAACGTCGTGTGTACTTTTGCTCCTGAAAAAACTTCGTGGTGCTGGGCGCTCCTGAGAGTAAACTTCATGTGTAAAATTGCACATTAACCCTTAATATTTTATAAAAATATTAATAAATTAGTAAAAAATATTTAAAAATAATATTTTTATAAAATATTAAATTTGAACCGTTCAGATTTCAATCCTACGACTGAGATGAAGAAGAGGATGGGAAGATGATAGGAAGAAAAGAGAATGGGAGCCAATCCCAATAACGTTGGGCGTGAGCTCTTTTTTATATAGAGAAATACCGTATATTTAAAGTTTATTTGTCTCTCAGTAGCTAAAGTGAATATGGATTTGTTTTTTTATTCTCTGTTATATATTTGGTGCTTTTGCTATTTTGATTACAATAGAATTTATTTTTATTGGTTTGGAGGAGCCGTATCCCTGCATTGAAGGATTTTTCATGTTAATAATTTTAGTGTCATGAATACTATTTAATTTTAGTAATGTATTTATTTAATTGCTCCTTATAAATTCTTAAAAGTGATTAAAATTTTATTATGTTGCGTGTTGACAATAATCCACAAGTAAACACTTGAGATTTGACAATTTTCACATTTTGATTGATATATATATGAGAAAATTTTAAATGAATACCATTTGAATTTGCAAAACCCTCAGAAGTCTGTCGAATTTGTAAAAAGACTGAGAGGTACCAAGAACCTATAAAGGATATGCAAATTCGCGTGAAATTACTCTTTTACCATTAGTTTTAAAAAAATCAAAAAATAAAAAAACCCTCGCCGGCCACCGATGGGGTTTTTTTTTTTTTTGGGGGGTGGGGGTTTAAAAAAAATATATAACACTGAAAGTGTGGGGGTGGGGTTCGAATCCCCCACCTCCCACATAGAGCCCAACTGGTTGGGTCACTTGGCTCCTTTGTTATATATATATAATAATAAATATATATATTTTTCTTAACATTTTTTCAACGGTATTTATAAATCTCATAACGCAATTTACAAATCTCATAACGCAAATTACAACTTTTTTTGGAGGTGTACACTTTTAAACTCTTTGATGCCCCAGATTGAATTTTTTTTTTTTTTAAATGTACTTTTACAAATCTCATAACGCAATTTACAAATCTCATAACGCAAATTACAACTTTTTTTGGAGGTATACATTTTTCAACTCTTTGATGCCCCTGATTGAAATTAAAAAAAAAAATGCACTTTTACAAATCTTATAACGCAAATTACAACTTTTTTTTGAAGTTGTAATTTGCGGTATGAGATTTGTAAATTGAGTTATGAGATTTGTAAATTGCGTTATGAGATTTGTAAAAGTGTCTTTTTTTAAATAAAAAAAAAATTCAATCAGGGACATCAAAGAGTTGAAAAGTGTAGACCTCCAAAAAAAGTTGTAATTTACGTTATGAGATTTGTAGAAGTGCTTTTTTTTTTTTTAAATTTTAATCAGGGGCGTCAAAAGAGTTTAAAAGTAGTGTACACCTCCAAAAGAAGTTGTAATTTATGTTATGAGATTTGTAAATTGCGTTATGAAATTTATAAAAGTGCATTTTTTTTTTCAATCAGGGGCATCAAAGAGTTTAAAAGTGTACACCTCCAAAAAAAGTTATAATTTGCGTTATGAGATTTGTAAATACCGTTGAAAAAATGTTAAGAAAAATATATATATGTATTATTGTATATATATAACAAAGGAACCAAGTGGTCCAACTGGTTGGGCCACTTTCCACCCCCCACACTTTCAATGTTGTATATTTTGTTTAAACCCCCACCCCCCCAAAAAAAAACCCCACTGGCGGCTGGCGAGGATTTTTATTTTTATTTTTTTAAACTAGGGCAAAATGCTAATTTCACGCGAATTTGCATATCCCTCATAGGTCCTTGGTACCTCTCAGTCTTTTTACAAATTCGACAGACTTCTGTGGGTTTTACAAATTCAAATGGTATTTATTTGGAATTTTCCGAAAAAAATTTATATGTGAGTGTTAATTCTTTTCTGATATGGTCAAACGAAAAGCACACGTAATATTAGCGCATTTGTTGTTAAGGGAGAGGCACGTTGCACGTGAGCGCAAAGAATAACAAGTGAAAGAGGAAGACAGATAACCAAAGAAAGATGCTTCTTTTAATTGATTGCTTGGCTCATCTGTATAAAAATGTGATACTTGAAAGAAAGGAACAATTTCCAGAGAAGCAACAAAGCCTTTGCTCTCTTACAAGCCATTCCTTATCTCTTACAAGGAAAAAACACTGACAAACACATACGATCGATGAAGACAAAGTCCATTGAATACAAAGTGTCTGTATTTTTTAAAAAAAATAAAATACTGAAGTTCATTTGCTCAGGAGAGCAATACACACAAATTGATCGCTCAGAAAGTGTCTCTTTTCACTTTTTTTTTAAAAAAAACATTAAAAGTTTATGTAAGTTGGGTTCTGAGGACTCATCAGAGTCAAGGTATGCCTGGGGCTTAAAAATGTATTTACAGATCACCCACTAACAAGATTCTCACATCAGTGATATTTGAATCAATAACCTTATAATTATGAACTAACAATTTTATTTTTTCTTATTTTTTTGATATAAAAGATGGCATAACGCCTACATTACAACAAATAAGATTACAAAGAAGAGGAATTTAATCCTAAACAATCTTGGTCAACCCAATTCCTTAGAAAAGGAGGACACACATCTAAAATACCAAAGTCAGAAATGCTCATTTTGGCTAAGGCATCAGCAACTCTATTACAGTCACGAGAGATTACACAAACATCAACCCGTCAATCCCTGTTCAACAAATCATTGGCTTTCATTAAACAATTTTATTAATTAGATCAACATTTATTCAGCAAGTGTCTGTTTTCACTTTCCACTAGGAGGGGTGGCTGGAGATCCTTCTCTAAGCTAACTGGGCCTGGCCTCCTGTGTCTGTGTTTCACTGTCTCGAGCTCTCCAGCCCAATGAATTTTTTTAAAAAACAATTGTACAGGCTTAATGCTTTTAACTTGTCCACTTTCATGTTTTTTTTTTTTTTATGAGTGTCCTCATTTTCTTAGGACTTTAGTCTCTTCAGATGGTATGGGATTAAATTCCCCCACCTCTTTATTTTTTATTTTTGGATAATAAAGGCAAGCCAAAGCTTGAAAATGTGAACCACCTATTTATTTTAATGAAAGGCTCTAGCCTCCGTTTTTACCGAAAAAAAAAAAAACTTGTCCACTTTATGTCACAAGGCCCAGCTTAGTTATTGTCTTCTCTCCAACTAGGCCTGCTACTCTGTTCTGTTTATTTCCTTATACCTTTTCCCTTCCTAAAAAAAAAAAAACTAATAAATGTACAAATAAAAATTTATATTACTCCTTCGAGCTATTAATATAACGCTAATTTGAGTAGTTGATCTTCATATTAAATATAAGATATAGTAGTATTTTTTTTTGGCCAAAAAGAACATGTTTTTTCATATTTGTCATTTTTATTGTAAATTTATCTTTATTCGCGTTTCCTCTAATAATAACCAAGGAAGAGAATAAATGAGGGAATTAAAGAAGATAATCCAGTGTGTCTTAAAAATTATACTCGTATGTTATATTAATTACTCTCTCCAGTTCTTAATATAAGATATGTTTGAGGAGTTAATCTTGGTTCTAAATACAATACATGATTTTCATATTTATCATTTTTTTCTTCTAATTTATCCTTATTAATGTTTCTTCCAGTATAATCAAAGATGAGAACGGATGAAGGAATTAAAAAAGCGACTATAGTGTTTTGAAAATTACATATTGTTTTAACTAACCTAACTAACTTTTTTAATCTGATCAAATTAGGTAAATATATCTTATATTAAAAACTGATGGAATTAACTTACTTAAATTAAATGAATATATGTTTTATTAAGGATACAAGGGAGTAGGATACTTTTTTTTTTTACCCCTAGTGTTTTTTTTTTTTTGATATAAAAGATGGCTAGAAGCCTATATATAAAAAGAGAAAATTACACAACGGGGAAACTTAATTCCAAACAATCTTGGTTAACTCAAGATCTCAAATAAAAAGGACACACATCAAGCAAAGAGGATTTGGAGATACCCACTTTAGTTAAGGCATCAGTAATTTAGCTCTGAGTAGGGCTAAGCACGGAACTCATAACCCATAAGTCTGTCTACAATCCAATGTAATTGGGTCATTTTGAATCCGCCCAAAAAGATTTATAATGAGGTGGGTTAGAATCCGTCCATTTAAAACTTATATGGGCGGGCTATGGGTATACCTATGAGCTGCTCATACCCATCCATTTAGTGTTTTTATTTATTTATTAATTATAAATTACATTTCGTATTTTGGAATAAGGTAAAGGTGTTTATTGACTTTATATTTTGAATAAATTTATGTTATCATGATACTTGTCTAAATTTGTGTGAATTGTGATTATTGAACTTTGAAGATTCAAATTTCAGAATTTAGAATGACGATTTTAGATAGATGTTTAATGCTTATGAATATATATGTTTCAAAAAAAAGAAACATGTTAAATGTAAATGAGTAACCCAAAACCCGGTGAGCCCGCCCATTTATGTATCAGCCCATTCACACGGGTTTAAATGGATTGAGGTACGTGTATGAGCTAGCTCATACCCATTTAAAGTTTAATAAACGGGTTATGGGTTTAGCCTCGGACTGCCCAACCCATCCATTACTCTGCCCAAGCCCAATTGCATACACCAATATCCAATCTGTTTATCTCCCCCAAACAAAAGCCGTTACGTATATTGACCGTGAGAATTTGGGATTAATTTCTCCTTTGTGTACATTTTCATCTCTGTAATCCAGGCCTGGGCCTTCTTCTTATATAAAAAAAAAAAAAAAAAACCGTTACGTAAAGAAGATAAATTTGTAACCAAGCGAATTAATAATACATAATTACATAACAATAAATCAAGTAAAACCCTTGCACGTCACGTCACCTACGCTAGTTCTAATATAAACAAAAAATTGTCAAAAGTCATTATTTTGTTGGACCTGATATACTTTTATACACATTAAATATTGATATTCTGCTAAATTTCATACATAAAAAGTACTCGAATTCATATCATTTTCCCTAATAAAATTTTGAGACTAAGATATTTTACCGATTTTCCCTGTAATTTAAAGACTCACAACCCTTGCCATTCGCATAGATAATTGGGAGATAGGGAGGTATCCCTTCATGCGGCTCTTAGCTCATTGCAAATTTCAGCCATCCATTCCTTGTGTGGATGCTCATCCTCACTCCCAAATCCAAAACTAGTGACACTCCCTTTTCTAGTAGATAACTCTATTTTAATTAAAACTATGTATCTTATATACTCTCTTATGTCCTAAACATAGAATTTAATTGACTTTTTTTTCTTTTGAAAAAATTGAAGACGCTAAATAAATTATTTGGTTATAATATACGTTGTGCATCATTAGATTATACCGTATATCAATTTATAACTCTACCAAATTAGTTTGGAGAAAATCCGATAGATATACATATTTTAAAGTGATTTATTTAACTCCTTTAATCTTTTTTTAAAAATTAACTGAGTTTTATATTTAGGACTGGAAGTAATATTTACAAATTCATTATTTTAAACATGATTTAAAATGTTGATTGGCCCTAACAACTTTAATATACTCTATTCTCGTTGATAGAGTACAATTACATTATGTAAATACATTTCTTTCTTTTACGTTCCTTTGATTAAATTTTTTTGAATGATTATCTTACTTTTTCCATACATTTTCTATCTATTAAAACTTTATAATCCCACTGTAATATGAAAAGATTCAAGGAAAAGAAAAAGACAAGTAGATATCAAAATATCAAATCACTTTTATTGCTTACAAAATAGCGGCATTGACTATAAGGGTATAATAATTGGCAATTCATTTTAGTAGGTATTAACTAACTTTAACTTGAGATTTAAGTTCAAGCGATATATTTTTATCTTTTCAAAATAAAAACTCGAGCATTGTTTTTTGTGAGGATTTGGTCAAAGATTGTTAATTAATTCTCTTTAATATCCTCTCATGTTCTTTTTATAAGGAACAATAATCTAAATCACACAATACAAAATGTTAGTTTAAAGTAATAAGTGTGTAACTTTTGTACTGTTTTTTTTTTTTTTTCAATTACACCCTTATTTAGAAAGTGTGTGTATGAGAGATAATATGTGAAATTATTGTAGAGAGATAATGAGTCACACATATTCAATGAGGATAAAAAAAATCGGTTTCAAATTTTAGAAAAGTGGATTTGTTCTTTATACTTCCTCTTGTTGTTTATATAAAACATAAATGTACAATTGATTTTCTTAAAAATAAAACAAAATTTTTATATTTGTCAATTCCCCCTATTTTACCTCTATTAATGCTCCATCGATAACAATGAAGGAGGAGGGGAAATGAGAGAAATAAAGAAGATGAATAAGGTACTTTTAGAAAATATATGTCATATTAACTAACCCAACTATTTTTCTTAATCTAATTATATCAAGTAAATATATCTTATATTAGCAACCTGATTATAAAAAAATGGACAGAAAGGAGCCGTAAGTAGCTCAAGTTCACCTGTTATGGGTGAGAGTACATAAGGTGTTTTTCCTTTATGTGCCCCTTACATGCACACCCCTCTAATTAGAGGGATGATGCATTTTTTTGTACATATTTTATTTATTTATATTTAAATTATATGCTGTTTTTTTTAATTTTTAATTTTTTTGCATCAAATCTCTCAAATTAATTAGTTTCCAAGATACCGATGTTACAGGACAAATATTTCTGAATGCAGGATTGAAAACTAATTAATTTAAGACATTGAATATAAAAAACATTACAAAAAGCAACATATAATTTAAATATAAATATAATAAATATAAAAAAAATACCTCATTGCTCTAATTAAAGAGATGGGGCAGTTTCTAATTTAAAAAAAAAAAAGAGATGGGGCATGGGGCAGTTTCTAATAAAAAAAAAAAAAAAGAGGGAGAGAGAGAGTGATAGAGCATGTAAGAGACACATAAGGAAAAAATCAAAAAACACTCTTTGTACTCCTATTATGGGTTTGAACTTTGGAGTTGGAGTACTTTTCTTCTTCAGAGAGCGAATTGCTGACGTGTCGTCCTAATTTTCCTCCCATTTACTCGGATTCGTTCTCTCCTGTCTCAATTCCCCATTTTGTCGGGTTATTTTCTTTCTTCCCCCCATTCTCTTCCCGCTCACTTCCCCGCCGGTGTGTTTCTCCGGGAATCTTTTGCCGACGAGGTTCCCGAGAGCCATTTTTCCGATTCCCAGATTCACCTCAATCCATCACCTCTCTCTTCCTCTCTATTTTCGGTTGACTTCCCCCACTTTCTAGCTCGGAATCTTCATTGACAGTTTTTGAATTTACTTCTCTCGGGATTCAGCGGTATTCTCTGTTGTTTTGTTCTTCCTTTCTCGATACATAAGCTGAGGATTATAGCTTTTGGTGAGTTTCTTCCTCTTTTGTTATCTCGGATTTTTATTTTGCGACATCGCTCCCTTTGAATTCGATGGAAGCGTTCGAAAATGGATAAATAACTTTCGACACGGGGAATAATTTTTCTTTTATTTTGGGAATATTAATTCGATTTTTCCCCAGTACGATACTTGTCCATCTAATTTGAAATTCGTTTATGTATTTTGATGGTGATATGGTTGCAGGAATTTGGCCGGTTGCGTTCGAAGATGGCTAGTCAAAGCAGTTCTTCTCGAAGGAGTTTTTCATCTGTGCAGGGGAAGAAAAAATCCTCTCAGAATGGAGCGTCTGAGTCTAATTCTCGGAGATCTCTATCCTCTTCACGCCCGCCGTACGTTCTTGAGTTGCTATAGTATTTTCAGTTCCCTAACATTTTTGCTAAAAAAAAATATATATTGGTTCCCTATTTTATAATTGTGGTTTCGCAAAGAGATGGTCCTTGACTCGTTGTTCAATCTTCTCTGTTCTCTTTAAAGTTGATTTCTGTTAACTTCCCTGCCTTATCTCTTGTTTGGGGAGTTATGCATCGGAGAGTCAAAAAATGTCATCGTCAATATCGTCTGAATAATTTTTTTAAAACTATAGAGAGATTTTTAAAGTGAAAATTTTCTTCCAGATATATTTGTAGTCTTAAATATGACATTATCCGTCGTCTTGATCATTGGCTTTTTAAGTTTTCGCATGTACCTTTGCGCTTATTAGAAACAGATATTCAGGTTGGCAGGTGCCATAATTGCCAATCTCAGTCTTTTCAAATCAATGTATAACACCTCCCCCCGTTTGGACTTTATATTGCCTTGTCTTATTGATTGGTTTGACTTTATTAATTCAAATCACTGTATAACACCTCCCACCGTTTGGACTTTGATAATCAGATTAACAGGAGAGCGTACAGTGAAATCATTACGATTGTCAAAGGCCTTGACAGTACCTGACACAACTACTGTGTCTGAAGCTTGCCGTCGGATGGCTAGTCGCCGAGTTGATGCTCTGTTATTAACTGATTCTAATGCTTTGCTTTGTGGAATACTTACGGACAAGGTATGAGTCCATTTATCTTTGATTTTGCACCTGGTTTTGTAGTCTAACAAATATTAGTGTCTAACTTATTTTGTGATTAAAGGATATAGCAACAAGAGTTATTGCTCGTGAGCTTAATCTTGAAGACACACCTGTTTCAATGGTTATGACAAGAAATCCAATATTTGTCCTTTCTGATACTCTTGCTGTGGAAGCCCTCCAGAAGATGGTACAAGGTTGGTATTGTGCAGGGAGGTGCACAAACCTTTTCATGATTGTTGCTATTTGAAGTCTCACTGTCTGAATACAGATCTGATAGCTGATCTTGTTTGCAGGGAAATTCAGACATTTACCAGTGGTGGATAATGGAGAAGTTGTTGCCTTGCTTGACATAGCGAAGTGTTTATATGATGCTATTGCTCGCATGGAAAGGGCTGCCGAGAAAGGAAATGCCATTGCTGCTGCTGTTGAAGGTGTTGAAAAACATTGGGGGACATCTGCTTCTGGTTTGTTCACCATTCCTCGTTTTACTTTTTGGTTTCTGATCAGGGCATTATTGGATAAATCTTGATTGTACTTAGGTTCTCACTTCTCAGTAGCTGAGTTTAATTTTTGGTTATTGTGTAGGCCCTAACACATTCATTGAGACTCTTCGGGAGCGGATGTTCAAGCCCTCTTTGTCTACAATCATTTCTGAGAATTCAAAGTAGGTAATACTTTCTCTGTTTAGATTAAAGAAGGATTACCTGTTTGCATGCTTGCAACTACTGTCCTGGTTCTTTTAACAGGCTCATGAACTTTTCAGGATTGTAACAGTTTCACCAACAGAATCAGTTTTGACAACAACAAAGATGATGCTTGAACTTCGTGCAAGCTGTGCAATTGTGACAGTTGATGGAAAATCTCGTGGCATTCTTACGTAATTTTTAGGCCCTTAAAATTTTACCCTCCACTTATTTATGATGGGCTATATTTTGACTTTTAACACCTGTGGAATTTTAGAATAATATTCTTTTGTGGTAATTTCTCTGTCATTTTGTTAATTAAACGCTCTGGTATTTCAGTTCAAAGGATATCTTGATGCGGGTAATTTCACAAAATCTTCAACCAGAGTCAACTCTTGTTGAGAAGGTATTTCTTCCTTTCATTTCTGCTTTAACCATTATTAGATTTTGCCATATGTATAAATATGATAATATATGTACAACCATATGTTAGAGCCAGTAAATAAGAGAGAAAATATGGGGAAATTGAAACTGATATTCTCTTCACGGTGGGGAAAATGAGAGAATACAGAACCTAAAGCTTCCTTCTATCAGGAAAGCTCACACGCAGAAAGAAACAACAATGGAAAATAAACTCACTCGGCCTGGTTTTCGAGAGACCAAGCCCTCTCTCCTCACTAGCATTCCAATTGCCTGCCTACACAAAACTACCCTGCCCCCTTATAACGCACTCCCACTAACTGACACTGTCAGGGATTCGTTACTGAGCCTTACACCACATTATCCCCATTCTGCCCTTCCTACTCAAGTGTTCTTGGGCTTGCATCAGACATGGGCCTCGAACTCCTCTTAGCTCTTCTCTTATAGTGCGGAACCCAAAATGTATTAGGCCACCCAACACCAAATCACTCTTCTCATGTACTTGAAGAACAGAGTGGTCTCTGAAGTTAACCCTTCTCATTTTTCTGTTTTTTTTACTATCATTCAATATACCCTGCAGGTCATGACTCCCAACCCAGAATGTGCAACAATTGATACTCCAATTGTTGATGCACTTCATACGATGCATGATGGAAAATTTTTACATCTTCCTGTGGTTGATAGAGGTACCATAATGATATATGTGATGCTCAAGTGGGTTTTTCTTTCGCTAAAGTGTTAAATACTGTTTGTAAATGAGCTTTTATTCTGATTTGGATTGTTGAAACAGATGGCAATGTAGTTTCTGTAGTTGATGTGATTCATGTTACTCATGCTGCTGTGACAACAGCAAGTCAGGTGTGTTACCTTAGACTGTGATGTCCAGTGATATCTTTTTAGTCTCCTTGGAATACAAGTGGCTTGAATTTAGATGAGTTGACTTGCACATGTGCACACCGTACACACAAGGCTGTAATCAATTTTCCTTGAATTTGTTTTCCAGGCTAATCAATCAGTGTGTGTGTGTGTGTGTGTATTCCATTTTACCTCATGTTATACAAAGTTTTCTTTTTTCCTAAATTTCAAATAATGTTCAAACTCTAGTATTAGGGAACATGTAGAGAAAAAATCTTCTTCCTAGATGTCATTGACTTGTCACTTTCTTTTCGGTAATTAATCCCTATAGTAACGTGATAACTTTTTCCTCAATAGCTTTTGTGATGTACTGTAAAAACTTCAACTTCCCCTTAAAATATCAGGCTGTCAGTGTTTTTGTGATCAAGTTTCGCTTCATGTCACCAAAATTATTGGTTTTATATTTCTGCTATTCTATGATATGAAACTGTGTTTCGTTTTACTTTTTAAGCAGGTTGGAAATAGTGGCAGCTTTAACACTGAAGCTGCAAGCTCTCTGATGCAAAAGTTTTGGGATTCAGCCATGGCATTAGCTCCGAATGATGATGACGACGACACCAGAAGGTTATATATGCATTGGTGGTGCTAAATTTCAATTTTTTAATGCACTTATTAGTTATTATACTCACATTTTATTAATGATGTGCCAGTGATGGTTCCTTGAAATTGCCATCAGAGGGGGGAGATACTGCAAAGTCTCTTCCTTATCTTTCATCAAGCATGACAAATACGTTTTCCTTCAAAATACAAGATAAGAAGGGACGAATGCATCGATTCACTTGTGGTATGCAATATTGTGTTAAAAATTAGAGCTTTGAATTTAACTGAGGGCGTCCTGTTATTTTTGACAGCATTTGGATGGTGGTTCCAACCTTTTGTTTGTTTGTTTTGTTCCCTGTGGTTCTTTCATGAGTCTCACTCTTTCTTGAATATGACTTGATGATATTTCCCTGTTAAATTGATGCATAAATCAATATTTCATGTGATGTTTGTCGTTCTGACTTTAGTAATTCACTAATGTTAGGAAAGTGCTGTTGTAGTAAGATCCGCTTTTGATTTTGTTAACAACGCAAAGACCTGACTGATCTAATCTGCCTGCTCTTGTATTTTCTTGGTTGATTGTGCAAGTAATTATTGTTTGATTAACTTTACATGGTTGCTTGCAAGTTCAGATACTCGGAATTTGACAGAGGTTATAACTGCCATCATCCAGAGAGTTGGTAATGAAATTGACCCGAACAATCTGCCCCAAATTCTGGTATGTTTCAACCTTTCAAGATGTAGTATTTACTATCGTAAGGTTGGGCCAATATGTTTTCCTTTTTCCCCTGATGCTAGCCGGTTACATTTTTGTTTGCAGTATGAAGATGAAGATCATGACAAAGTTATATTGGCTTCAGATGGTGATCTTGCTGCAGCTGTTGACCATGCAAGGTCGACTGGTATGAAGGTATGGCTGGATCTGATTGCTGTCTAAGCTTTGTATTGGATTGTTGTTCCAATGGATGCTTTGATTTTGACCAAACCAGGAAAGATTCACAAAATCCCCCCAAAAAAAAAAAGAAAAGAAAAAAACACAAAGAAAGAAGGAAAGGAGCGAACCGGATGTTGAAATGGTTTGTTGACTCTGGAAAGATCAAATTTTGCAGGGATTGAAATTGCATTTAGACTACTCAGGAACAACTGGTCGTAGGAAGGGTTCTAGTTCGGGAAGCTTGGATTACGCTAAAAGATCAGATGCATGGGCTTCAGCATACAGCGCAGTTGCAGCTGGAGCTGCCATTGTTGCCGGCTTAGGTTTGTTAACATACTTGAAGCGTACTTCATGAGAATGAGTAGCTGCAGAGAATCTGGATTTGTGTACCAGTAGAGATTAAACTGAAGTCCACTGGGAATGCCGGTGCGATGCAGTCTTTGCCCTTGCCAGTCTGTATGTGCTAAATTTTTGTACGAGTGCATGCATTTATGCGTGAAAATTCCAAATATATTTGTCATTATTTCATTCCGGTGCTGGTTATTGCGCCGTCTGGGATGCATCTTCCTTGGATGTTTTGTATATTGTGGAAATAAAGGATGTGCAGCTTTAAGATTGCTGGGGATTGTGTGCAAGTAATAAGTAAACAACCATCAAGAGGACGTTGTGGGTTCTTAAAGAATCATTTGATCAGTTTTTGAGTTGATTAACATTGATCATTTATGTATTATGATTATCCTTTTAGTTAAAGCTCCTGGCATGACCAAGAGTTCCATTATATGCCACATGCAAATGATCGGAAGGGACGAAGTTGTAATGAGCAAGTATTTCTCTTGAAATTCTACATTTTTTGTTTTGGGGCAAAATTGGGTCTGTCTCATATACGGGCATTGAGACCAAATTTGGGCTTTAGTCGATTTCTGTTCTTTTTTTGTTGAGGTGAAAGTTTCTCTCATATTCTTGTCTTAATTATAGAATATCATTTGAGAGTTGATTTTAATTTTTAAAATAATATATAGTTTACATACTTGTCAATCTTTTTTTACTTAACTCCGGTTGATGTTCCTTCAACAATAATAATCACAGAGGAGAGATAATGAAGATTAAGAAATATGTTTAGGGTATTTTTGAAAATATATATAATATTAATTAACTTAACAAATATTCTTAATCTAATTAAATTAGGTAAATATGTCTTATATTAAGGATCAAACAAGTATATGCCAAAGTAAAAACTCCCTCTGAACTTTAATATAGAATTCACTTTCTTTTAACAGTATAGAATTCACTTTGGTAGAGGAAAAATAAGATTAAGTTTGTATGCTGTTAATGATCGAGCAAAATTAAATAAATAATTCTAAAAAAATAATAATAATATATAAAATCATTGTCAGTTAGGTCTCCTTAAATATATAAGTAAGTGATTTTGTGTTCAAGCCCTAGGTATACAGTTTTGATAAAAAAAATTGGTATCCCACCAGTTCATTGAAACCCTCAGTCCCGACTAATTCGGATTTCGTTCCGCGTCGGGTCCACGGTCGTGAGGGAAAAACTTCCAACACCATTTTTTCCATTTCCACTATATAGTTTTAATAATTATTTAAAAGTAGAGAGGTTTCCCTCATTGTGGCTCATATTTCCGCAAACTAGTATGTTTCTTATAGTGATGGATAATTAAAAAAAAGTAATTATCATTTAATAATGTTGATTCCAAATTAGAATAATAGAGATATAAAAATTTCTATATTTAGATGGAGAGAAAAGTGAGGGAAAAAATATAGGGGAAATACTAGATTTGAAAATATCCATAACTAGTAATTTTTTTTTACTATTTTTGGAAATTTTTTCTCCTAATTTTCTCTTCATTTAAATATAAGGTTACTGTAGATGAATCAAATCCATCAAAATCATACCCAAAGAGGTTCACGTGAAAAATAAAATAATTCCAAGTTTCACATGCATGCCTTTCTGCATATTCCCCGGGCCCACAAGACTCGTCCATATTGGCATTTCCTTGACTTCTTTCTTCCACATCCCCTCTCGAGCTTTTTTAATGATTGCAATACAAATAAATACGTAGAGTTAAAAACAGAGTTCGATTGGTTTACCCTCTGACAGTAAGGATTACCATAATACAAAATCACTGAGTATTATTAAACCCCGGAATAAAAAAAAACCAAGGTGTTCGACAATGGAGTACGTGAGCTATCAACATAAATACCCACCAAAAGTTTACTTTCCGTTCTCATTTCATTAATTTCTTCTCCTTATCTGCAGCCTCCATTGAAGGTAGTGCACGCAGTAACGCGCAAATCCAGAAGCTTCTAAGTTCTATCCATTTCTCTGCTTTCTATTCTCTACATCACACCCACTAAGAGCAAATCTTGCTCCAGCGATAAAACTTTGCACTGTATCTGAATTCACCTCGCATTCCATTTCTTCCTCCCTCACTGGTGTTAACTGAAAACCAGAACCCAGAAAAACCCAATTCTCAAAATCCATCATTTCGAGGCACAATGGGAGGTACCAAACCCAGATTACTCCACCCATTTTGTTCCATCTTCTTTCTCCTTCTCACTCTGCTATGTCTGCTTCCACCGACTTCCTCACAGAAGCAACAACCCATCAAAACTATTGTAGTTTTGGTTATGGAGAATCGCTCGTTCGATCACATGCTGGGATGGATGAAGAAAGCCATCAATTCATTGATCAATGGAGTTACGGGCGAAGAATGCAACCCGGTTTCCACAAACAGTTCGAAACCCGAATCAATTTGCTTCACGGATGATGCGCAGTTCGTGGAACCGGATCCGGGCCATTCGTTTGAAGATGTGGCACGACAGGTATTTGGGTCTGCTTCTTTTCCTTCCATGACTGGATTTGTGGAACAAGCATTATCTGTGTCTGAAAACCTCTCTGAGACTGTAATGAAAGGCTTTAGACCTGAATCTGTGCCTGTTTATGCTGCTTTAGTTCGAGAATTTGCTGTATTTGATCGTTGGTTTTCTTCAATTCCGGGCCCTACACAGCCAAATAGGCTTTTTGCGTACTCTGCCACTTCTCATGGCTCAATAAGCCATATTGCTAAGCAATTAGCAAAAGGGTATCCACAGAAAACCATATTTGACTCTCTCCAGGAGAATGACATGGACTTTGGGATATATTTCCAGAACGTTCCCACAACCCTGTTCTATAGAAATCTAAGGAAATTGAAATACATATGCAAGTTCCATCAGTATGATCTGAAGTTCCAGAAGGATGCTAGAAATGGGAAGCTTCCTCCCTTGACAGTGATTGAGCCTAGGTACTTTGATCTTATAGGCTTCCCTGCGAATGATGATCACCCATCTCATGATGTTGCAAGTGGACAGAAGCTAGTGAAGGAGGTGTATGAGACTCTGAGAGCAAGCCCTCAGTGGAATGAGACTCTTTTTGTGATTACATATGATGAACATGGTGGGTTTTATGATCATGTAGAGACTCCTTTTGTCAATATTCCTAGTCCAGATGGGAACACAGGACCTGCTCCATATTTCTTCAAGTTTGATCGGCTAGGTGTTCGCGTGCCCACTATTATGGTCTCACCTTGGATTAAGAAAGGAACTGGTAAGCTCAAAACAATGTTCTACACCATAATTTAAGCTCAAAACAATGTTCTACACCATAATGAGATTGAGAATGCTAGGTTAAGTAAAGAAGTCATAATTGTCATGCATTATCTAATCTTGAGGTTGATGTGTTTGTTTGTTTAGCTTCAGTTAAGCTGTGTTTCTTGTTGGTTTAGCTTGTAGACTTTTACTTAATGATTTGGTCTGTTGTTTCAGTTGTAAGTGGCCCCAAAGGACCAGCTGAAAGCTCAGAGTTTGAGCACTCTTCTATACCTGCCACCATTAAGAAGATGTTCAACCTTTCCTCTAATTTCTTAACTCACAGAGATGCATGGACTGGCACTTTCGAGAGTGTTGTTTCAGAGTTAACCTCACCCAGAACGGATTGCCCGGGTATTCATTTCCTTACCTTATTTATGTCTGTTCTGTTAAAAACATTCACGTTTAATAAATATACAGTAAACTTCCAATTTTCATATATTTATTAGGAGAATTAGATAATAAATACCTGAAATTTCACCCAACTACTGTTCTTTGTTAAATTTCTAGATTCTAGAAACATACAAGTGAATATGAATCCTAAATTAACAAAGGAATATGTACTAGCTCCGGTTTTTAATAAAAGAACTCGTCGGTACACTACATACAAGCTCTTACATTAAGAACCAAAGGTTACTACCTGTAAGCTATTGCAAGCAAGAAGTGGGAACAAAGACTGAAAGACACATAATCTTTGACTTAATGATCATATCTCTCCCATTGTGACAGATGAATAAACTGATAAAGAAAACTTGGAATTTTTGTGTTGCAGAAACTTTGCCAGAAGTGACTTCTCTGAGAAGCAGTGAAGCAAAAGAAAATGGCGGGTTATCAGAGTTTCAGAGTGAACTAGTCCAATTGGCTGCTGTTCTAAATGGGGACCACTTCTTGAGCAGTTTCCCAGATGAAATGAGCAAGAAGATGAGTGTAAAGGAAGCTCATGATTATGTGAAAGGAGCTGTTTCAAGATTCATAAGAGCCAGCAAAGAGGCCATCAAGCTTGGGGCAGATGAGTCTGCTATTGTAGATATGAGATCATCCCTCACTACCAGATCTTCACCTCACAATTAAAAGGAAAAAGAATAATATAAGGATAAGTTGCAATTTTAGTGATGAAGTTTTTCACTAGGAGCATATTTGGTCAATTTAACATAATTGTTAAATTTGCTCAGTTATTAAAAAGATGTGTTTATTTTTATACCATTCAAAACTTAATTGTGTTAAATACTCGTAGCGACAAATTTCATTGCTAAAATTGCACTTTAACCCAATACTATATTATTGTTGTTTGTGCCTACCTTCTTTCCTAGTTAGGGATGTGTAATATAACTAAGTAATCATTTTAGGGTAGATACTTGAAAGCTATAGATGGAAAGTGTGCAGTGCTGAAATTCTGCACTTAAAGAGGAAAAGGAAAAATAAAAAATTCAAGTGATTGTAGCAAATTAGCAATCACTTTTTCTATTTTTCTAGTTATCATTTTTTTTTTAAACTTTTTCAGTAAGAGTACTCTATTCAAGGAGAGAATGCCATCATCTTAGGCTTGGCCCACATCCAGGAAGTTCCGGTTTGCACTATAGTAAAATTTAAAGATGGAAATACCAATATCTATTAGGAGCAAATGATAAGGGACTTGCTCTCCTTTAACCACATTCTCAGGAATGGAAAAGATAGTGTTGGAAGTTCTCCCCCCACAACCATGAGCTTGATTTAAGACGAATCCGAATTAGTTAGAACCAAAGGTCCCGATAAACCAGATAAAAAACTGAAAAAAGATTTAAAGATGGAAATGCAACATACAATCACCAAATTTTTTACACGCAACCCAACTTGCAGGTTTATTTTGTTCTGTTATAAAATTTGTTATGCTCAGATTAATCAAGAAACATTACTAGGTATATTTAGCGAATGTTTAGATTAGTTTATTTTTAATAGTTTATACTATAATAATCAATAGAAGTACTAAAAATTTATGTCTCGTAAAGCGCATTTGAACTCTTTTTAATTGATTCTTAAGTTTCCCAATGCAGCATTCACTAATTCGATTGAAAGGGATTAATGAACCTCTCATCTCTCAATGTCCATTTGAGCAGCCGACATTTGGGAGTACCCTCTTGACTCATTAAATGAACTTCCTCTACTATATAGGGAGTTCTCTGTTTTGAAATTTTGATAAAAGGCAGCGGGCAGCATTCATAGCCAAATGTACTAAAAATGAATGCACCATTCAATATTCAACATGCAAGTACCCTCTGCATACATTGGTTTTTTCCTTTTTTGGAAAGTGGCTCAAGCCAAAACCATAACAACGACTTGTATTTCCGAGCATGTGCCATATCTGGGCGCAGAACAGAATCCAACATGCAGAATTTCAACGAAAAGATGGTGTGCCCCTGCCAAACAAGTATACAACAATTGTCAGATCATAATTGGAAATTAGAACCCAGGAAAGCATGTTAGATCCTATTTATAACTCCCATTTGACCAAAAAATTTGGTCTTATTTATTTATAAGTTCAGTTTCAAGGTAATAAATAAAATTGTGACAATTTTATTTATATTAATTGTATAAATGAAAATAGAGAGAGAAGAAAGAGTTGAAAAATACTCATTAATAAATGAAGGCAAAATTGAAAATTTACCTTATAATCATTGAACTAACCACTTTTTCTTAATACGTGTGTTTTAGTCAAAAGAGACTATTATAAATAGTACCAGAATAATATTCCTTATCCACATATACGAGATTAGTACCATGATATCCAGATATAGGAGTTATCTTTCGATGCTCAAACATTAGATTCGAAGAGGGGGAAAACAAAGGGGGTGGGTTAAGAACATAATTTTGATCGAATTCAAGAGTTAAAATATCAAGAATCACTATTAGCACTTACTGGTCCCTCCACCTAACTTTTCCATCACAACGGACCACCTTCATAATAGATGTGTATTATTTATTGCCCAAACTTCAGATTGAACAAGGACTTTGCCAAGTGGATATATCAGTGATAAGATCCCGCAATTGATCCATGAGAATCTTCAGGTGCATGTTCTTGTTGGCAAGCTCCTACATTTATAAACAGAAATAATGACAGACTGTCAACATATTGGGTCTGGAATTGAAAGTCAATAATAGTAATCGCCAAGGCTAGAGGATTCTAGCATGAGCTTTAAAACCCTTTTTGAAATCACATTGTTAGATTCACTTGAGACTTGATGACTTGTACAGGTATTTTGATCAATAAACCTTGAAATCATCATCTAAACCCTGTGGACAAAGTGACGATTCCAATGTCCATACAATAAAAAGAACATGATATCGTGTGGAATTTGAAATTTATACTGCTATTCCCAACCAACCTTCCTCAAACAAGAGGCTCGCTCTTCCAAATTCTCAATCTCAGCTTGTTCCGAAGGGCTAGCAGCTGAGCCAGCGTCAAATGCTTTAGCCTATTATACGCCAACAGAATTAGTTTAACCGGGAAAACAAAACATTCACTACTTGTCTACTTCTCTATTGTGAAATACTAGTGATATTCTTCAGTATCATGAAGACAATTTTAAATGGTTTCTAAAATTCAAGCAGGTCAGACATTTTGACTAATGTCTTGACCGCTAACATCGTTATGGAATTACTTTCGTGAGGAAAACACAGAATTGTAATGCAGGATCTCCTGCCTACGAAAGACGTCAAATTCATGCAGTTGATTAAAAGAAAAACTCAATTCAACGGAACGTTAATCCGAAGGATTAACAAGTCATTAAAATGTACCTTCTTGTTACCTTTCAGAGCAGAGAAAACAGAGCATTAATTTAAAGGCAAACTAGGGTTCGTAATGGTTACCTTCTGAGCGTTGGGAATAGCAGCGAGAATGGCCCGGAGTGCATTCACAGAATCCTTATACCGAAAGCGAGCATCTTCCAGAGTTCCACCAGTAGGGCCACCACGGACGGCATTCTCGGCGTTATCAGAAGGTAAATCCGCCGTTGCGACGCCATTAGAGACAGAAGAAGGAGGAATGGGAGAGGGGTTGGACCACGAGGCGGCGTTACTGAGCTCGTGGTTGATGGAAGAAAGGATCTGAAAAGCGTGGTCGATGGTGTCTTCAAGATGCTTCTGGCCCTCCAATGCTAGCTCCCGCGTCGTTTTGGAGCTTGACCTAATGCTGCTTGCGGAATCGTCTTCTTCCATCTCTATTTCTCACTGGATCCAATTCGCTTTAAGCAACCCAAACCTGAAGACTGGGGATGCCTCTTTGAATAAATAAAAAAAACACTGATTTATTTGATTTAATTATAATTGCAAAAATACGACCACAGTGGGAGTCGAACCCACGACCTTCTGATCCGAAGTCAGACGCGCTAATCCACTGCGCTATGCGGTCCTTATTGACTCTTTCTTCTTTAAATAATATCTATCCAAAAGATATTAATTTAACAAGACTACATGAAAAGTAAACGTGGGTTAACTTTGCTTGATGCTGTTGTGAAGTTATGGGTTGATTGTGTTTTTTATAGAATCAAATGAAAGCACATACCTATATTATCACACAAATACACACTCACGCAAAATAGGTTGAATCTAAATTCGAATAAAAAAATCTGCATACTAATAAGTGGTAGACTTTCAAACCATTAGAACACAGAACTACTATTAATTATAAGTTATGTATCGAAATTTTATTAACTTGTATGGTTTGATGTTGAAAAGAAAATATGTAATAAGTAGAAGTGCAAGTTAATTATAATACTCCACGTCAATATCACAAATAATTTTTGTCAATTGTTTTATTTCTCATTTCTAATTATGAAGACATAGTTTGTTTTAAACATACCAAGACTCGAATTTTTCATTTTGAGAGGTCCATAAGAATTTTTTTCAGCTTAACTCTGGAATTTGTAGATAAGAAATGATTTAGTTGGTTACTTAATGCAACTCGAGATGTTCATTTTCCCAAATAGAATAGTGACGTTAATGTTACATGACAAGAGGAAAAAATATTTCATTTTAGCACACAAGCTTTGGCTTCTCTTTTAGCTACTGTTGTGGACTTATTCCGGCAGCTTATTGGGACTCTCGCAAGTTAAAAAATTTGCTTGATTTGAACTCTCTATACATAGTTGCATTATGTTGACATGAAGCAAGTATACACTCAGTGAGGTTGAAGGTGACAAGCCTCCTAAAATGGACTCTCTTCTATTCCATCATCAGAAGACCGACAGGATGAACGAGGAAGAGTTAAGGTCAGGTGGGAATATATATATATATATATATGGCCATGTAGAAGAGATGTCATCTTCAAGTAAGCCGGGTGAAAACCAACTTTGAGTTTTTGACCTTCATATTCTTCTCTCTGTCACAAGCTTGTGTATTTGTATTACATGTCCACAATGTACCAGAAATTTTTTCTATAGAAGGTATTTTGACCTTTCCAATGCTTTGAACAGAGTTGTTTTATGACAGTGTTAATACTAACCTGTTGTTTTTGTGAGTGCTTCTTATCACTTGTCATAGTTTCAGTTTCAAAACTATTTGGTTTGTAGGATTTTGAAGAAATACTTGTGTATGAAGTATATAAATTAATAAATGTACACATATGGAGAAATATCCAGATTTGATCCATGAACGTAAAGGTGTAAGACCAAAATTTAGACCATTGAATGTAAGAAAGCTGTATGTATACAGGAATTTTTCTGAGTTTTGAGATCTTATGGATGTTTTTTGAATTAGCTAGTCCCATTGCTAGCAGTACACATGATTTGTTTGCTGATAAGCAATCCACTCTCGGCCGACTTATTTGTCATAAGCGTGTGTTTGATTGGATGCCAAAAGTACTTTTTTAATCCAAACCATGATTTCAAAGCAGATTAGTGAAACACTCCCAAAATTTACTCTAAACCCCAAAACTATGGTTCCATACAAGCACATTAGTCCAGCTTTTGGTAAAATTCTTCTCAAAGTCTACTCTCCAAGATCTAATCCAAACACACTGATACTATGTTCAGAAGTAATACCATATTGTTAGGACTTCACATTGTGGCAATTATGCTGTGTTTGATTTACATATACAAGAGTAAGAGAACTTTTTGTTCACTATCCTGATTATACTGAGGTAGTTAAGATTTAGGGAGTTTTATGCCTGACTGCAGGAGAAAGTCTTAGTTTTTTAGACTTTTGGTAAACTAAGTTCTCTCATTGCTTATACATGAACCCCATTGATCCCTCTGTTTAATAAATCTCCAGGATTTTTTTCTTAATGGTTTTGTAGCCTAATGACACGAAAGCTTCCTTATAAGTAAGAGGTTATGAGTTTCCGCTTAAAACTTTAAACTTTAGACCCTTAGTGCCTGCCTCTCTTATTCAGAAAATTTAAATATTCTCTCCATGTGTGAGGCTTTCTGGAGAGACAGGTCAGAAAGCAAACCTCACCTTTGCTTGATTTGATTTTCATCACAACGTTTCTCTAAACTTGTCTAGCACGTTACAAGATATAACTGATAATGGAGGAACACTAGTTTGTGATTATGAAACCCATCTGGTCTCTTTGTGATGGCAACTTCAAGTCTTTGACTTTCACCATCCTTTCTTATAAATGATCCCATAATCCCATTACAGTATATAAACAAAATAAAACTGGCCAAAAGAGAAAGATCCCACTGACAGGACATCATATGAGAGATCCTTTATCTAATATAATTCAGTCATAAACTTTTCAGATTAAATAATATAAATAATTGGCGAAAAAGCTGGGCAATATACATAGGTCTCTGGAACAAAAAGCAAGGCAAGATCAGTGAAGCATTCCCACAATGATAACCCCATTATAGATTTCTCACTCTGGAGGAAGATACATAGAAACACTTGTTTGTTTCAATGGAAAATGATCAGAATCTCTTTACTTGTCTCTGTAATTCGTACGTGTCATAAAAACTGATTTTCCAATGCTGGTAACTTGTATCTAAAGATTGAGGTGCAATGCGTAGAAAGATCACAATGTTAAAGTTAGAATCTGTCAGTTATTGCTGATATTTTAACTAATAAAGCCAAAAGTTGTGTCTGTTGGCAAAATTGTAGAGCATTATCGAATCATTCATGTATTTTCTGGTGACAATGTTTTCAAACCAAGGCCAAAATTCTCAGAAGTATTGAGAGAAAAAAGTAAAGATCATTAATGGGGGATCCAGGGTTTCTTTCTCAACAAGACTAGAAAGGAAAAACACTTGTTGGTGACCTTTAAATAAATTTCAGAATTTTAAGATTTTCAAATCCAGACTGATATATATATATATCAGCAAAAAAAGAATATATGGATACACTGTACCATATATTCTTCTTGGATGTCCATAAATGCCCCTCATATATTATTAGCATATTGGGTTGAAAATACATGTCCGTATAGCAACTAATATGATGTATATCCTTTCATGATGAGAATCTATATATATTTTCAATTAAATGAATCACACAATTGATTTGAATGTTTTACAAACAGGAATTTAATATCAGTTTAAATTAGATGAACAAGCATTAAATATATGCATCTTTGAAATTCTCCCCCCCACTATCCTTGCCTAATTTAGGGAATTGGCAACTGTTTACAATGCCGGTTACCATGGTTAAAATATGACCATAGTTAGGTTTTTTGACTGTGGCAAAAAATAATAATAATATAAAATTAGAATTATAAAGGCATTGCCATGCTATAAATGCTATGTAAATTCTATTCATATTTTGCAGGGCGTATCTTTCTCTTGCTCTGGAGGGTTAAAGGGATTTCAGTTTTTCACAAAAAGCACTCGAAAGTTGGGTTTTTTAATTAGAGAGGTTGATCTCGGTGGTGTAAGCGGGCGAAAAATCAGAATTGTGATTAAAGCTTATCAATGGCATTACTGAACATCAAATCGCTTGTAACAGGTGAATTTTTTGTATCCCTCTTTACATTAACTCTCTGCTTGAATGGGTTATCGTCGCTATTATTGCTGTTCGGTTATGAAGTTTGCTGATGATAGATATTGTTTGGGGTTTGAAGTCAAAGACACTCCAATTGGGCATATTCAACGTAAAATCTATAATGTTGCACAGACTTGGTTGAATTTTAAAATCGGTAAAGATAGTAGATTTTCATAATTAAGATACTCTTCAAAGAAATTATTTATTTGAGATGTTTACTTGATTATTTTCCTTGATACTCTGTTCATTGGGACTGCAGAAGAATGTGCGAGCGTTCGCTTCAAAGAGAAGCAAGCTCTGAATTGTATCCCAAATATAAACCAAATCAACAAAAACTGTTGTTTTGTCTCACATTTTGATAATTTATCATACTTAATGTTCTTCCTTGCAGTAAAATATCCCAGTTAAGGTTTCAATTCATTAAAAAGTGTCTGGTTTGGTCGTTATGTAGTTTGTGATTGATTGGTATCTAGGAAGTCAAAATCCATGAAGAATCTATTCTCGTTGTTGAAATTTAGTGGTAGTAGTTGAATAAGTTAAATCATGTGTTTTCTTGATCATTTAGCCATCCCATAATGGTTCTGTATTAATGAACAAAAGAAGCATAGGACATAATGTTGGTGTGCTTAGAGCAATGCATATGTTTTTCAATTGTTTAAAGGACCTTTGCTCATACAACTAAAGGTTTTAATTTACTAGAAAGGGTTTGGTTTGGACATACTATAGTCTGTAATTGATAGGGATCCAGATGCGAAAATCCAAGGGAAATATCTTATCATGAAACATGATTATTTTGGAAATTCGGTGATGAATGGCTGAATGTGTTAGATATCTATTTTGCTTGATCATTTAGTCGTTTACATGATGGTTCTGCATTAATGAATCAAAAGAAGCATTGGACATAAGTTTGGTTTTCTTATTCAATTGATTAAAAGGAATTTGTTCCATTATCTGTTAAAATTTTCTTTCCTTTCTTGCTAAATTGGCTCTATTTGTTTGATTTATTAGGTATTTGAAGGAAGTGCTTCTACTCTGTGCGTGTGGAATATTGGTTATTTGGAGCAACAAATCAGCAAGCATGGAATGTAATAAAGATGATGCCCTTAGGGCTAAGGAGCTTGCAGAGAAGAAATTTCAGGAGATGGACCTTGCTGGTGCAAAAAGATTTGCCTTGAAAGCTCAAGAATTGTATCCAGGTCTCAATGGCCTTTCTCAACTGTTGGCAACTCTTGAGGTTTATGTCACTGCTGAGAAGAGAATAAATGGAGAAATTGATTGGTACAAGGTCCTTGGAGTGGATCCCTTGGCTGATGATGAAACAATTCGAAGGCATTATAGGAAAATGGCTCTTATTCTGCACCCTGATAAAAACAAATCGGTCGGTTCTGAAGGGGCTTTTAAACTTATCTCTCAGGCATGGAGCTTGTTTTCTGATAAAGGCAAGAGATTGTTCTATGACCAAAGATGCAATGTAAGGGGTTCATTTCAAGAAGTTTCAAACAGGAACCCTTTTGTACCCGCAAGTCAGAATGGTTTCTTTAATATCTTCAATACTGACAGGGACTATGCAACTGCTGTTCATCCGAATCCTACTCCAGCATCTCCTGTGTCATTGAAGCAATCATTCTGGACCATTTGTGGTGCTTGCAAAACAATGTTCGAGTACCCTACAGTTTATCTCAACAGCAACCTTGTGTGCAACTGTTGTCATGAGCCCTTTTTGGCCAGTGAGACACCACACCCATCTATATTCCGCAATGGTCCACGTGCAGAGACCCAGAAAAAGAAATTTAAAGCAACAAGAATGGAAGAAAATGGTTATGTTTCTGGAAGGACACAGACTTGTTCCATTAACTCACTGGGAAACTTGTATGGGTCCAAACCTTTCGCTATGCCTGGTGGTACGGCCAATGTTTCTGGAAGGATACCAACTTCTTCCATTAACTCACTTGAAAACTTATATGGGACCAAATCTTTCACTATGCCTGGTGGTACTGCCAATGTTTCTGGAAGGGCACCGACTTCTTCTGTTAACTCACTTGAAAACTTATATGGGTCCAGAAATTTCACTATGCCTGGAGGTACTGCCAATGTTTCTGGAAGGATACCGACTTCTTCCATTAACTCACTTGAAAATTTATATGGGCCCAAACCTTTCGCTATGCCTTTTGGTGCTGCCAATGTTCTGAGATCAGCTTCTTCTACTGCTAAAGCTCCTAGTGATTTTGGGTTCACATCTGAGAATTTGAAGAGAGGGCATGAGGATGCATTCCCTCCCACCATGATGGGAAAAGCCCATTGTGGGAAAACTCATGCTACTGAGACAACTGCTCACAATCCAGTTTCTCAATCATCTTCTTTTGAATCAGATACAGTCCTGAAAGAAGACAGGCCAAGGAAAAAAAGGAATGTTGATGAAAATAGAGATGATAGTGATAAAAGAGAGGTGGAAACCAAAATGGCATCTCAAACCGAAGGAATAAGGCTGGCCGGTGAATGTGAATTTCTGAAGGGTAATATGGGGATAGGAAGGGTTAATCCTGTGGGAAACTATAAACGTAATGGTATGAGGGATATGTCACAGCAGAAATTAAAGATGGCGTTGATGGAAAAGGCTAGGAATGATATTCGTAGTAAGCTTAAAGAATTGAATTTTGCTTATGTGCCAAGGAAGATAGACAATTCAAAAAAACCTGATGAGAAAGCTAAGGACAAGGACAATGACAGGTCTAGGAATGGTGTGGAAAAAATTCATGGATTTGTTGATTCTGAGACCACAGCCAAAAAGTCATCCTCTGTTGATCCTGATATGTCTACTTTGGAGGCGGCTGATTCTCTGTCTATGAGTGTTCCAGACCCAGACTTCCATAATTTTGATAATGACCGAACAGAGAAATCATTTGGGGCGAACCAGGTTTGGGCTGCTTATGATGATGATGATGGCATGCCTCGCTACTATGCTATGATTCATAGTGTGATATCTCGTAAACCTTTCAAAATGAGGATGAGTTGGCTTAACTCTAAAAGCAATGATGAATTGGCCCCAATAAAGTGGGTCGGTTGTGGCTTTCCTAAGACTTCTGGGGATTTCTGGATAGGCAAGCGTGAATTGAATGGCTCTCTTAATTCCTTCTCTCACAGGGTTAAGTGGACCAAAGGCACTAGAGGGGTCATACAGGTATATCCCAAGAAGGGTGATGTTTGGGCTCTTTATAGAAATTGGTCCCTTGATTGGAATGAACTCACTCCAGACGAAATTGTACAAAAATATGACATAGTGGAAGTGCTTGAAGACTACAATGAGGGGCAAGGCGTGAATGTTTCTCCTCTCATTAAAGTTGCTGGTTTCAAGACAGTATTTCGCCGGCTTGCAGATTCAAAGAAGATCAAGAATATTCCAAGAGAGGAGATGTTTCGTTTCTCCCACCTGGTTCCTTGCTACTCACTTACTGGTCAAGATGGTCATAATGTCCCTCCAGGTTGCTTGGAGCTTGATCCTGCTGCTGTACCTATGGAACTTCTTCAGGTAGTATCCGAAGACCTGGAGACAGTAACAACAGTTGAAAATTCTTCAGAAGATAGATTGAAAGGCAGAGAGATTCCAAAGGATGGTGATTTAATGAAGAGCCGCCAGCCGGTGAAGGAAGAAGACATTCCAAAAAAGGTGATGGCTGAACCAATGAGAAAGGAGAGTAGGCTGGAGAACTTGATTGTATATAGGCGGAAACGAGTAAGGGAGAAGACAGTGCAAGTGGCAAGTAAGTGCTAATTACTGAACTGACTTGAGGAGACTCACAGTTCCATTGATAGTCAGAAAGTTGCAAAGATAGAAGTTTATTCAACAAATCATTAGATTACAATAACCAATTCTGTGTAAATCAATGATCTGAACTTTCCTATATTCTTTATTTGCTTTATGTTTCTAGTGGGGAAAGAAAAGGAGGTTTTAGATACAGGTTAAGAGATTGATATAGCATCTTTTGCTGTCTGCATATAATTTTGGGCCCTCGTGACTAATTTGAGCTAAATTTGTGGCTTGAAGGAAGTCTAGGAGGCTGATGTAAATGACTTATTCTTGCTTCTTATCAATCAAGATTCTGTTGCGAATTTAATTTGTATACTCTTCTGATAGTTCTTAGAAAATCCTCTGTTTATCCTATCCCTATCCTTGATCAAATTCTGCACAAAAAGTGCAGATTTCTTGTTACATCTTTTAATTATAACACTTCGTAACTTTCTTGGATATCATCATGATGTAGTTTCATTATCAATCTATCATTGTCTTTCTATTTTTTCTCCAATTCACACTTGTTCAAAGGCTGCTATTTTTGCTATCAGTTAGGCAGTGAAGAGGAAGATGATTACTTGACTGATACTAGTCTTTTACCAGTTTGAGGGAATTGCAATATGGTTGTGGTCTTGTGGATTTTATTTTTGTTCATTTTTGTAAGATTTAAATATCAAATCCACCACATGTATGTATTAAAGAGATGTAAATGCTCCAGTAAGTTTCATAGGTTAAGATAGAGCAGAGCAATAATGTTGATCACATTGTAGATTTCTCTCATTGGAGGCAAATACATAGAGCACTTGTTTGGTTTAATGGAAACTCATCAGAATATCTAGCTTGTCTTTGTGATCTGTGTGTTATTAAAACTGACGGTAATAATGTCTTTTAATTGCATTAAAAACAATTAAGAGACTAGGTTATGCCTAGTGGTAATTTAAAGACCACTGTATTCATTTTTGTCACAAATTTAAAAAATGAGTTACAATATTTATAACTTAATATCTTTCTATAGATTTCAATATACATGTATTCATAGATTATTGAAATATTGAAATATTTATAGTTATTGATTCAGAAGTGGCATTTAACTATTTGTAGGCAGCTTTAGGGCGAAGGCAAAGTTATTGGGGGACTTGATATATTACTCCATTTTATCCTAAATATACGATAGAGTTGACTTTTTTGGAGAGATTAAAAAAATTTAAATAAGTTTCTTAACTAGTCCTGGTATGAATTAGTGGTAGAAGTTGCTTTTCTAATGTGATTTATAGTGTACGAGGTAAATATATGATATGAGTTTTGTCTCGACTTGTGTGAATGTGCTTTTCAAACACTAACTTAAACATGCATAGTACAATATCTATCAGTTTATAAATTAGAAAAATTACAAATATGAACATTTTAAAGTAATTTAATTATTATTTTTTAATATCTCCAAAAAAAATCAACTTTATCTTATATTTAGGAAAGGAATACTGACATTTTATTTTCAATAAATAATATAGCTAGTATATTTAATTATCTTGTAATATATTTGAACTTAAACAAAATTTAAGTAATTTTATTTTGAAAAACCTTTTGACAATAAGAATTGTTTTAAATATTGTTAATAATATTTCATAAGTGATGTTTGTATATTTAAGAGGGGATATAATATTTTCACTACCAATTTTGATCACTACCAATGTCACTACCACGTTTTTACCGTTAGATTATAATCTCATTTACCTTTATCATTTCTCTCTCCTATTCAGATTTTGATCTAACAATGAAAAAAGTGGTAGTGACTAAAATTGATAATGACAATGTTATATCCCATTACAGAGATTCCAATTATTTTAATATAATTTAATACATAAAATGGCCTGTTAATTTACTATATTAGCATTTCTTTCAAAACATTAATTCTAAAAATAAATTAATAATATTAATATTGGAAAGTTCACTAAAACTTAATGGTGAATATATAACTAAATCGCTACCAATGTGTGGTGAATATGCATTAACTGACATCGTTCGATAATAGCACTCTCGTTTCATCATGGGATATCAAATACTACCTCTGCTCGTTAATATAAAATTATATTTACTAATTTAAAAATATTAAAGAATATAAATAAATTACTTAATTTGATCATATGTAAGATGATCTATTTGAAATAATTATGTGTATCATTATATTATATATCAATTTATAAATTAGATAAATTTGTTAGCTTCCTTAATCTCCCCAAATTAGTCAACTGAATCTTATATTAAACCGTAAGTCGGATATTATTCTCTCTCATTTCCCCCTTATTTTCATTTTTTAGTCTGAAAAAATATTCCAACGTGTATAAATGGGCTTAATTATTGATTTGATTTGCGGTGTTGCATCCAGAAAGGGAATAAATTAACCAACATACTTTGAGAGCAAGTGGTAAGGGACTTGTTCTCCCACCACCATGTCTTCAAAGGAATGAAAAAAAGGGTGTTGAGAGCAAGGGCGGAGCTTTGAAGGGACTAAGGGGGGCCATGGCCCCCCCAAATTTTTTTTTTTGTTTAGAATTTTTTTTTATAAAAAATTTAATATAATGTAAAATTAAATTTTGGCCCCCCCCAAAATTTCCCTTCATTCTAATTACCTGAAATTTTTAGCTTATCAGTGAAATTTACTTTTGCGGTGTATTCTTTAGTATGTTTTTACCCATTTTACACTACACTTGTAGATGAAGTTTATTGATTTTTCATTCTAAACCTCAGTCTCTTGCCTTCCAATGTTGTGGTGTTCAATTACATGAAGTCTATGGTTGAACCAAAGATTCACAATCACATAAATTAAAGCCTCTTGCCTTCCAATGTTTGTGGTGTATTTTTTTTTTATTATTTTCTTTTCTTATTTATATTCTTTTATTTTTTTAATGCATATAAAACTTTTCTTTAAAAAAAAAAATTTTCGCCCCGAATCGCCTTACCCGTACTACTATTTGGCCCCCCCAAAATTTTGTCCCAAGCTCCGCCCCTGGTTGGGAGCTCTTTCCCCACGATCGTGAGTCCAATGCAAAGCAGAATCCGTCAAAACCAGGATACAAAAAACAAAAGGGAATAAATTATGCGTCCAAACTATCATCTAAAACTTTTTTTTTCGCGTCCAAATTGCTGAAGTATCGTGATGAACAGTAACTAGGCATCTTTCTCCCATGCAAGGCTTTAATTCATTTGAGATATAACAATGGCGCTCTTATTTTCTTCATTTAATCCCAAATAATTCCCTTCCAGTCAGCCGACTTGCATGATTCGTTTATCCAAATACACTAGACTGTTCGTGTTTGTTTGGGTAAGCTGTACAAATGATTTTTTTAAATTTGATTTACGGTTTATGAGGTAAGTGTGTGAGATAAGTTTTATTTCAATTTACGTGAGCATATTTTTCTAACGCAAACTCTAACATGTACTTATCAATTGGATATCTGTTGCATGTTAATTTTTAAGGAAAATTTGAAATTGTGTGAGAGGTATTAATTTTTTGGTGTTCTGGATGCAGCAGGTTTTTGTCTTTCCTAATAAAAACGTTTCTAAGATTTGAACTTGTGTTATCCAAGTTGGGTTGTTTATCACCTCAACTAACATATTTTTTTACCTGAACCATCAACTTGTTAATTAGTAACTTATAGTAGTTCTTCGATTGATAAATATATGTTTTTTACCGGAATATATGGTCAAATTTTGGTAAGTTAATATTTAGTTAATCTCTGCTTGTTACATACATACACTCATATTGAGGAATTTTCCAAATTTAATCTCATAACATATTTATATATTTGGGCATGCAAGAGTTTCAAATTTTTTTGGGGTAAAAAAAATGCTATTATCTTGCTTCTAAATCCCTTAATGAAATTCTTTTTCCAAACATTAAAAATACTAATGTCTCCTATTCTTAATATAACATTTTGTTAATAGTATAATTTACAGTGTAAATCAAGTCTTATATTAAGGACACAAGCTAGTAGTATAAAATTTTATAGCAATCTTATTTGTTTTATTGTTCAGTTTGGTTGATAATTAGATGAAGGGATGTCTTATTTATTTTTATTTTTAGTTAAGAAGCAAATTTACCCTAGAAGTTTTCACTGAGAAGCAATGTTGCCCTATAAATTTTTCTTGTCTCAATGTTGCATTGAAAGTTTCAAAATGTAGTAATGTTGCCCATTTCCGTTAAAAAATTCATGGTTAACGTCACATTTTGAACAAACAATGTTAATTTCTTAACGAAATAGGGCAACATTGCTACGTTTTGAAACTTTCGGGGCAACATTGAGACAAAAAAAAAAATTCAAGGCAATATTGCTCTTAAGCCTATACTTCCATGACAGATTTGCTACTTAACCCTTTTTTTCCCACCTAGTTCACTGTAACTTTCGGTTTTGATTACTTTGGATTCGCCTTGAGTCAGGCCATGGTCGTGGGGGAAGAGTTCCCAACACCATTTTCTCAATTTCCACATCTTGAATCAAGGACGTGGTTAAGGAAGAGCAAGTCCCTTACCAGTTACTCTCAATGAAGTTGTTTTAATTTTTTATTTCTTGGGTAGAAGTGTAAAAGTAAAACCACAATTGAATCCAGGCTAAGCCCAACTTAAATGCCGACTTGGGTCTCTGAGTCAAGCTTCCGGTGTATTGTTTGCTTAGAACGGGCTTGAATCTTGTACCAAAAAAAAAAAAAAGAACGGAGCAAGAATCGTACTTACTTTCGATGTCCTTGTTCATATCTTCATTGAACTGTTCTCGCTAACCCTCTCATTGATTCTGCTCTCCCATGTACTCTCCCTCGATTCTTCCTCTGATTATAGTTTTTCTTTGCGTGTGTGGATGTGCCCCCTTCATTCATGTATATTTTGTTGTTTGATTATTTGTCAAAAAGGTATTAGAGGTTTATATAATGAATCGATGTCAACGGATCTTGAATTGTTATTAATGCGTTGATGGTTTACTGATTATATATATGTATACACATATAATTTGATAAATGAGAAGTAGAATAATATCTGGGTTAAAAACTGATAATCTCTTGTTCTCCTAGATGAGTTAGGTTGGATAGAACATAGAACGAACGAGCGCTTGGCGGGGGCGATGGTTTTAAGGGTTGCACTTTTAGCTGGCGATTGAGAGAGTTGACGGAGAAGAGGGAATCGTTGAAGGCGGTGACAGCGGTGCCGGAGGCGAGGGAAAGTCAGTCGTTAGGGCAATTTCTGGGTGAGAAAGACTGGGAGAGCCAGGGGTGAGGGAGTTCGGCTGGGACTTGACGGAGAAGAGGGAATCGGCGCCGGAAGTGGCAGCGGTGACAGAGGCGATAGAAAATTGGTGGATTTGAGTGCGTTGGTGGGCGAAATTCTTGCCTTCAAGGTTCGTATTCCGTACACCTAAATCTCTCTTTTGATCCAACATTTTCTTGATTCGATTATGGTTGTTATCTTTGGCTATTACATTTGTGTGGGGTAAAGATTTTTGTTTGAGTTAGAATGGACAATTCTTTGATCTTTTGGCTGTGCGAATCTGTTATATTTTGCAAATAATTTTTCAGTCTATGAAAATGCTAAGACTATATAAGTTCTCTTGATCAATCTACGCAAATATTTTTTATGTTCAGTGAATGCAAGTAAGTTTTCATTATTTTCCACTACTTCTGGGCAAATCCGATAGAAATGCCTATTTATCAACCCATTCTACTTCTTCATGGGCAGCTTTGCAAATTTATCTCCCTCTCCTTTTCTGGACCCATTCTTGTCCCCATCCCTGGCTCGAAAAAGGAAACGTTCTTCCCTAGCTGTTCTTCCCTAGCTGCTGTCCTGTTCTCTCTCCTTGTGCAACCTAATGGGCGAGCACTGTTCTCTCTCCTTGTGCAACCAAGCGGTTCCTGAATAGATACTTTGCATTTGGAAGAGAAACTGAGAAAAAACGGAACATCTATTGGAGATAAAGATGGATATCCTCATGGGATCCAGAAACAGTATGAAGAATGTTTTGCTAACTATCCATTATCTTGAGCAAGTTGCAGCCCAGTGAATGCCCCTTCTGCGTTGCTTTTCTCTGCTATTTCTCCATGTAACCTCTCGATATGTAAAGCATAGAAATATTAGAGTTAGTTAATTAGTTAGGGAGTTAGGAAGTTAGAGAGGTAGTTAGTTAGTAGTTAGTTGTTATTACTGTCATGACTGTTGGGAATTAGTTAGGAACTGCTTATGGAAGTCTAAGGCCATATCCTATCTTATATAAGGCAAGCCTAGACTAATGTAAAAGGGGGTGTTGAATAATGAATGAAAACATGCCGTAGTAGTTCTGCGTCTCTCCTCTATTGTTTCTCTTCTCAATCCCTCTGATTTCTTAATTTCTCTACACTCTAGCTATTAGTGGTATCAGAGCAAGTCATCCTTAGCTCCCCCGTTGTGTAATCTCTGAAATTCTTGAGATAATTTTTGGTCCATTCTTCTTCTTACGGTCCAGTTTCTGTTTCAAGATTTACCCAGAAAAGACAAAAAGAAAGTCAAGACAGCCAAGAAACAAATAAAACAACAGTACCTATAGACTCACCCCTGCCATATCAGATTCAGCGAATCTCTCCACGTATCAGGCTGAAGTGGCAACTATCCTATCAGTGCAAGAAAAGTCCAAGAACAAGACACTGAACTAGCGAAAAACTTTTCATGTACCAGTTGAATTGCTTACCACTCTGGTCCTATTTATAAGTCCAGTTTGACCAAATCTCACATACCAAGGAAAGTTAGTATCTCAATGATTATAGAGCAAATTTCCAACTTTACCCTCATTTATGAATGGGTAACTTTTAAAATTTATTGTTAAATCTCTCTCATCTTTTTCTCTTCCCAACATAGCTAGCCAATCTCTCTCATCGTCATTAATATGGGAAAAATATTCACAATCTCATTTATTTGGTCAAAATGGACTTATAAATAGGACCAAATTTTTTGGCCAAACTGGACTTATAAATAGGACCAGAGTGGTACGTGACAATTCCCTGCAAGTATCATCGGCGGAACCAATTTTTGTTGTCAAATTAACAACTCAAGACATGCTGCAAGACACGTTGACCTTGACAATACTTTCACATACTAGTTCGAAATCGACCCAATAGAATTCAGGCGCAGTGCAAACTTTCCACGTACCAGATTGACGTGTCGACGTTTAAAGAAATAGGAAATAGTCAAGAAAAATCCAAGAATTTCTACGTACCAAAGTGAAGAGTCGACTTCGGCTTATTACAATCAGCCGCGTGAACTTTTCTCGTTGGTTTATGGTTAACACGAGATCGCAAACAGCATCTATGGCTGATGTTGAAGAAACATAGAACCGGCTTCAAGCAATTGAGGCGACCCTTCAAGCCTTGTCCGCGCAAATGGCAGTAATGGTAGCGGACAGAGAGTCGCATCACAAGGGCGACACCACCCAAGACACTGCCGGTTATGGTTGCCGGGTACAGGACTGCCGTGGACCCCATAGGCACAGAATAGAGGACGAGTATACTCCTCCCACGAGACTCACCAAAATTGACTTCCCTCGGTTTCAACGGTCTAATATACGAGTTTGGCTGGATCAATGTGAACGATTCTTTGAAGCTAACGGGACCCCAGATAAGTGGAAGGTTGGGATGGCAAGTATGAATCTTGATGAAAAAGGCTATATCTGGCACTTGGCTTATATGGAAGAAGAACAAGGCCACGATGTTCACTGGGCAAAGTATAAACATGCTCTTCGACTCAAGTTCAGACCACCATGTGTCTCTCCAATGGCCGACTTCAAGCGATTATACCAAACGGGCTCATTGGACGATTACAAGGAACCTTCAGAGTTGGCGCTGTCACCTACTGCTTCTACTCCAGCGACGCCGACTGTTTTGGTTAGAGTCATGTCGCTAAGTTCTCTTTCTTCATCTCTGGAAGTGATGGTTGGGGGGATTTCATCACATGTCGCCTCTGTTCCGTCGTCACTGTCCTCGTTAAATACTGGGTCGTCGTTGTCCTTGCAAGTCAAGAGAGATAGCTGCGATTCAGCGAAGAAAACGTCTTCAGTTGCGGCGTCGTTGACGACTACTTCTTCTTTATCAACGTCGATTCTCATTCTGACGTCGAGTTTGGCGACGTCAACTCTTCCTCTCACCTCAACGATGTTTAAGTTAGATGATACCATACCAATTCTTGTTTTCGTGCTAGCTGATGAAGCTGAGTGGCAGGAGTTATGGGGTACGTGGCTGGATTTGGTGCAAGTTGAAAAGTCAAAGGAGTAGCTGTTTCCAATTGTCTCTGAGGGTCAGAGATATTTTGAAGAGGCATGTTGGTTTGTCATGCTCAAATGCTCAATGGCCAAATGGGCTTTGATTGTAGTAGCAAAGGCAAGGGCCTCTTTCACCCATGCATCAATTTCAAATGGGCTAGTTTTGTACTAATCTGTCCTATTCCTACACATGGTCTGGTACGGTTTTGGTTCAGGGGAGAGCTTATCAAAATGCTTTTTGGATCAACATTACACCCATTATTTCCATTTGGCTCAGAATTCAACAAGTCAGTGTGGTTGTGTGCAGCAGTTCTCAGGACAGATGTCAAGCAACAGTTTTGAAGATCAGCAAGAGTTTCCTGAATAAAAGCTTATAAAGCTTATGTTTGCAATGGGGTTTCACTCTCTCAGTTTTTGAAATTTAGTTTGTGTTTTGTTGTTTGTCATCCTTGAGGGCAAGGATTTTTTTTTTTTTTGAGGCCATAATTAGTTAGGAAGTTAGTAGTAGTGTTGCTGTTAGATAGGAAGTTAGTCATTTCAGTTAGTCATTCTGTTAGTACTAGTTAGCTGTTATGATAGTTAGACTTAGTTAGTGGGCCTTGAGAGTCTAAGCCTATTACTATATATATAGAAGGCTGGACTAGTAAAGGAGGGAATGATTTAGATTGTGTATGATGGAATGAACAGTGCAGCAGCACTTGTTTCGAATGTGTCTCACTCCCTCTGATTTCTGTCCCCTAATCCTCAGATTTCTTAATTCTCTACAATCTAGCTATCACTTGGTTCTGGGGCAAGTTAATTCCAATGCTCCTTGGGAGGATCTGTTATCTGATTGGAAAAGCAAAGACAAAAAGGGGCGCAGTAGTATGTGGGAGCAGTATCTTCTGGGTCAAGGTTTCAAGTTGCAGATTTTTGCTGTGATAAGAAGTTCTCCAGATTCTGGTTTTTGTTGCATCAGTTCTGTATTTTTGAGGTTTAGTTTTGTGTTTTGTTGTCTTTCATCCTTGAGGGCAAGGATGTTTTGGGGAGGGAGTATTGATAGGTAAAGCATAGAAATATTAGAGTTAGTTATTTAGTTAGGGAGTTAGGAAGTTGGAGAGGTAGTTAGTTAGTTGTTAGTTGTTAGTTGTTAATACTGTTATGACTGTTGGGAATTAGTTAGGAACTGCTTATGGAAGTCTAAGGCGATATCCTATCTTATATAAGGCAAGCCTAGACTAATGTAAAAGGGGGTGTTGAATAATGAATGAAAACATGCAGTAGTAGTTCTGCGTTCCTCCTCTCTTGTTTCTCTTCTCAATCCCTCTGATTTCTGTCCTTTACCCTCTGATTTCTTAATTTCTCTACACTCTAGCTATCACAATATGTAGTCCACTGCCATTGTTCTCCTTAAAAGAAGTGTTGTTTTTTACCATGCCCTGATGAAGCCTCTCAATCAGAAAAAGGATTGACAATTAGAGTCAGAGTTCTGTTCCACATAAGCATCATTTCTCAACACCATGGCCATGTCAACCCGTGTCTCCTGAGTTAGATAAGGAGGAGGCCTCGTTTTTTTGACCATCATCTCAATTTGTAATGTTGTTGTGAGAGGGGAAAACCAAGTTATTTGATATAGTTTATGTTATGGGAGACAGGTTTATGCAATTGAGATTTGAAATTCTGTCCTGTGCACATTTTAGGCATTACTATGCATGCCCGACTTTCTTTTGAACATGGAATTAAACATATATTTTTTTCTTTACCAAATTTAAGTTGTTTATATCAATCTAATGTGTCAGCACCTTTCAGAGTTCAAAAGCTTGTATTCCTTCCTCTCTGTTTGTCGTCATGCTGCCTTTGCCATCCCCCCTCCCCCAATTGATTATATCCCTTTCATAGCTGTGAGATTTTGGAGTTCAAAACATATCCTTTTGCTTGCAGTAAGATTTTTCTCTGGAAGCTAGTGCGCTTGGCCTTCTGTATAGTATGGAGCTAGAAGGAAAGAAGGAAACTGAGAATCCTCCAGACGCGTCTTCTAAAACTGAGTTACCAGAAAAGGATGACAGCTGGAAGGATGCTGAATTATCAGAGAAAAATAACAGCAAGAAGGATGCAGAGTCATCAGAAAAGGATGGCAGCAAGAAGGATGCAGAGTCATCAGAAAAGGATGGCAGCAAGAAGGATGCAGAGTCATCAGAAAAGGATGGCAGCAAGAAGGATGCAGAGTCATCAGAGAAGGATAGAAGCAGGAAGGATGTAGAGTTGTCATCAGAAAAGGATAGCAGCAAGAAGGGTGCAGAGTCATCAGAAGAGGATATCAATAAGAAGGATGAAGATTTATCTGAAAAAGATAACAAAATTGAGCATGCAGAGATTGCACCTGAAGGAACCTGTAAACCAGGTTCAAGTGACAAGAGGACCTCACAAAAGTTAAATGCCCGACCTAAAATTTTGAAGAAGTCTCCAGCTGGGAGATTCAAGACCAAAAAGACTAAAGGGGATGAAGGGAATATGGGGCAAGAAGGAAGTAGGAAGGATGCTGAGAATTCTCCAGATGTGTCTTCTAAATCTGAGTCTTCTGAGAATGTTAACAGGAAGAAGAATGCAGAGTCACCAGAAAAGGATAAAAGCAAGAAGGATGGGGAGTCACCAGAAAAGGATAAAAGCAAGAAGGATGGGGAGTCACCAGAAAAGGATAAAAGCAAGAAAGATGCGGGGTCACCAGAAAAAGCTAACAGCAAGAAAGTTGCAGAATTATCTGGAAAAGATAGCAGTGAGAAGGATACAGAGTCACCTGAGAGAGATAACGAAATGAAGGATGCAGAGATTACACCTGAAGGAACTAGTAAACCAGGTTCAAGTGACAAGAATACCCGGCAAAAGTTAAAGGCCCGACCTAAAATTGTGAAGAAGTCTCCAGCTGGGAGATTCAAGACCAAAACGACTAAAGAGGCTCAAGGGGATGTTGGGAATATGGAGCAAGGAGAAAGTAGGAGGGATGCTGCGAACTCTCATAATGTGTCTCTTAAATCTGAGTCTTCTGAAAATGTGGACAGCAAGGATGCAGAGTCCTCAGAAAAGGATAATGGCTTGGATGCAAAGTCATTAGAAAAGGATAACAGCAAGAAGGATGCAGAGTCATCAGAAAAGGATAACAGCAAGAAGGATGCAGATTCATCAGAAAAAGATGACATTAAGAAGGATATAGAGTCATCAGAAAAGGATAGCAAAATGAAGGATGCTGAGAATTCTCCAGATATGTCTTTTAAATCTGAGTCTTCTGAAAATGTTAACAGCAAGAAGGTTGCAGAGCCATCAGAAAAAGATAATATGAAGGATGCAGATAATTCCAAAGGATCTGGTCAACCATCATCAAGTGACAAGAATATCCCAAAATCATTAAAGGCTAAACCAAATATTATGAAGAAGTCTTGGGTTGGTAGATCTAAGACCAAAATGAGTAAAGGTGTTCAAGGAGACATTGGGAAAATGGGGCAGGAAGAAAGCCGAAAGGACACTGAAAATTCTCTAAATATGTCTCGAAAAACCGATTTGTCAGAAATAGATAAAAGTAAGAAGAATACGGAGTCATCAGAAAAAAATAGCATCAAGGATGCAGAGAATGCCCCCAATGAATCTAGTCAACCAGAGTCAAGTGACAAGAATGCCTCACAATCATTAAAGGCCAAATCTAAGATCGTCAAGAAGTCTCAGGTTGGTGCATCAAATGCCAAAAAGACTAATGGTGTTCAAGGGGACACCAAGAATAAGGAGCAAGAAGAAAACACGAAAGACAGTGAGCATCCACCAAATTTGTCTTCTAAATCTGAGTCGTCAGGAAAAGATAAGGGCAAGAAGGATGCTGAGAATCCTCCTGTAGGATCTAGTAAACTTGAGTCAAGTGACAATAATACCCCGCAATCATTAAAGGCCAACCTGAAAATTGTGAAGAAATCTCAGGCCAGTAAATTCAAGACCAACAAGAATAAAGTTGTTCAGAAGATTGGGGAAAGACAAAGGAGGAGGAATAAGAAATTGATGGGAAACTCAGATAATAAAATTTCACAAGGCACCCGACAGAAGAGAACTACTGATGAACAGCCTGAGAAGAGCCAGAGGGAAGAGAGCAATAAGGTGGACAGGCTCAGTAGGAGCCATGGTGATAAAATGCTTAGCAAGAAGAATAAAGGAAAGCGCGGAGATTTACCTAGGGGTGCCATGAGTGAAAAGAGCAAAGGTAGGGATGGGGGTATTGGGAAGAGTCAATCAAATGAGAAAAACAGAGAAAAGGTTGGTGGCTTAATCTTTATGTGCAATGCAAAGACAAAACCCGACTGCTTCAATTATCGTGTCATGGGTGTTTCAGCTGGTAAAAAAGATGTTGTTTTTGGAATCAAGCCAGGGCTGAAGCTTTTTCTGTATGATTTTGATCTGAAGCTGTTGTATGGGATTTACAAGGCAACATCTTCAGGTGGCTTGAAACTTGAACCCAGAGCTTTTGAGGGTTTGTTTCCTGCTCAGGTTACCTTTTCTCTCCCCTGTTTATTTTCTTACCTGGTCTTGGCCAAAATTCTTGTCTTCATTGTACTGAGTTGAGATTTCTGTGCTTATGGTTCAAACTTGTAGGTGCGATTCTCTGTTGACAAGGATTGTTATCCAGTACCCGAGAGCATTTTCAAAAGGGCTATCAAGGAAAATTATAATGAAAGGAACAAGTTCAAAACAGAACTTACCGTCAGACAAGTGAGATTCAAATATTGCCTCTGTTTTGGTTTCTACCATTTTGCTGAATTCTCATAGTTGATTATATTCAAATATTATGATTCAGGTTAGGAGGCTGACAGAGCTATTCCGACCTGTAGAAATTCATTCTACTCTGCGCTCTGCCCGCTCCCCTCCAAAGTTGATTGTCCGCGGTAGGGAAGTTCATGATGTTGCAAGGGGATCAAGGCCACATTCCCACAGGGATAGATCTGCTAGAGAATATAATGCCAATAGCCATTTGAATAGTTATAATGTGCTGCCTGATGAAAGAGATCGCCGGATTGAGCGGAGAGAGGAAGCCCCTCGCCGGATTGAGCGGAGAGAGGAAGCTCCTCGCTGGATTGAGCAGAGAGAGGAAGCTCGTCGTGATTTATTTCTTACTGAGAGAGAATATCGAGCTTATGGTTTACAAGGAGATAGAAGTGTTATAAGCCCTCCATCTCATGTTAACCCTAGGTTAGATCCTTACGAGAGAGATTATGAAAGGGATCACCGTCAACGCTTGAGCCCTATCTACCAGGACAGTCTCCATGTACATGCAGAAACACTTCGCCTTGATCCTCCTTATTTGGATGAGACCAAATATCAGGCCTACAGTCTTGGTGCAAGACATGAATATGCAAATGACCCATATCAGCATGCCTATCACCACGGCACTTCATCGAGGGACTCATACATACCACCACCCTTGAGCAGAGAGGAAATCCCTTCTAGTTCATATTTTGCCGGTGAAAGAACCTTGGTTAGGACTGATGAAGACCTTAGGAGGAGAGAAAGTGTTCAAGATAGGCGATACTCAACATACGCTGCTGAAGCTCTGTCAGAATATAACAAGACCCAGCATTACAACGGGGCCAGGCCAGACAATGCACCAGCACCAGTTTCATCTCGTTATACTTTTGCTGGCCCTTCATATTCATATCGTTAACTTGAATGCGCGTCTTTACTCTTGTTTTTTGCCAGATTTCCTGAAGATTATTATCCTTGATACTTAGTGATTGTTCTCCTGAAGATTATTATCCTTGATGTTCAGTGACTGTTATGATCAAATCATTGTATTAGTCTTACTGAGTTGCTGTCAAGTAGACTAGCCAATATTTATTGTTTCACTTGCTTCTCCAGTGGCTGTAAATTTTGGGAGTTTTGAGTCAAGGACGATACTTGGCAACAGTGTAGAATGTTCTGGACCTTATAGTGCCCAGTTCAACTCTAAATCGTAAACAATTAATGGGAAGAAGTTTAAAGACAGAGAAGATGTGTCATGGTTACATTTTCTATCAAAAACTGTATTTTGCAAAAATCGGTATTTCAATTTTTATTTTTGGTTGAATGAAACACTGAACCATAATAATAAAACAAGGATTTACAAAAGGTCCAAACTCCGAAGAGTACATCAAGGTCTCTAATCAAACACCAATGTTTCATAATTTTAGATTGCTGGAGTTTCAAAAGAATCTATCTTGTTCTATATCAAAAAAAAAAAAAAAAAGAATCTATCTTGTTCAGCGATGTGATAACAGTGAAATAGTCAGGATATTTTGAAAAAAACGAATATACCTTTTTATTATGATAATTGAGGCATTTAAAAGTAACTTTGTAGTTGTGATTTACTGTATAGTATATCAGCTAAGTATGTGAGAAAATTTTTATTTCTTCACTTATGATAAGATAAAAAAGTAATGCCAGAAAACCACAACCACTCATGAGTTATGCTGAATTGACATTTAGCAAGTATTTAAATATTCAATACCACTCAGTACCTATATTTAAGTTATTTGTATCAAAAAAGTTTTGTTTATAAAATATAAGTCACTTGTAGAGTATTAAATGAGGTTTTACCAATTTTACCCTTATTGACTATTGGTTAGGCACTTAGGAAAAAGAAAAGAGAGGGGTGTAAATGTAAAGTGATAAAAGGGTGAGAGAGAAAATGTGTACTCATTCGTAAATAAGGGCAAATGTAGAAAAATATATCCATTTAATGTGTTTTTTTTTTTTTAGTTTGTGAGAATGAGTTACAAGTGATTTATTAGTACAATTTACAATTTTTAAGAACCCAAAGTATTCCTAACTCTCAATTTACATTTTTTATAATAATATGTTTGGCTAAAGTATATTTTTAGTCCTTTAAGTTTTACACAAAGTACACTTTTGATCTTTAACTTTAAAAAATATACTTTTAGTCCTATATTTCTAACACCGTTAATATTGCTAACGGAAAATGTTGACGTAACAACTCAAGTAATCTGTATAGCTGACAAAAAATGTTTAAGTTTTAATTTTTTAATATAATATAATTAGATTATTAAACTAAAATAAAAAGACAAAACGCTGCATATGAAATGGATGTTTTAATATTTAGATGGTTAAACTAAGATTTTTTTAATACAATATTTTTATATGTTTTTCAATTTACACTTATACGAAATTTAATATTGATAACATTTAATTATACAACCATCACTAAAGCTTATACAATCATTGTAACGTCCTCCATTTTACTTAACCAAAATAACTATATATTAGTTTGATCAATAACTTAATAGTGATTCAACATTTAAAAAAATATCCAAAATAAATTAGAGTATGCAAGTTGAGTCCTAACGTGACAGTATACAATCATTCAACATAAACCCAAAAGACAGAAGCACTACTTTTAGCGAAGTAGCTTAAGCTTCCGAGGTCTTCCCTGATGGACCCGCATGAGAACTATCTCCTGAAAAATGTGGTAACCATCAATCCAACTTATTACGAATACTAATATGTGCTAGTGAGGTGCCAAGCGGAACAATTTATATAACAAAGGATTAAAATATATTCACGAATATACACATTACCAATTTCATATCATGAATTCTGTGTCATAAATTCTGTATCACAGTTTTCATTAACACAATTCCCAAGATGCCTCCCACCAATCCAACTGAACTGCCTTATTTCCTCCGATTAGACCCATGGGCTAAGTTACATCAATGTCACTGGTTACTCAAAAGCTCACTGGTCATGTGATGAGATTCGGCCAAAATCTTCAGAGCACATGTCTCAGACCATGGGTGTTTTCCTCTCATTGAACTAGTAGGGTGTCGTAAGCCCTCATTGAACTAGTGGGCTAGTCCCTCATTGAACTAGTGTGACAATAACAAGCCAACCATCGTGCATCGATGGGGGCCTCACCACGTGGTGGAATAAACTACTCCATTTCTTTCCAATTCAACACTTTCCATAATTATCACAATTCTCAATCATATATAAAAATAGGTATATATTTCACAACTCGAATCATAAGGTTCCACAAGGAAATTTCTATTAAAATATTCATAATCATTTTCGCAAAATACTCACAACAATATATCAATATGCATAACAAGTGGAAAGTGGTTTCCTCTTGCTGAAGCTAACTATTATCACAATGTTCCTAATCCAAGAGCTCAATACACGCCAAAAATCAATCTATCACAACCAATTTACTAACAATTAATAACTCTTCTAAAACTCTACATAATCAAAACTATAACCTATAATTTCATAAAATTAAATCATATAAATTTTAATAATAATATATTTGGAATGCTTGAGGTGGGGACATTATGACGGGACTGAAAAATTAGGGAGACCATTGTAACTATACATTTTCCTTTCTATTTATTATTACTTAATAATTCCCTTTATTGTTTATTCCCCTTTTCTATTTATTATTTATTCCTCATTTAATAATGACAATATCTATTTATTATTATTTATTCTATTTTATTACGTATTCTTCTTTTTTTCCCCTAATAATAATAACATTTATTTAATTTATTATTATTATTTCTATACAATTAATTTAAACTCTCAGAGGCCATCTTAACTCTTTAAATTCAGAATTTAATAAATGTTCACACCACGTAAAATATGCTTCACTATGTATATATATATTATTTTGTAAATAATATTACAAGTGAAATAATATAGGACTTAGTTAGATTAGATCCTATTATATAGGAGTAAGTTGTTTCAGATTCTGTCCCTTTGAATTTCGAATTCCCTAGATGCTCTTATATATACATATACATATACATATACATATACATACATACTATATATATATATGGGAAAAGTATTTCTTCAGTCACAGGAGATAGAGTTATCTCCAGTGACCCCAAAACTACGTCGTTTTGAATTAATGAAGGGTGTGTTATAATTTTAGGTGAATTAATGAAGGGTGTTTCGGTAAAATTTACATGATTAAAAAATAAACAAAATTACATAAACACCCTTCATTAATCCAAAACGACGTAGTTTTAGGGTCATTGGAGATAACTCTATCTCCACTGACTGGAGAAATCCTTTACCCTATATATATATATATATATATATATTTATTTATTTATTGTATGTAGGGAAAAGTATTTCTCCAGGAGATAGAATTATCTCTAGTGACCCCAAAACTACGTCGTTTTGAATTAATGAAGGGTGTGTTAGTAATTTTAGGTGAATTAATGAAGGGTGTTTCGATAAAATTTATATGATTAAAAAATAAACAAAATTACATAAACACCCTTCATTTTGGGGTCACTGGAGATAACTCTATCTCCAGTGACTGGAGAAATATTTTTCTCTGTATATATATATATATATATTTATTTCCAAAGGTTCATGGGCAATTATAAAAAAATGTTTATAAAAGAAACAATAGGTTAGCAACGTTGATATAACAAGCACTGTTTATATATCCATTTGGTTCAACTTGTTCATTAATATCAACAACGTATTATTATTATATATACATACAAACACGATGACAGCAAGCTTTCTTTTATTGTTATACGTGCAAAGTTAATTACATATATATATATATACACACACTGACACACACAGCCACGCATAATCTATATATATATTGTATGTAGGGAAAAGTATTTCTCCAGTCAATTGGAGATAGAGTTATCTCCAATGACCCCAAAACTACGTCATTTTGAATTAATGAAGGGTGTGTTAGTAATTTTAGGTGAATTAATGAAGGGTGTTTCGGTAAAATTTATATGATTAAAAGATAAACAAAATTATATAAACACCCTTCATTTTGGGGTACTGGAGATAACTCTATCTCCAGTGACTGGAGAAATATTTTTCCCTATATATATATATATATATATATATATATTTCCAAAGGTTCATGGACAATTATAAAAAAATGTTTATAAAAGAAACAATAGGTTAGCAACGTTGATATAACAAGCACTGTTTATATATCCATTTGGTTCAACTTGTTCATTAATATCAACAACGTATTATTATTATATATACATACAAACACGATGACAGCAAGCTTTCTTTTATTGTTATACGTGCAAAGTTAATTACATATATATATATATACACACACTGACACACACAGCCACGCATAATCTATATATATATTGTATGTAGGAAAAGTATTTCTCCAGTCAATTGGAGATAGAGTTATCTCCAATGACCCCAAAACTACGTCATTTTGAATTAATGAAGGGTGTGTTAGTAATTTTAGGTGAATTAATGAAGGGTGTTTCGGTAAAATTTATATGATTAAAAGATAAACAAAATTATATAAACACCCTTCATTTTGGGGTACTGGAGATAACTCTATCTCCAAATGATGGAGAAATATTTTTCCCTATATATATATATATATATATATATATATTTCCAAAGGTTCATGGACAATTATAAAAAAATGTTTATAAAAGAAACAATAGGTTAGCAACGTTGATATAACAAGCACTGTTTATATATCCATTTGGTTCAACTTGTTCATTAATATCAACAACGTATTATTATTATATATACATACAAACACGATGACAGCAAGCTTTCTTTTATTGTTATACGTGCAAAGTTAATTACATATACACACACAGCCACGCATAATCTATATATATATATATATATATATATATATATATATATATATATATATATATATTTCCTTCTCTTTCTTTTATAACATATTCAACAACAACATTCCTTATATTTTTCCAAGTGTGTAGCAGGCATATTTATATACATATATATTTTAACAAAGTTCTCCTATTTTTTTTTTTTTTGCTAACAGCAGCGTTCTATAGAAATATATATATATATAGATTAGCAAAAATCAAGTTTTCCTTCTTCTTATTTAAACCAACGCCTTACACTAGGTCCTAGGACATAGGGTATCAACGTGCACAAACACACATATCAGCAAACTCTTCATATTCTCAAAACTAGCAGCAAATGCAATATGATACAACAAGGTCTTTGCTTTCGTTTAAACCCCTCAAGGCCGAGACCCATAGTCAGCAATATATATTATATCTATGTTTTCTCTTCCTCGTGTAGCGGCTACGATTCCATATTAGTAAGGTTATATATATATATGGCATTTACAAAACACTTTTCCTATCCCTCTTCTTTTATTTATAGTATTATATATAAAGATACTATGCAGTGAATGTATCAGTAACAACAAAAATATATATATTACATATATGCAGCAGCATATCAGTAACGCACACACAGTGATCTTGCCCCTGTTTCATCTTGTATATACAGAGACTCCCTAGTGGAATTATGACTAAGTTCCCAAAGGCTTAAAACTTGGAAACTTATGTTGGGATATGATGGCAACTACAAGGAGTAAAGACCCGATGACTTACCTCAATTTCCAAGCTTGATCATTGTGCTTTCGGATAACAATAACTCCCCTGATCCTTGGCACAAACTCCAGAGGAACACTGGTTGATCACAACTCACTCACCCTTCGACTCCTCTCATCTTTCTCTTTCTTGTTCCCTCACGGTTCCGATCCCGACCTCTGTTCCTCTTTGATGAATGAATGAATGAAGGGAAGCAAAGGGAGCATGGATTATATAGAGAAAGGAGGGTCCTGTCCGAGGAAGAAAAAGCCAATGTTCAAACGCTGGGTGAGGCTCGAGATGTGGAGGTCTGTTGTTGCGTGAACGGCGTGGTGTTTCTTCTCTTTCCTCTTCTGCTACGTTTCGTGCCTTCGCGAACTGAATCAGAGAAAGTTGATACATATATGTTCCTGCTTCTTCTGCGTATTTGGGTGCTGGTTAATGGAATAAATGGTTTGGAATATGTTGTAATTGGGGTTGGTTGAATACGTTGGTTTGGGCTGGGAGAGTATCTGTTTTACATGTCCAAATAGTTCATCTTAGGGATTTTTAACAAAGAATTACTTTTAAAATAAAAAAATACCAGATCAGACCACTTTTTAAAATATGTTCCAAACTAACGTTCACGCCAGTAGTGACGTGAGACAGAGTCACGCCACTACAATGTGGCGTTTCTCTCTCTCACGCCAGTACTGGCGTGAGACTTTTTCACGCCACACAGAGTGACGTGAGACAGTCTCACGCCACTCTGGTGGCGTGAATTATAAAATTAAAAAAATTATTAAAATTATAAATAATAATTCTAATTAATTATAAATAATAAAAAGAGTATTATTTTAATTAATAATTAAGGGAATTAAGACTAATTAGTAAATTAATTAATTAGTTAATTTATTAAATTAATTAATTAGCAACTTTTAACACGATATTAAGTTGCTACAATTTAGGTTAAAAGTTGCTACAATAGTGCTATTCCCTTAATTAATTAAGGGAATTAAAATATCTAAAATTTATTATAAACCTTAGGAACAAGACTAATTAGTAAATTAATTAATTAGTTAATTTATTAAATTAATCAATTAGCAACTTTTAACAAGTTGCTACAATTTAGGTTAAAAGTTGCTACAATAGTGCTATTCCCTTAATTAATTAAGGGAATTAAAATATCTAAAATTTATTATAAACCTTAGGAACAAGACTAATTAGTAAATTAATTAATTAGTTAATTTATTAAATTAATTAATTAGCAACTTTTAACACGATATTAAGTTGCTACAATTTAGGTTAAAAGTTGCTACAATGCTATTCCCTTAATTATTAATTAAGGGAATTAAAATATCTAAAATTTATTATAAACCTTAGGAACAAGACTACTTAGTAAATTAATTAATTATTTAATTTATTAAATTAATTAATTAGTAACTTTTAACACGATATTAAGTTGCTACAATTTAGGTTAAAAGTTGTTACAAGAGTGCTATCCCCTTAATTCCCTTAATTATTAATTAAAATAATACTCTTTTTATTATTTATAATTAATTACAATTATTATTTATAATTTTAATAATTTTTTTTATTTTTTAATTCACGCCACCAGAGTGGCGTGAGACTGTCTCACGCCATTCTGTGTGGTGTGAAAAAGTCTCACGCCAGTACTGGCGTGAGAGAGAAAAACGCCACGTTGTAGTGGCGTGAGACTGGCGTGAGTATTAGTTTAGAACATATTTTGAAAAGTGCTCTGATCTGGTATTTTTTTATTTAAAAAGTAATTTTTTGGTAAAAATCCCGTTCATCTTATATAAATAGGAGCACATGACTTGCACATGGGAAAATAAGGGAATAAATATTAGAAATCATCCTTAATTCTCTATAAGGATTTTTTTTTTTCCAATTAATTCTTCTAGGCCATAAAATATTAATTCCATAATTTTTAGGCCTAAATTACTCCTTACTTGAATTTACTCTTTTTCCCCAAAATAAACTAATTAAGGAAAAATAACCCTAAATTTCCAATAATTAACCTCATAATTATTTTAAACCAAAATTTCATAATTAATTCCCATAAAATATCTAAATTTCAAATCCCAAAATTTGGGATGTTACAATCATCACATAAGTTTACTGCGTCAACGTGTTCTGTTACCAACATTAATAGTGTTAGAATATAGACCAAGAGTATATATTTTATATAGTTAAGGGATTAAAAATGTAACTTATGTAAATTTAAAGAACTACAAATATTTTTTTTATGTGTGTGTATATGAAATTTGTTTGGTGTTTTTGTTTGGGAGGATGACGTGTAAATATCATATAAAATTTCAAAACTCTTAATTGTCGGTTAAAATTTGTAAAGGACACAAGGGATCAAATTGAGATTTTAAAATGTTAATGAATTTACCATTTTTCCCTCTCTTTCTCTTTCTCTCTCCTCTCCCTCTTTTCATCCTCCTCTTCCGCCATGGCAATGTAGACACATAGACACATATACACTCTCTCTAATTTGTTCATTTAGCTTAATAGTGTGTGAAAATGTGAGATTTTTCTTAAGGGATACTTGTCGATAAGTCCCTAGAATCTCCTTCTTTGTTTTCATAACATTTTTTTGTTTTAAAAAAATTGGGTGTTTGATTTGGAGGGAGAGGTTTTGGGCGACAAGCTCGTAGCTTGGTTATGTATCTAATAAAAGCACTCAAACATCCCAACTAACTATAGTTGAGGAAGAAGAAGGTGAATAGTAAATAATGAGTTTGAAAGTTTTGTAATGAGATTCACAAGTTTAGTAATGGTTTTGACGAGTCTCGTAATGGAATGAACAAAAACGTTTTTTGATGAAAAAAAGAGGCTGGAGAAAAAGAAGGTGAACGTAAATTATGAGTTTGACAAGTTTCTTAATGAGATTCACAAGTTTAGTAATTGTTTTTGACAAGTATCGTAATGAAATTAACAAAAACGTTTTCTGATAAAAAAAAAGAGGCTAAGGAAGAAAAAGATGAACAATAAATAATGAGTTCGACAAGTTTTGTAATGAGATTCACAAGTTTAGTAATGATTTTGATTAGTCTTATAATGGGATTAACAAAAACGTTGGTGAATCTTGACCTTCATGTTTTCACACCATTGATGAACTTGTTAATCCCATTACAACTTTTGTTCATAGTGCTTAGATGAGGGTGAACCCAAACTAACATATTTTCACCTGACGAACACATTTGTTAAACCCATTACAAATATTTTAAATATTATTGATGAACATGTTAATCCCATTATGATTTTTATTAAATTCCACATTTACTGTTCACCTTCTTTTTCCTTAAAACCCAAATACTGTTCAACTCAGAAGGGGTAGGTTTGACGGTGGCTCAACATACCAAGAAAAAGGTTGTGTACAACGGATCGGGAAGGAGAGCACGAACACAAACGACTCGATTGAGGTTGAAGACGGATCTAGTTTTTTGATCTAGTTCTTTGAAGAGGGAGGTTGAAGATGATAAGACAATGATGGAGGTTGAAGACGGAGGTCTCGCGATCACTACGGTGGAAAGAGAAGAAGAGGTTGTGGTCTCTTTCGATGACGAGGAATAGGTAGTTTGGTCTTTTGCCCAAGTATCCAAAACCTAGATTCATACCACTCTGGTCCTATTTATAAGTTCAGTTTGACCAAATCTCACATACCAAGGAAAGTTAGGTATCTCAATGATTATTGAGCAAATTTCCAACTTTACCCTCATTTATGAATGGAAACCTTTTAAAATTTATTGTCAAATATCTCTCATCTTTTTCTCTTCCCAACATAGCTAGCCAATCTCTCTCATCATTATTAATATGAGCAAAATTATCACAATCTCATTTCTTTGGTCAAAATGGACTTATAAATAGGACCAAATTTTTTGGTCAAACTGGACTTATAAATAAGATCAGAGTGGTACATGTTTACCTCTCTATCCCTTTCCACTTTCAGTAGATATTTCTAGATTTTGAAACTTCATTTCATTTGGTATTTATTTATCATTTTCCTTTTTGTTTTCCTTGGCCCACTCTTTTTGGGTAATTTTGGAGACCACCCAAAATATTCGAATAAAAAGACACTTGATGGGATTCGAAGTTTTCAAAACAATTTATCTGTACGCGTCGCTCAAAATCCTCGATACTCCCTGAAAGCGAGATCCAACTGTCAACGTTTGAAGCCAATCGCTCCCTTAATCATCCATCAACGAATACAGTCAATCACCAATGGAGAATCACCATCTCCAGCACCAGCACCAGCACGAGCACGAGTACGAGCACGAGCACGAGCACGAGCAAGCCCCACCCTCCTCCGTATACCTACCTCAACCCCCTGCTCCTCCTCCTCCTTCTTCCTTCCACCACCTCCTTCATCAGCAGCAGCAGCAGCTTCTCAATTTCTGGTCCGCCCAGCGCCAAGAGATCGACCATGTCAACGATTTCAAGAACCACCAGCTCCCTCTCGCTCGTATCAAGAAGATCATGAAGGCCGATGAGGACGTTCGTATGATCTCCGCCGAAGCCCCCATTCTGTTCGCCAAGGCCTGCGAGCTCTTCATCCTCGAGCTCACGATTCGATCTTGGATCCACGCCGAAGAGAACAAGAGGCGCACTCTCCAGAAGAACGACATCACCGCTGCAATTACCCGCACTGATATTTTCGATTTCTTGGTTGATATTGTGCCTAGGGATGAGATCAAGGACGAGGCTGCCCTTGGTGGAATGATGGCTGCCCCTGCGAGTGGTGTTCCTTACTACTATCCGTCTATGGGCCAACCTGCCCCCCCTCCCGGTGGCATGATGATTGGACGGCCAGCGCTGGATCCCACCGGAGTGTACGCGCAACCACCTTCGCAAGCGTGGCAGTCAGTGTGGCAGACGGCGACGGATGACGGGTCCTTCGGCGGCGGCGGGAGCAGTGGACAGGGCAATCTTGATGGTCAGAGGTAGGGGCTTGCTTTATCTTCCTTCGTGATAGGAGTTTGATAAAAAAAAAAAGTTTTCTCCTTTCGTTTGGTGCTGATCTTTCATTCTTTGGATTCTTTATTCAGTTAAAAGTTGGGATGAAATTTCATTGTTTCTAAATGAACATATGGCACATCTAATATGTTTTTACCAAAAAATTCGAGGGGCTGTTATGAAGGGTAACTTAAATGGGGTTGCATGCCTGTAGCTACTGGGGTCATTTTCAGGCTGAAATTGAATTTACTGGAGACTTTTGCATTGGATAAATATGAAATTTGATTAGGTGGCTGGATACATTTCAAGAATGAAATTCATGAAGGTTGTGAGGAAGTAGAAAAAATATTAAGAAATGTTCAGTTTTTTCTGATCAATGTGCAGCTGCAATAATCGTATTATGATTTTTTTGAAATGAAAGTATGGCTGATAAAAATTGTATGGTACTTTATTCATTATATATTTGTTAGTGAGACTGAGATGGAATATGTAAATTTGATGATATATTGGAAAACGTTCTTTTACAGTTGGCAATGCTAATTTGATATCTTTACAAGTTTATCCTCTTAAGACGAACACAAGACACATCAGAGACGTGTTGCCAATAAAGTTGATGGAATACATTGAGTAGTAATGATAGAGTCCAATGTCAGTTTTATTGTAAATTTGTAATCTAGGACGAAAGAATGCACAAGGGGTAGTTTATGATTAGTTATTTTCTATCTTATCCTAAGTTGTAGGTGGTTTATTTGGAAGTTACTAGAAGTTTATGTGTGTAGGGATTGGTTAACTGCAATTATAATCTCAAGGCTATAAATATTGTGTTATGTATTTTGTTTTTGTCTCATGGATGAATAAAATTATTATTGAGTTGATTAACTCTTCTCTTACTCAGATTCTGGTTCTAGTCTCTCCCCTTTCTGACTAGAGTTTTAGATTCTGGCTCCAGCCTTTTCTCCTCTTATCCCTTTCTTCTCCTCTCTTCCCTATTCATCTAGAATTACAGATTCTGGTTCTAGATTTCCTCCTCTTCTCTCTCTTTTTCCCTTTGCCCTATTTCTACTTCTATATTCCAGGTTCTAACAAGTAGCTTAAGTGGTATTGCATGCCTGTGGACACTGGAATCATATTCAGATTAGACAGATTGAATTTGCCGGTGATACGTGCCTTAGATAGATCTGAAGTTTAGATAGGTAATTAAATAACATTTCAAGATTAAAATCTAGCGAGTAGGTGATTTTGGGGAAGATTGGAATAGCCTAACTCAGATTTATTTAGCAAAGCAAACTTTTTCACATTGGGAATACTTGTAGCCTCTCCCTCTTAGGTAGGAAAGATACAATTAAAGGAGGTTGATAAAGATTCTTGATATTGCGAATGTTCTTTTTTTTCCTGATATACTTCACAGTTTAGATCTTAAAATTTTCAGTGCGTTTGAGAAATTTTAACGTTTGTGTAAGTTATTTAATTAGGCGATAAACATGCCTTTCTTCCTAATGCCCCAGATTTAAAGAGTGTCAAGATTGAGATTCTTTTTGTTTTTCCTAATCCTCTAAGATAGTCATGCAATAAATTTCGTTTGGTTTGTACATTGTTGATGAATATCAGGGTTTTTATATTTGAAAACTGGAGACAAAGTTTATGCTGCTCTTTGTTTGGGATTAGTTTTTTGCTATTTTCTGTGCTTTATTATTTTTCTCTTTTTGGTCCATGCTGTGTTGCTTGCACTATAGAATGATAGTTAATTCCCATAGTACCTTGTTAATCAACGCAACCGGAATATGTCATTCCTTACTATTATGAATTTCTTAAACTTCTCTTATTTCCCTTTTGAAACAGAGATAAAAGTAACTAGATGGAGTCTTTGGGTTTCAAGTAGTTCAGCTAGATAGCTTCAGAACATTTGTGTTTGTTCCCAGAATGAAAAAGTGGGTGGCTAGCTTAATATATCTGTTGTCTGTATAACATAATGATTCAAATGTTATAAACAGAAAGGTTATAGTTCAATTGTTGCTGTTGTTGAGGGCTTAGAATAATACTACATCGGCATCTTTAAAGATGTGAGCTATTAATATACTTGTTATGTCCTTAATATAAGATATATTTACCTAATTTAATTAGATTAATGAAGTTAGTTAATATAACATATATTTTCTAAAACACCCTAGTCATATTCTTCAATTCCCTCATTTCTTCTCCTCTTTGACTATTTTGAAGGGGGCATCAATGGGGTAAATTAGAAAAAGATAAACAAATATGAATATGTCTTGCATTTAGAGTCATGATCAACTTTCTAAATATATCTTATATTAACCACCGGAGGGAGTACTTGGCTTCCTTCAACTTCAACTGCATTTGCCTTGGCTTACCTTCATTGATTGCCAACTGCCAGTAGTAGTATATTTGATCCGCTACTACTTCGAATTTAGCAAAATAAATGACTCTGGGGCATGAGAATTATATTATCAAAGAGGATGGTTTAAAATGCATTTCTGCTTTGGCATCTGAATATTATGTACGGCATTGGGTATGTGAATTTAAATTTGTTGAAAAGTAGTACCGAGAGGGATTCAATTCTGGTATGTGTTTGATTTGCGTATGTATTTCCCCCCCTATGGTTTGACTCTCAGAATGATTTCTGATTCAACCTGTGGCTTCTTTTGTGTTCTCTGCAGTTGACTGACTGAACTGAAGATATGGTTGTTTGAGGTGACAATACTAAGATGTTGGTCTCAAACAATGGTGCTTGGAAAATTTTCTGCCACATGATTTAGAAATGATATTTTAACAGTGTGGAACAACTACATTCAACAAATGAACAAGAGAGGATATTTGAGTTTATGTACAAATATCTCACAATCAACGACCACGATTTGCTATGGGGGCTGCGTTTTATTGCACTGGAAATATTACTTCGGTCATAAGATTGCGGTACAAATTAGATCTTACGTTTACGTTTAGGACCGTAGGTAGTAATACACTATTCTTAAACTAAAGGAACCGGTTTCAATGCTTGGCTCAATGATGTGCATCAAGAGCTATCCCCTTTGCAGACCGTCAAGGTCTACTTTAGATGGTTTAGATTGAGTTTTACTTTTATTTTTTCAAAAAAAATATTTTAATTGGTATATAATTTAAAAGGGAAAAATACTTCTCATGTTGTAGAGGAAGTGTTTTCTTATGTCACACACACATGAAATAGTGGGACCTATATATATATATATAATTAACATTATATATATATGTGGGTCCCACCATTTCATGTGTGTATAAGAATCTTCTTCTTCTCATGCAACATGAGAAGTTTAAACCCCAATTTAAAATATAAATAATCTTTTTATCAAAAAATCATCAGTTGTAGCCCTTAAAATTTGAATCGTTAAAGGGTTTAAACTTCTCAAGAAGATTTCTACACATATATGAAATGGTGGGATTCACACACATATATATATAATGTTAATTATATATATATATATGGGTCCCACCATTTTGTGTGTGTAACATGAGAATACACTTCTCTTACAATATGAGAAGTGTCTTTCCCTTAAAAAAATTGAGAAAAGTGAAGTTAAAAGTTTATAATTATTTTTCTTAATATTTTGTTTGACATGTTTTTTATTAAAATCATGTAACCCTACTGATTTATTTTTGTTTTAAATTCAATTAATAAAGACTTTCTCTTTAAATCCCTCATACCAAACAGAACCTTAAAGTGTCCCTATCTCTTTTTTTTTTTTTTTTTGCTATAAAAAAGTTTTGGAGGGGTTCGACATCAGTCCTCCACCAAGGCCAGGGCACGGCCCCGGGCTCTATGAACACTTACTGGGGACTTACGAGATCGCCTACCAAAGGAGTCCTAGCGACGGCAGAGGTGATCGAACCTACGACTCAAAGGCCTAGTCCTGGATCCCTTACCATCTATGTCAACTCATATTGGTCTATCTCATTTATTAAATGGGTGCGTTTTTTTTTTTTGGGACTTTCGAGCATTTGGGCAGAGGATCCTATTTTTGGTCTTGGTAGTTGGATTTAGCACATGCATATAGGAGATGCGTGTGGGTCTGAAACTTTTTCTTAAAAAGAACAAAATTTGATTAGGTAATTTAAATGTTATTATTTTTATTATTTTTTTTAAATTTAAAATATCAGTTGGAACTTTTATTGACTCTATAATAAAATTAAAAGATGATTATATTTAAAAAATTTAAATGAGATTTCGCAAACATCTCTAAAAAAAATATCCAAAATCGAAATAAGTTATCGTATTGGGGGCAAACGTGCAGCACAAGAATGAGTGGGCTATCAAATTTTTATTCAGGCATAATTAATATGAGGTCTTTTAAGTATTGGATTCAATTATTAAAAAGTCTCAATAGTAAATGAGTAATATTATAAATTTATTGTTATTTTTTATATTAGAATTTGTTTTTACAGACCTCCCCGCAGATTTTTGGGTCATTAAACATCTTCTCAGAGACCATACAATTATTTATATATAATTTTTTTATACCACCTCTGGTTCTAAACATAAAATTCAATTTATCTTTTAAAAAGATTAAAGAAACTAAATAAATTATTTTAAAGTATTTATATATAATTTTTTCTCCAAACTAATTAATTTAACTTATAAAATGTTATATAATCGAATTATATACTGTATATACTATGATTAAGTAATATATTTAAATTTATTAATCTCTTAAAAAAATTAATCGGATCTTATTTTTAAAAGGAGATGAAGTAATAGTAAATGCAAGAGATGCAAGGGATTTGGAGTTTGGAGGCAAGTGTTTGATGAGTCTGGTTCCGGTTTCTCTCATTGGCTCATCCCCCATCTGAACCGTTCAATTTTGAATCCAACGATCCAGAGTAGAGCCGGGAAATCGGGCCGAGCTCATCGGGCCGGCCCGTTTAAGCCATGGCCCTTCAAAAGCCGGGTTTGAAAAATGGACGAGATATTTGAAATTGGCCCTGTAGGGCCAGCCCTGGAGGGTCTCAGGCTTAAACGGGCCGACCCTGGAGGGCCCCAGGCCAGCCCGGTAGGCCCTTTTCACGGTAACTTTTTCTTTTTCTTTTTCCTTTTTTAATTTATATATATTTTGTATTTGTTATAGAGTTATTTATCCATTTAATTACAAATACATAATAACTATACTCTAATTTTATGATTTGGTTTATTATATGTTGTAAATAAAGTTATGGATGTGTTCATGATGCGGGAGAAGAAATTTATGATATTCTTACTCATGAGCTAGAGGGTACTACTCAAAGTGAAGAACAATCAAATGTCGTTGAAATTGATGATAGTGGCGAAGATGACGACAATAATAGTCATCGTACTAATGTCGTTTAATGGTATGCTTCTTATGTTTTATGTGAGTTATTTGTGAACATAGTTTGCTTTTGATTATAAATTAGTGACGGTGCTTATTTGTTTGATGATTCATGTTGTAATTTACTAATTATATTTATTTAAAAAAACGGAGGAAAAATAGTTAAAATTTGGAATAATAATTTTTGGGCCCTGGAGGGCCGGCCCTGACCCTGGTGCTCTCGGGCCAGACTTTGAAAAACATATGTTTTTCTTACCTCAGGTCCTGGAGGGCCGGCCTTGGAGGGACAGGTCAGCCCTGATTCTCAACTATAATCCAGAGGGGGTTTTCCAAAAAACCGCATGCAGTAAAAATTACGGCACACAGTTTTTTGGAAGACCCCTCTGGATCATTAGAACAAAAATTGAACGGTTCAAATGGGAACAATGAAGGATAATGAGGGATGGACCGATGAGAAGATCAATTTCCGAGTTTGATGTGTAGGACCCCAAAAAGAGGAAGTGGCTGCTAGTTGATATGCCACATAAAATGTGCGCGGCGGGAATATGCAAAAAGCAGACAAAACCAAATTGTCGACATTATCATTATCTGCATTTACCCTTTTATTCATCCTCCGTCGTCCGCCGGTCCGCCCTACGCTCCTTCCATGGGCCATGGATCACACTCGCCAGCCGCCTTTGAAGACAATTTACATGCATGCACACCTTCTTTCGTATTTTGTTGGCTTACCCTTCTATTTGAATTTAAAAGAGCTAAATATATTAAGTTGATGTTACAATTTCTTTTTAAATATTTTTAATTTTATAAGATAATCAATTATATAAAAAGAAAATAACTATACAGCTAAAGTTGATTTAATAATGTTTTAGAGAAAGGGAAATTAGTAGTACATAAGTTTTATAAAATGAGTAATTAGAAAAATATTTAACTTTTAAAAAAGTATAATAAATTAAGAAATTACTATGAGGTCGTAATTAAAAAAAGCTCATCATAAATAATTTTCACATGTGAGCAACATGCAATAACATGTTAGTTTTAGCGTACTGACTGGTACTTAAAAAATACTTCAGGATATTGACTGAGGATACTGAAAATATACTTAATGATCTTGAAAAATTATTTCAGGGTACTCACTGATACTTAAAAAATACTTCAGGATACTGATACTAAAAATATACTTAATGATCTTGAAAATTTATTTTAGGATGTTGAAAAAATATTTCAGGGTATGGTACTTAAAAAAATACTTCAGGATACTAACTGAGGATACTGACTGGTACTGAAAATATACTTAATGATATTGAAAAATTATTTTAGGATACTAACGGGTACTTCATGATTTTGAAAAATTATTTTAGAATGTTAACAAATATTTTAGGGTACTGACTGATACTGGAAAAAAATACTTCAGGATGCTGACTGAGGATACTGGCCGGTACTGAAAAAATACTTAATGATTTTGAAAAATTATTTCAGATCTAAAATAATTTTTTATTAGTATTTTTTGATCATTACTCCACAATGTAAATCCCTACTAAAATAACTCTTTGGTTCATATAATATACAAGTCTGTCTCATGGGGAGTATTTAGGACTTATTTGTGAATAGCCAAAATGTTCTGGTTAACTCCTTGATTTTTTTAATCCCATTATTTATTTTGTAAATGTCTTTGTTTGTCTAATACATGTTCTTCTAAAAACATAAAATAAATATATAATCATCTTTTAACTAACAAAACTTAATTTTATTTTATTTCAAAGGGTGAAATGAAACTTCAGAATATTGTGAGGTTGATCGGATAAAATTACGGCTAAGTGAAAATTTCCTGCTAAATTGTTAAATTTCAGATTTATTATTAATTTTCCCATGGTTTTTTGGCTTAAGAGCTTATTTGATTTGAGGGAAAAGAGATAGAGGAAGCTCTCAATTTTACTAAATAGCCCATAAATTTTTTTCAATATTCAAATAATACCCCTCAACAAAAAACATATTTCTTTCATGGCAGTTTGATCAATACCCTCTCTAAAGAATCATCGAGTACCCTCAAACCAAACACATCTTTAGTTGTGGGACCACCACCTGCATCGAGTGAGTCTCTCAGCCACATTTTATTTGAACCCAACCGTAGGAACTACTACCCAATTACTCGGTTGTTTAGCTCCTCCCTGCATGTCCACCATGGCGGCGGCTTCTCCTAGCGCATACTTCTCTGCATTATCATCTCCATTCTCTTCTTCCTCCTCCTCCTCTTCTGTTGAATCTCTTTTCCCCAAGCGCCTCCATCTGTTAACTCTCCCTCTTTCACATTTCCCCCACAAATCCATTCATCCCCATTCCTTCCGGATCTCAAGTTCCCTCTCCAATCCTAATCCTACCCCCAAACCACCTTCTGTTTCCATTTCCCCTGTCGCCGCCCCCACCTCCTCCACCACCACCACCACCGGCGGCGCCTCTGAACTTTTCGCTCCCCGATTTGCTCCCGACGAACCTAGAAAAGGCGCCGACATCCTTGTTGAAGCCCTTGAGAGGCAAGGCGTTACCAATGTCTTCGCCTACCCCGGCGGCGCGTCCATGGAGATCCACCAAGCCCTCACGCGCTCCAACATCATCCGTAACTTCCTTCCTCGCCATGAGCAGGGTGGCATCTTCGCCGCCGAGGGCTATGCTCGATCCTCTGGCCTTCCCGGTGTATGCATTGCGACCTCCGGCCCCGGCGCCACCAATCTCGTCAGCGGCCTTGCCGATGCTCTGCTTGACAGTGTGCCTCTCATTGCCATCACCGGGCAGGTCCCGCGAAGAATGATCGGTACCGATGCGTTCCAAGAAACTCCGATTGTTGAGGTAACAAGATCTATCACAAAGCACAATTACCTCGTTATGGATATAGAGGATATTCCTAGGATTGTGAGTGAGGCGTTTTTCTTGGCAACTTCTGGGCGACCTGGCCCTGTTCTAATTGATATTCCAAAGGATGTACAGCAGCAGCTTGCCGTTCCGGATTGGGGCAAACCCATTAAGCTTGCTGGTTATAGTTCCAGGTTACCTAAGTCTCCAGATGAGAATGATCTGCAACAAACAGCGAGGTTGATAATGGACTCGAAGAAACCAGTATTGTATGTTGGAGGTGGTTGTATGAACTCAAGTGAGGAATTAAGGCGTTTTGTTGAGCTCACTGGAATTCCTGTTGCTAGTACTTTGATGGGTTTAGGGGCATATCCTATTAGTGATGAATATTCCCTTCGAATGCTTGGGATGCATGGTACTGTTTATGCTAATTATGCTGTTGATCAAAGTGATTTGTTGCTTGCATTTGGAGTGAGGTTCGATGATCGTGTGACTGGAAAGCTCGAGGCCTTCGCTAGCCGGGCTAAAATTGTTCACATAGACATTGATTCAGCTGAAATAGGAAAGAATAAGCTGCCTCATGTATCAGTGAATGCAGATATTAAGGTTTGCTTGGAAAGGCTTAATCAGATTTTGGAAAGCAGAGAAATTAGAGGGAAACTAGATTTTCAAACTTGGAGAGAAGAGTTAAATGAGCAGAAGCGAAAATTCCCTTTGAGTTACAAGACGTTCGGGGAAGCTATTCCTCCACAGTATGCGATTCAGATTCTTGATGAGCTCACAAATGGAGATGCCATCATAAGCACAGGTGTTGGACAGCACCAGATGTGGGCTGCTCAGTTTTACAAGTACAAGAGACCCCGCCAGTGGTTGACATCAGGAGGCCTCGGAGCCATGGGGTTTGGGTTGCCGGCCGCCATAGGCGCTGCTGTGGCAAACCCAGATGCGGTTGTAGTTGATATTGATGGTGATGGCAGTTTTATTATGAATGTGCAAGAGCTAGCAACTATAAGAGTAGAGAATCTGCCTGTGAAGATTCTGTTGCTGAATAATCAGCATTTGGGTATGGTTGTTCAATGGGAGGATCGGTTCTATAAATCGAACAGAGCTCATACGTATCTGGGAGATCCATCTAGGGAGAGTGAGATTTTCCCAAACATGTTGAAGTTTGCAGAAGCTTGTGGGATTCCGGCAGCTCGTGTGACAAAGAAGGAAGAGGTCAGGGAAGCAATCCAGAGAATGTTGGATACTCCAGGACCTTACCTTCTTGACGTGATTGTGCCTCATCAAGAACATGTGTTGCCAATGATTCCCAGTAATGGAGCCTTCAAGGATGTGATAACAGAAGGTGATGGCAGAACGAGTCAGTGATTCTATCCCCACGGCCATCTATAGCGTCTGAGAATGGTTGTGTACAAGTATGTTATGCTGCAACCTTGGTTCCAAGTCTTTAATTTTAGTCTTTTCTTAAATACTAGAACTATAACTAGAATCCTGTAGCTGCCTTGTCTCTTCTACTACTAACTTTGTTGTAATCGTTGTTTTTTCTTTTTTCTGTAGTAATAAGGTATTTCTTGACGAGAATGTTTTTGTTTGATTTGGACACTTACAGCGGGTTTGGTTTGAGGGATGGAGTATCTTTACTAAATATCCAATGTACTGTGATTCCAATCTCCTATGGACCCATTGGAAACTAGAAATATCTACCAAATTTTATGGGCAATTTGATAAGAGTATGCCCTCCCCTCCCCTCCCCTCCTCTCAAACCAAACCAAACACACTTAGTTGGTTGTGACACTGTTTAATCAAAGATAATCATTGAAGATCAAGCAGTCTTTGTTTACCAAGATAAATAATAAAGAAAGATCGGACCGCCTTAACATAAAAAGGTTCAAATACACAAAATCTTCTCAAATTTTAGGTTAGTTGCATATCATATTCCTAATCTTTAAAAGTTCAAATTTAAAACTATAATATTTCATGTTTTCACTATCAGCATCTCTTTCTCCTTATCACGATCCGAAACGTGGTCTGGAACAAAGCTCCACCAGTTTAAAAAAAAAATCTGAAGTACCAAGTTGAAATGGTCAAATGATTAAAAAACCCCTCAATAAACCAAGTTTTTTTTTTTACATATATATATGACCTCAATGAACCAAGTTGTGTGTACAAGTGATCAGGTACTGTTTTTTTCCCCCTCTTTTCGGCCAGAACAAGTGATCAGGTCCAAATGGTTGATTCACTTGTCACATGTCAATCAATAATGGCCGTCCTTGTGGATCTTTGTCTTGGAGTGGAAGACCTAATTGTACTTTTCTTTTTTGTTACATGGACTTAAATTGTACATGGGGAGAGCACCGCTCGTTTCAATTATGGTGCACATTGCCTTTGTGAAAAGGAGACGAGTATGAAGAGAAGGGATTTTTTTTAGGGGAAAAGATAAAATAGTTAGGCTTTTTTTATAATATGCAAGGTTATTAGACCCAAATCGTAGTTAAACCAGAACTAATCTGAGACTAGATTGGTGAAATAATGCACTTGAATGATAATATTTTTTGAAATAGTTTTAAAATTTGATAATTTTCAAGGATCAAATGATAATACTTTTAAGTGATTAAATTTAAATTAAAAAATAGACATCTCAAGCTTTCTACAGAGTCTTAATTTATAGTTTTTAGAAATATATAGAATTAGATATGAATTATTAAAGTCTGAATAAACATTGAACCGATCAAGTCAGTTGGACCGGACTAGTTAAGTAACTAGTTCACCGGTTTCGTGGTCGAATTGGGCAATCCAGTCCAATTTTAACAAGTATCAAGTGTTCCCCTTATGGCTTTCTCCTAACTTAAACATGATACATATATATGTAAATGACCTTCTGATCCAAAAATGGAAAAAAAGAAAAAGAAAAAGACTTGTTTATAATTTGACAATGAATTGAGTGTGAATCTCAGTGTTAAAAACAATCCATAGAAAGAGACATATGGCTGCAAAGTCTTGATCCGTATTAATTGATTGTCTGAAAATCTGGTAATAAAATCAATAAAAAGTGTAATTGATAGAGAATTTCCTTAATTTTTTAAGTTATAAGTTTAAGTAAATAACTTTTTGTCGTTAATTATCTCTGTTATTTCATTAATAGAGTAGTTCATATTATGAACCGAATACCTATGAGCAGTTTTTGAAATCAAATAATATACTACTACACTCTTGAGGAGTTTCAAAAGCACCTTCTTAAGGACTATTTTATGTTGTCAAGCCAAAACATACGTTCAAGAGAGAGTTCCAAAAAAAAAAAAAATTCCCCCTTTTTTTATTTGGTTGCAAAAAGACTGAAATGATATATAGATGAAGGAAAATGAGTAAGTTTGGTAGGGGATAGAAACAGTTTTCGTGTTTTAGTTTGGCGGCCTTTGGCAAAAATATTCTCAAGAGTCAAGAGTCTGACATGATATATATTTTTTTTTATATGAAAGAGATGGTTAAAAGGCTACATTGTAAAAGCGTAAATTACACTAAAAGGGAATTAAATCCCAAAGACTCTTGTTGAACTCAAATTCTTACGGAACTGGGACAATCCACTAAAAGATCAGATCGAGATAAGCCAAGATCAGACTCTGACATGATATATATATATATATATATTTTTTTTTTTTGATACATAAAAGTTTTGGAGGGGTTCGACATCAGTCCCCCACCAAGGTCAGGGCACGGCCCCGGGCTCTATGAGCACTTACTGGGACTTACGAGATCGCCTACCAAAGGAGTCCCAGCGACGGCAGAGGGGATCGAACCCACGACCCAAGGGCCTAGTCCTGGATCCCTTACCATCTATGCCAACTCACATTGGTCTCTGACATGATATATGAAATGAAGGAAAATGAGCAAGGCATGATTCTCATGTTTTTGGGCCTCAGTTCACACTCATAGAGAGACGTGTAATGATTTTTTTTTTGTTTATTTTAACAATTTAAAAATCCCCACAACCGTATAAGTGTCCATTTAGGATCACAGGTAATTTATGTTTGAAATAACAGTGGGAGAAGTGAGTTTTTTTTTTTTCACATGAGCACTTATTTGGAAAAATATTTGAAAAATCAGTTGAGATGAAAAATGATTGAAAATGACATAAATCTTATTGAATATTACACACGTATATTAGTTGTACAAATTTTGATGATTGGGGTAAAAATTTAAATCTAAATCTAATAAAAAAGTTAAATTATTATTAAAAAATAAAAAAAAAACTAAAGTGCTTAATTAAATATATTTAATGGATAAAATCATATATAAATTAGAATGCATGCAAATGTATATTAATAATACATTGCTTATTGGATCTCCTATCCCTAACAAGTTGGTCTCTGATTTTATCACGCCAAAAGCTCATCTAACAAGTTCTGAAAGTCACGCTAGCTAGAAGCTGAAAAATAATGGCTTATATTATAAGTTATTATTATTATTATTTTTAAAATAAGCTCATCTAAAACAAAAGTTATCCCAAACACAAAAAACGACATCATTTTTCTCCACTGGGCTTTTTTCCTTGTCTGCTGCCATGCCAAATAGTCCCTAAGGAAGAGGACTCACATCGCATGTCCACCCCATTTTTTTGTTGCTCATCAGCGTTTTGTTAACTCTGAAACCGTGGTTTTAAAAGTCATTTTTTGTAAACTGAAACAAAACTTCTCTCATATGCATACTGCCATACTGACGAACCAACAAGCCGCGAAAGAAATCCTAGAGAGAAAAGCGTGAGACAAAAAGTAAGAAGGCGCTAGCACGCTGCCGTACGTGTTGGAGAGTTGTTCGGTGTGGATACCGGTAGAGGGAGTGGATTCATAGAGTTGGCTCCTAGAGATTGATCGAGCAAGAAGGTGTTAGCCCACATGTTCGAGAAATGACGCATACAAGCTCGTATAGGTACGGTTTCTCTAACGAACATTGATTTAAACGTCGTTGATAGATCCTCTCTATGAGATTCATAAAATTTTAATGGATGAGAATCCTTCAGCTACGTGTACGGATCCCAACAATAAGAACATCGGCCTCCGACATGAGCGAGTTTACATGATTGTGGTAGCTTGCAGTGAAGGGGGCTTCGACGACAAAGCCTCCTCATGGAAGTAGAGGAGGAGGGAAGCAAATATAGGATGAAAAATAGGAAAGCAGAAGGAGGAAGAAGAATAGAAGGTAAGAGACAATAACATGGAGGGAGGTTGAGGTGGAGGCGGTGGCCGTGTGGAGTGAAGAAGAAAGGGAAGGGGTATATAGATGAAGGACAATTATATAATTCCATTTTAATTTTCAAAAGGACCCATCATGCACTAATACCTCTTTGAGAATATGTATATTCATTACACCTATTTGCCTTTTCACATTTTTGAAGTTCTTTTTAAGGGATTTTCCCTTATTTATATTTATTTAGATTAGTTTATTTTAAGTGTTTTTATGTTATACTACCTTTAGAATTCAGCTGATATGTGAAAGAAATTTTACCTTTGTAAAAAACTATTCTAAACAGTTTCTTTTAAATTGTAAGAAAGTTGCTGTAGCCTGTAGGTACGAAGAAACATTTAATGTTAGGGTTGGTATAATGAAATTGAGCTCATGGATATAGAAATGGAATTCAATTTCAAGCTTTGCACATTTAATTCAAGGGAAAAAAATTTCTCCACTCACTGGAGATAAGTTATCTCTAATGACTTTTAAAACTACGTCATTTTAAACTAATAAAGGATGTGTTTGTAATTTTAGGTGAATTAATGAAGGGTGTTTTAGTAAAATTTATATGATAAAAAAAAAAAAAATTTAAGGAAACACCCTTCATTAAACATTAATTCGTCACGTGAGAAACTAGCACTCCCCATTAGACCCGACTTCAATGGTATGACAAAATATTTAAGAATAAAGATATGAGAACCAAACCTATTTTAGTTTGGCCCACTCCACCACATTAGTTATGCATATTTGAATTAGCTTTTGGAGAATAACTGTCTTGAATTACGGAAAAGGGCTTCTGAAACTATGTTTTGGTTATTTCTCTTAGTTAAAATAAGGTTTGTAGTGTAGCAAAAAAATTATATAGAGATTTTTTAATGTTGTTAAAAGACCATAATGCCCTTATATAGCTAAAAAGCAAAATTGAAGGTAATCAATCTGTGAATCTTATGTTTTGAAAGATTAATCATTATCCCCTTTACCTTAATTAAAATTAATTGAATTGATAGTAATAAATTTTGGAAGAATGATATGATCTCAGCAGTATCTTCAAAGACCCTATAGTAATTACTACCTCCGGTCCTACTACAAAAATAGTCTTATAATTAGGACTGGAGAGAGTATTATAAAAATGCATCAAGTTTTTCTAGTTAATAAAATTTGTTAAGCATGGACTTTTCACTAATTAAATTAAACAAATTGGTGAAAAATCCCAACATCCCTGGTCATCAAGAACATCCCATCAACACAGATAAATTACAGATTTAATCAACAAAATGTAAATAAAAAATTCAATCAACAACATTCAGCCAAAATAAAAAATTTACTGCATTAATCATAAACAGATGAGTTGAAAACCGATTTTTCTTTTCCAACAAAACCTTTATGATTAATAACTTAAGTTTCTCCCATCAACTCCCTCATGCTTCCAACAACTTTTACACGTTTAACTAACCAAAATCACTTCTTTATTTTCAAAAAAAAATTAAATAAACTAGCTCCATATATGTTTTTATATATGGGAATGCAATAATCTGTATCCTCATTCTTCAGGTCTCAGCCTCTCAGGGATCCCAAAGAAAGGAAAGAAAATTTTACTTTCAGGTATTTTTTTTTTTTTTTGATATGATACTTTCAGGTATTTTGATGCAGCATAAAGATAAAAAAATCAAGGACGACTGATAAAATAGCTTGATGGAAGATGTGTGTGTGTGTGTGTGTGTGTGTGGAGCTGATTGTTGAGTATATATAAAAGATCTACCATATATATAAGCTTAAAAAAATATAAGCAATATTTTCTGTTATTAGTAAATTAAAGTAGGTTTGTTCCCAAACCTCAGTAATGGCAATAAGGAAGAACACTGTATATGCCATCTATAGTGAAGTCATATCATATGCGAGGAAATGTTGGAGATTTTTCCTCAAATAAAACTTCTAATGGGCAATGTAGCTTTGGTAAGAAGAACCAAACCTGCAGGATAGCTGATTAATACATATAAGCCACTTTAACTGACATTTAAGAATGCATCCAAACCAGTAATTAACAAGAGTGGCTATCTATTAATGTTATTTGATTCATTCATTTATTCAATCTACAAATAACGCCATAAGAATTCATCATGCCCTTACATTTTTCCTGAGAGTCCAATGAAGCCAAATCATAAGATTTCCCAAAGAACATCATATCACAGGTTCATCCATTAATCATTAATCATTAATCATCCATCATCCTGAGATGAAGCAAGAGATGTGTCAAATGACTTCTTCCTGATCAAGAGACAGGTGATTCTAGAAGGATTAGAATGAGTATTCTCAAGGCTACACACCACAAAGTCAGGCCTATGAAGAGCAAGATGAAGCCTATCTTTTCCCACAACTAAACCAGAAGCATCAAGCAACACATGCCATGAGTTCCTATGAGCTTCTGAGATCCAATGCATTGTCCCATTCACATCTACAGGGTAAGAAAACAACCCCTTTGGACTTATCTTACACTTCCTCCTGAAATTCTGGCTCAGCTGGGACCCACTTATCCTCAGATCCAACCACGCCTTAGGTGCTGGAATCACCTTTGATTCCTTAAAACTAGCAAACTCTCTGATATAATCCTCCTCTACCTCAAGAATTGTCATGTAATAGCTTCCTTTTACAAAAGGGTAGCTTTCACCCACCAACATCATAGAATCCCTGTAACTAGGAGTGAAGAGTACGAGGTACTCATCATCAGGCAACCCACAATGTTTCAAGACCTTGTTGTGAGCTTGGATTTCTGGGATTGAGATGAAACTCCCAGGAAACGAGGATTTCTTGGTGAGAATGTCTAGTAATCTTGATGGTTCTAATTGTATTCTGTCCAATTCACGAAGGTTGCTACCAAAAAATTGTGCAGAAGAAGATTCTCTGAAACCTCCTCTTGGTGATTTTCTTCGATCGTGATCTGAAATGTTTGGTTCTGAAGGTTCCTCATTGATGATGAAGTTAGAGAGGTCAATGCTATCACCTTCAATGAGACCTGCATATTCAGGGTATTTTGCAAGAACATATTCTTCAACATATTCCATTTCTTTCTGGGTGATTGGACCTGACCATCTAAGATCAATATCACGAATTGTTGATATGGCTTCTGCTATGATGTGAGCAGGAATCATCTTGTGTGGTTTCTGTTTGGATTAATTGAAGTCCTTCAATTAGTTAAGAATTCAAAGATCAATACAAGAGGAAAAATGCAATTTTTTATCCGAAAATCTTAGAAATACACTTTGGACTTCTATTAGTCCCCCACATCAATAACAAAAACAAGTCAAATGTATATATACTGAAGAAAGTCATGACTCAAAACTTCCAATGACTGGTGAACTATACACCGATGAAGAAAGTAATGCTTGATGTCTTGTGCCCAGCTGCCCCTCAATTTTGAAGCCTTCTCTGATTTTTTTTCATGGTTCTTTTGATCATTAGATTCTACGTGAACGTGAAATGAATGACATTTTGATATCTTATGGGTAAAAAATGGAACTGCTTTTAATTTTTTACGATTTTTTAAGGATTAAAAACTCTAAATTAAAAAGAAATTACACAATCTAGAAATTTTAAATCAGAGAGAGAGAGAGAGGAGATGGAAAGTATGGGAAAATACCTTCACGACCATACTGTTAGATTTGGAAGAATTTTCAGCAACAAGTTTTTGTAGAGGATGTTTTGGAATCCTCGTCTCCTTAATTTCTCTTTCTACCATGCCTTGATATGTAACCTAAGGCAAAGATAACAGCAATTGAATCTGTGGCCGTAAGTTGGAGCAGAACAAAAAAACAAACACATATTGAACATGGTCACACACACACACATATGGAGATATATAGGGTCTGAAATTAATTATCTCACCTCAGATCCTCCATGTGAAGCAACTTGGTCCTTACTGTTGGTTCCCATGGTGATATATATATATCTCAATATATCACTCACAGAAACATAAGACAGAGATGTAATTCAAAGTACTGAACTAGGGAAAATCTTAAGAAAGAAGAGAGAAATGTTTTAAAAAAATCAAACCTTTCTCTTTCTGCAGAAGTGGTTAAAGAAAGATCAAGCAGTTGACCAAAAAGATCAAATATGGGGTTTTCTGGGTCTAAGAGAAAAAATGAGAAGAGAAGAGATCAGAGAAAACCCATACGATGAAGATGTCAATTCCTTGACGAATCATTTGGGTATGAAATGGGCAAGAATATAATGAAAAGAAATTAAAAACTCAGATGATTAAGCCAACGAAGACAAGTCACAATGAAATGAAATGACCATTATGTGTTGCTCTAGACTTAACCATGGTTCATTATTCATACACTACTCTCCAGAACCGAAAATTTCGCGTCAATTTCTGGGGCTGGATTAAAAACAGATTTGAGCTTGGGCGCTTGGCTTTGATATATTCTTAAAAGTATCGAGGGGGAAGGTTTTAGAGGTGAAGGTTTCAAATGGTAACACCATCAACCCCATATTTGTTAATTGGAAATACAACGTCACTCTCAGATTTTTATATTTCCATTTGAAAATGACCACTTTAGAACTTTGGCGAAATGTCAACAAACACATTGTCTCATGTCTGATTTTAACAAAACTGCTCCACTTAATCAATTTAATTTCTAGCCCAGCATTCACAGATTAATTTGGTTGGTTTCATCTCAACTCTTAGCTCATTCACAGATTATTCTATCTTTTTTTTTCTTGAACAATATTGGGTTCTTCATGCATGATTTCATGTTGTTTTTACTGGTGCGCACATACTTATATATGAAACTAGAGGCCAAAGCTTAAAACCTCGCTGACGAATAAAAGAAATCGAAATGAGCCTTGTTATGAATAAGATTGAGAGAAATATCAGTAAGCATCATGCTTTAATTTTAATGAATAAGATTACACATGTTACTAACAGTGATTGGATATTGACTAAAAAAATTCAAATTTTCTTAAATAATATCTCATATTTCCGTTCTATGAATTAAGAAAAAGGTTAATCAAATAAAAAAAATTAAGAAAAGGGTCAAAATTTAAACAAGTTCTGGTTCTCTCTTAAGTATTTGAGTTTTGGTAATAGTCAAAATTTAAACTAAGTTATGGTTCTCTCTCTCTCTGTTTTTTTTTTAATAAAAAACTGTTAGATAATTATTATGAAAAATGAATAAGATTACACATTAAAAGAAAGTTCTTACAAATGAGAAATTTAATAAAAAAAATTGGAGAGTTTATTCAACTAATAATTCCCCAGCTTCTTAGGAATTAAAGTTTGCAAGCACTATTCAATAAGACTATATACTACCTCCAGTCCTTAATATATATAGTAAGAGCTAATTGGTTTTTTCGGAGAAATTAATTAAGAAAGTAAATAAGTGATATTAGAGCATTTATATTTATAGTTTTTCTCTAAATTAATTTGTTTGACTTATAAACTAATATAATCTAATATTATACAATATATACACACACTTGTTTCTCACTCCTCAATATATATCCCAATAACAATCTTCTAATTAAAATAAAAATATTATTAAGTATTCTCTTCAACATACAGTCATGACTTTTTATTTAAAGACCTAGAAAGGGATTATGCCTTTTGAAGATGCCTTAATGAGATCATTAGATACGGACAAGGTCATCCCAAGAACTTGTTTTATATATAGAGAGAGAGAGACAACTAAACAAGTGCATCACATTTAAATAAAATAAAATAATGACCTAGTGGAAGTGCACGATTGGAAGATATTAGCGCATAAAATGTTAAGAATAAGAATAATTCCTTTCTTTCGTTTGATTGGTGGTTACTTAACTACTCTTCCAATGATTGGATGACACAAAACAACATTTCTAACTAAACTTGGTTTGCACAGAAATTAATTATTAACACAAACACAGAGTATATAAAACCATGAATTTCACCCTATAAATTAATATGATTTATTACTACTAGTTTATGACTTAGTCAAATAATCCATAAATTGTTGTTCAATCAGCATCTACTTATTAGATTTCAGACATATAAAATATAAACCCCGCGTAGAATTGTAAGTAATTAATAAAAAATACAATGTTAATTGTTACCTATATTATTTTTTTATAGACCTATTGTCCCTATGTTCTTGTTATTCTTCATCGAGGCCTAGATTCCGTAGTGTGCTATATTTGTTGCTCTTTCCGCGAATCTCTCATTCAAAACAAAAAAAAACATGTGGTTTTGGTCATTGCCAATAGAATATTGAAACAAAATTTTTATTTCGATCTATCTTTCTTTTCCCCAATTAAAAATCTGTTTAATTATATTACTCCATAATTACATATCCTAATTACTTGAGGAAGACTTGATTTTACTGGATTCTTGGTTAGTCTAAATTTATAAGGTTAAGTAATTGAGTGGTATGTGACCCGAGATGGATAAGGAATAGTCAAATATATAGCGATAATTTTCTTAAGGTTAAGTAACAAACCTGCTTTCAGAAATATACGCCTAGGAGCAATGTTGCCTTAAAAGTTTTTTCAGGTTCAATGTCACCTCAAAAGTTTTAAAACGTAGTAATATTGTCCTTTTTTTCGTTAAAAAATTATTAGTTAACGTCAATTTTTTAACGGTCAACGTTAGTTTTATAACTGTATCGAGCAACATTATTACGTTTTAAAACTTACGGGATGACATTGAATTTAAAAAAACTTCCAGGGTAATATTACTTCTAAGCATATACTTCCAGGGCGGATTTACTACTTAACCCATTTTTTTAAAGTTTTTGTATATTACTGTTGGAATATATCTAGTCCACTCATTGGGGTCAAATTATAAATAATAGAAAAGTTTTGATGGAACTTGGAAGACTGTAATATTCCCCCGTCATTTTAATCTGTATCATTAAGCTGATACAATATGTTCTCTGATGAAGAAAGGGGTACATAGATTAAGGAAGAGGCACATGGAACCTTACATACATGTGTGTGATTGCACAAGGGTTCAGGGTTATATGATATAAAACACTAAACTATATGTCTATTCTCTTCCACTTAAACTTTCTTTTATCTTTTCTAGCTATTTGTGGTGTATTTGTTGTGTGTGTGATCTGGTTAGTGTGACTACTCAGACATAAAGACACACTCCACGACAGTTACATATACTCATGAACTTCTATGACGTAATAATGACGAAATTATGTTATTTTAAAACTTTGAAACATTGCAATGAATCACTCTTAAGTCTAAACTCTTATAGTTATGCAGGTAACTCTTATACTAATAGTTTTGTTTATCTGCACACACACACACACACACACATATATATATATATCACTCTTAAGTACGCAAATCTTCTATATATGTGACCGATGTTTAAAGAGGGGAAATTTGCATCTGCATATATGTGTGTGTGTGTGTGTATTATATCAGATTTAGATGGTTTAGATAATTAACAAGAAAGATTTTCTAATAAATTCACTTCATCCTCCTGGTTGTTCGGGTGATTGTGCTTATTAGCATAATACATTTTAAGAGCTGTAAAAGGGGAAACCCTTAACCAAATCAAAAAAAAAAAAAAGGAATACATTTAATAAGCTAAGGCAAGAGGCGAACATCACTGGAGAATTCATGGCTCTTATCTCAATCTTCCAGCATGTATAATTAATTAACCAGATATAACAAGATTTTTCTTTACCATCTCAGTTGATCAGATAAGAGGTTTGTTCATACCGAGGAAATCCAAGAGATACGCCCTTTTGTGTTTTGTGTCCATGTCAAGTTAAATTAACCATAGTAGGTGTCGAAAATATACATAATGAAAAAAACCACAGTCCCAAACACAATTAAACAGGGAAAAAAAAAAGAACACAAAGCTTCATTCATTATCCTATATATTATGATTAGTGTTAATGCACCAGGGTGCTAGTCAGGTTCAAATTAATTAGGTATATATTAAGTTTGTCTTTCTATACAATCAGAATAGCTAAAGCCAAGCTGAGAAGGCTCGTCTGAACATTATATAGTGGACGTGGGGATTTTTAAAATATTCTCTTCCAACCTAGTCAATCTTATAATTCTATGTCCATCTTTACTTTGTCTTTAACAGTGGATCAGAGCAGCTTCAGTTAACCTTATGCATCACTTCAGACAATTGTAACAAGGACTTGTTAATTCAAGTATTTAGATAAAATAATTCCAGAAGTAGTGGCTTGCCATTAAGATACAAGATATCAAAGGCGAACATGCACACAACTACTTTAATAGTATCACTCATAGACACATTTTTGCGAGCACAACTACTGAGAACCTGTCATAAGTCATAACACTATATATTAAATAGATGTACAAGAACTACTCCAGTGCCAGACCTACGATTTTAGGTTTGTGGGTGCACAATTAGTTGTGGGATTCCCCCCCCTCCCGAATTTTTTTTTAAAGGAAAGTTTTAAATGTATTAAAAAACAAAAGAAAATAAACAATAAAAGAAAAGAAAACTTCAACTTAACATAGAAAAATAATAGTCAACTAACCTTTACATCAAAAAGATTACAAAAACATTCTTCGATTCTTCATTCTTTGAAAATATTACATTATATCTTCATCGTGTGGAAATTGGATAAAATAGGAGCTCATTAAACCTTTAAATTGGGCCTCAAATTTCGGTCACACCCAAGGAAAGGAATGAAGGAAAAATCAAAATGGGTCTAACCACATAGTTGAATTTGAACCAAGTGGCATGGAAGTAAATAAGTATCTAGTTGGAGGACAATTGTTCCCCTAATTCTTTCAGCCGAATAGGACCATTAAATTATCCATTAAAAACACTCTTCTTCCCCTGCAAGGTCGGACATTACGCACAAGAAGGGCCCAGAGGGGGTCAATGAAAATTTGGAAAAAAAAGGGGTAAAAGGGACATGACAGGCTCGAAACTGCGACCTATTGATTAAGAGGAGGACTAGAGTGTTAACCATCTGCACCACCTATACACATTGTCATTAGTTTCTTTTAAATTATATATATTTTGTGTTTGCACTTGCCCACATTGGCACTAGTGTAGGTCTGCCACTGAACTACTCTATATGCAACATATCAAAAACTGATGAGCTACTTTCCCAACAAAGATTAAATTAATGATAGGGTCAAATAAAAATATGAAACAATTTGCTAAGCTCATGACTGGTTTATTACTCCTAATTAATTAAACATAAACAACTCTTCATAATCGCATGGACTATTTCCTTCATATATTACCTGAAAAGGAAGAATTTTTATTTTTCTCCCAGTCATATGCAACAAGTTCACAATCAAGAACAAATGATGATACAGACGATTTCTTTTACTTGACCTGCAGAAAATATTAGAATGTCCTTCAATTTATGCTATGCAGCGTGGCCCAATGCAGCTAATTAAGACACTTTGCTTGGCATGCCCAATCCAAAAACTTTGACTGCAATTAATAATATCAGGAGAACATTTAGGTGAGAGGGTAATTAAGTAATTTCAATTTGTGAATTTCATTACTAAGGCCGACCTTAATTTGCTCATTTGCTATAATTTTGAAATGTTTTGTCCTGAAGTATAATTAAATTTATGTATCATATTGATCCTGAAAAATTACTCTTTCTTGTAGGACCATGCTACCTACTTTTTAAAAACTTATGTCTAAAATATTAATTTTTTCTAAATGTTTCTTCTGCTTTGATATCCCCTAAATAACTAAACAACATTTTAATTAACTAAAATTATTTAAGATAATTTTAAAAACATCAGATAACTTTATACATTTATTAATTTACTTAAAAATTATTAACAAATCCTTTTAACAATGAGTGTCACATGAGACTATTTCCCCTATTTTTATCTTCTAAATATTTTGATTATTTTGCAGGTGGAAAGTTTGTTATTTTAGGTTGAGTGTCACCCATGATTGGGATGATGCATGGACTCAGCTTGTGCTGGTCTAAGGGTTTTAGGAAAAATAGAACTTTTTTCTGATTGTAAGGAAGCCATTAACTTGATAATTAGGAGCTACTCCTTTCGGTTCTTAATATAAGATATATTTACCAAATTTGATTAGATTAAAGAAGTTGGTTAAATTAGTTAATATGACATAAAAATTTAAAACACCATTTTCATCTTCCTTAATTCCCTTATACCCTCTCCCCCTTATTATTGTTAAAATAGTATCAATAAGGCTACATTATGAAAAGATGGACAAATATGAAAATTATATCTTATATTTAAGATTAAGATCAACTCCCAAAATATTTCTTATATCAAGCACATAATGATGAGTATGTTAGTAACCATCCTTTTAAAGATATTATGAATGAAGCTACATGACTTGTTCTTCGAGATTGAGAGTTATTGTATTTTTTAACCATGCGCATAGAGAACATAATCCTCTTGCTAGCCATAGCCTTACTTTTTTTTTTGCTCAGATAGCCATAGCCTTACAATCGGCTAGCTAGAGGGAAATTGTGCCTTTGATCACCCTTCACCTTTTGGAAGTTCATGGTGAAAGTTAGACTCATGCTGTTTAGGATGTATCATACTCTTTATGAGTAAAGATCACAGTTTTTAATTCACGATATTCATACCTAGTTTTCTTCAACTAGATTGGTCTAAATTAACATCCAAAGGATGAAAATACTGTATTTGTAATCAATAAATTATGGATAAGTAAACTAAATAAAGGTGTCTTTTTATATGTTTTTGTGTCTCCTCTTAATGGATGGTTGCATAGCTCATCTGGTAGACAGCACACTCTTAAGGCACAGCACACCTACATGTCAGGGGTTCGAATTCTCGTGGTGCAGTTTTGGCAAATCTTTCTTTAAAAGATATGCCTCTTTCACTGTTATAAAAAAAAAATTGAAAGAAGTCCACCTGAAGGAATCGAACTCTGGACATGCAAGTAGTGTTTGTATACTCTTAACCACTAGGATACAATCATGTATTGTAGTATTCTCCCATTATATACATAAATTATCAAAAATTTAGTGTGTGCACTTACCCACACTGGCACCAGTGTGGGTCCGCCTCTGACTCAAAGTAACCATCCTAAGAGAAAAAGTCTGCTTGTAATGAAGCTCACTATATATAAAGCTCACAGAGGTGTCTGGAAATGACCTTGCGTGCTAGTTTGGGCCAGAACACGGATGTGCCCGGAGGAGGGACTGTTTGCCTCCTCCTTTCTTCACTGATTTTAATTCATTTCATAAAGCATCCTCAAATTCTGACATGGCATGACTCTACCACAGTTTTGGCCAAGCAGGATCACTCATCATAAATAAGCTAGAAAGAAATACTACATCGGATCCTGAATATGGGAACTAAACAAAAAGTTTGATTTTATACTAAATATATATAAGATCTCAATCCACTTTATTTTGACAAATTTATAATTTTCCCTGTTCCTATCAGTTGCACATAATAACTTGGGGGATTTCCATTAAGAATAGTTGCTATATATAAACATAAGGGAAAAAACACCTCTCATATTGTAGGAGAAGTGTTTTCTCATGTTACACACACATGAAATGGTGGGACCCACATATATATATAATGCTCATTATATATATGTGTGGGTCCTACCATTTCATGTGTGTGTAGGAATCTTCTTCTTCTCATGCAACATGAGAAGTTTAAACCCCTAAACATTATTATTGAAAAAGATATTTTAGGAAAACCAAGACACATATACTACATATGTATAACTATCTAAACTAGTTTTCTTGATATTCGCAAATTAGTTATCTACTACTTCCGATCCTAAATATAAGACATAATTGACTTTTTTGAGGAGATTAAGGAAGCTAGCTAATTAAATTACTTTAAAGTACTTATATTTATCATTTCTTCTTCATATTCATTTGTTTGACTTATAAACTCATATATAATATAATCATACACAACATATAATATGATTAAGAAAGTAAGTAATTTTGCTTCCTTAATTTTTCTAAAAAAAATCAACTAGGTCTTGTAGATAGATACAGTAACATTTATAACATCATGGAGTATTACGTCCAACAAGAGCTCAACTTGAATTCTCATTTGCATGACGGAGTGAACATTTATTATCGCCATTTTCTGGTCTTTCATTCCCAGAATCCAACGTTAAATAGTTGTAAATATGTCCAACATGGATCTGTGTTAAGGCTGCATGAACAAAGGCAAGTTATCTCATTTTACACCAGAAATAATATATAAGAAATCACAGTATTGATGAAACTATGTGATGATTCATGCATGTAAGCTTCAGATACAGTGTATGCTCCAAAATCTCCCATTAAGAAACAGTGTCAATAGATCCATTCATGCGAGAGGACAACCTGAAAAAAGACAGTTAAGGTTTTGTCATGATGACTATTAATGTCTGGGCGGAAATGCCCTTCATCTTTATCACCATCATCTCTACTTTGTGAAAGTAATTGATCGTGATTTGGTTTCTATGATTGAAACCAAATAAAAGATAGAAAATAATGTCATTTGCCATTATTCAACTTTTTCACATGTCGGGCGGAGTACGATTTGGTCATGATTAACTTTTTACTATAGGTTGAGATTCGCAAATCATTGTCGTTAATTTAATTAATTTGGCAGTTCAAACTAAAACTTTATGTAATTACCTTATGGGAAAAAGTATTTTTCCAGTCATTGGAGATGAGTTATTTCTGATAATCCCTAAAACTACGTCGTTTTGAATTAATAAAATGTGTATGTAATTTTAAGTGAATTAATGAAGGGTACAAAATTATAAAAATATCATTCATTAATCTAAAACGACGTAGTTTTGGAGGTCACTGGAGATAATTTATCTCCAGTGACTGGAGAAATCCTTTACTCATAGCTTATTTAATATTTTATTATAAACACCACAATAAGTGAACTTAAACTTTCCTCTATGATAATTAAGTACACTCATTAAGTCATTAGCCATTATGTTTCATGAACCATATCTCTTTTTCACTTATCTTTTTTGCTGATCTTTTTTTTTTAAAAAAAAATCATTCAAAGAAAGCAGGCAAACAATAAATTGAAAGAAGATTTGATTTTGACGAAAATCACTTATCCAACTTAATTTACAGTAAGGAAATTAGTGGGGGGTCACTGCATGTGGCATTTACACAGAGGAATGAACTCAAAGGACTGTTTTTCTTTTTTCTTTTTTATAAAAAAATAATAATCTTTATCCTTCTGGTATCCCAAGCCGACCTCTTGTCATGGGGAAACTCACTGGTTTAGATTAATCCAGATTTAAGGTATAATAGGACCATTTTTTCAAGTGGCGCACCTAACACCTAATGCTTTTACATTTCCAAATCTCGAACTCAAGACTCTTGATTAAGTTAAAACAACTCACTGGTCAAAGGATTGTTTTTGGAAACTGTGATATCAATTTCTATCTACAGTCTTAATCAAATCATCCAAGCTATAATAAATTTAATAGTTTCTCCCATCCCATACATAGGATAATAGGTATTAATGGAGGGTTTGTTGTGTTTGATTTTAAATATAAGACAACATCAATTTATTTTATTTAATTTCCCAAATTTAGAAATATTTTTGTTAAACTATCCGTATTGATTTCATATATTAAATAGTGTTTTTATCATTTGGGGTAATGATTAAAGATGATATTTTAGAAAAATTAACTAACTTAACTAATTATTTTAACATCTATATTGGTTCCTTAGACAAAGATATATAAACTATAGTTGGAACTTGGAAGGTAGATAATTGAGTTAATCAAAATGTCTTCAATTTAAATATTTGTTCATTAGAGGGAGAGCATCACCTTTTCTCAATTAGATTTTACTATTAAAAAAAGAAAGATTCTGAATTTAGGATTGACCAATGGGTTCGTAGAATGTTGTTATCATCAAGAAGTCAAATGAAATATGGCCACTTGATATCATAATTTGGAGTGTTGACAATAGAATCAAAGTGAGTGAATTATTTAGGTACGTGTTGACACATGAACTGAATATGCTTAGAGGTTGCGGGCAGAACAAGCTAACCCCATTCTCCCAACATCTTTCTAAAGGAGAACACTATACATATAGCTACTGTTCACTGCTCTCATTGATACATCTAGTCGGTAATAATAATCCCTTCCACAGATAAAATAGAAAATATGTAACTTTATTTAATTTCTACTTGGAAGCCAGACAAGGATAAGGATATGCTTAGTTTTGTGATGAGCAAAAGAGGTTAAATACAAGTGGATACAGCTATATATCATGTCTTGTTATTGATGCTAGCTCACTATGCCTTTTTTTCCTTTTTTTTGTTGTGATTCATTTGTACTGTAAGGCATCTAACTCCCCACTTGCCATTGTTTCATCAAACATTTGTAGTGTAAGGCATCAGTGGTATTGAGGAATGATTTTTGTGTTTTGAGTTGGAGGAACAAGCACTAGTGGATTGAGATTATAAATGATGTCAAATTTGCGAACTCCTACTTATAGACCATTAGGCTACAAGAATCATTAACTTGCGATATAAAGGAATGATATTTGAAGATCAATTAATGGCCACTTTTTTTTTTTTTAGGGTTAAAGTCCTAATTTGCTACGGAAGTTTTGCTAAGGGAGAGCCCAGCACCGGAAGTATTTTGGATATCATTTTTGCCCCGGAAGTTTACAAAATAGAACAATTTTGCCCATCAATTGATCTTGACCGTTGAATTGGTATCAGTTTTGCCCCGGAAGTTTATAAAAATTTGCTTATAAACAAAACTTCAGGGACAAATATGCTCCTAAAAAAAATTTCTGGGGCATATTTGCTCCGTTTTGTAAACTTTCGGGGTAAAAATGATACTCAAAATACTTCCGGGTACTGGGCTCTCCCTTAGCATAACTTCGGTGGCAAATTAGGTATTTAACCCTTTTTTTTACTATAGTCTGTGCTGAATTATCTGTCCCATGGAATCTAAATTGGTTGAAAAATGAAACCGCTCTAGATAAGTATGTGAAAAATATAAATAAAGGCTTTTCATGGTGTTGCTCAATTATTACATATAATACTCCCTCCGGCTCCAAATCCAGATACTAGCTCTGATTTTTGCATATCAATTAAGTTATACTCCCTTCGATCCTTAACATATATAAACATAAGACATGTTTGAAGAGTTGATTTTAATCTTAAATATAAGATATAGGTTTTATATTTTTTAATCTTTTCCTAATTTATCATTATTAATGTTTCTTTAACAATAACCAATGAGGAGAGGAAAATATGAAATTAAGGGATATAATTGGGTGTTTTAAAAAATACATATCATATAAAATAACTTAAATAACTTCCTCAATCTAATTAAATTAGTTAATTGTGTCTTATATTAAAGATTTGTTGGCCTTGTTCTTAGCTCTGTGAGCTGTACGTTTTGAAGAGAAATAAAAAAAGGAAAGAAGAATTTAACATTAAGTAAGTTGCATGTAATTGAAATGAAATGAAGCAGTAGTACGTAGTGGTTAATGATATTAATGGATGAGAAGAAATTGTGAAGTTGAAAAGAGAGAGTGAAAATTTCTAATTAAGGCCTAAACCTCTGCCTGCAAGATTGGCAAGTGATCTCCATGCAGGCAGCAGAGCCAATGTGCCGGGTGGCTCTCTCTTTCATCCTCTCCGCTCTCTCCACCTCAGCCCTCGCTCTCTCCCACACATGCCTCGCACGTGCAAACTCCGACTGCGCCATTTCTATCTCCCTCCTCGTCAGCTCCCTCACCCTCTCCGCGTACGCCTTCTCCATCGCCGCCACCCGTATCTCCTCCGCCGACTCCCACTTCAACGCTTCCACGCTCAGTCCACCGCGTCCGCTGTCCTTGTACTTAGGCGTCGGCCTTAGGCTAATCGATAACTCCAAGTCCAGTGAGGGCGTGGGAGGGGTACCTTCGGTGGAAGACGAGGACGACGTCGACGCCGCCGATCGGAAGTGTAAGAAAGGAGAATCGGACGGCGGCGGAATGAAAGATGAAGGTAGAAGCTGAAGCTCTTTGTGGTGGTGGCTTGAGTCCTCCATTAATTTGAAAAACAGAGAACGAGAGAGAAGGAACGTGTTTGCCTTTTGTAGAGACAGAGAGACGAGTCGTAGATCAAAGGCCAGTGGGCGCATATAAACAGGCGGGCCTTGTCGAAATTACCGTTATGCCCCTGTTTGTTTGGGGAACTAGTTTTCCTGACAGGCAGGGAGAGCTTGTCTCATCTGGACCGTCCAAATTTTATATTTATTATTTGGTGATTTTTTAATTAAAAAATCGTTTTTTGAAAAAATATTAGTTGAAAGATTATCTTAATTTTAGATTCTCTATCTATTAAAATAATTTTTTTTAAAAAAATAAAACTAAAAAAAAATGAAATCTGGACCTTCCAGATCTCATCTGGACGGTCCAGATGAGACAAGCTCTCCCTGCCTGTCCAAAGGACAGGCAGGGAAACTGGTTCCGTTTGTTTGGTGGGAAATTCCGTTAAAAAGAATAGGGAAAATTCCAAATAAATATCATATGAATTTGCCAAACCCCCAGAAGTCTGTTGAATTTGTAAAAAGACTGAGAGGTACAAAGGACCTATGAGGGATATGAAAATTCGGGTAATTGGTGGCGGCCGGCCAGCGGTGGTGGTGGTTGTCGGCGGCGGTGGCCGGTGGGGGTTGGAGGGTTTTTATTATTATTTAAAACTAAGGGTAAAAGGGTAATTTCACCCGAATTTGCATATCCCTCATAGGTCCTTTGTACCTCTTAGTCTTTTTATAAATTCAACAGACTTCTGGGGGTTTTACAAATTCATATGGTATTTATTTAGAATTTTCCCAAAAGAATAAGCCACCGAGAGGGTAAAAATAACGGATCGCGTTATTGGGCGATTATTATTTGTCTCCCTCGAAATCAGTTTCCCTACTTATCTAAATACTCATCCTTTGGATAATCAGAAAAAGATTTTCCACCTGAATAATCTAGATTTAATTATGTTTTACTTTTTAAAAAAAAAATTATTTTAATGGGTAGAGAATCTAAAATAAAAATAATATCTCAACTAACATATGGTTAAAAAATTATTTTATTTAAAAAAGAGTAATTAAAAAAAACTAAATATAAACTGCCCATATCCCATCTGAAAGATCTAGAAGGGGAAAAACTCTCCCTACTCATCCTTTGGATAAGTAGGGAATTTGGAAGCTCTAGTCTCTAGATGAGGGAAGAGCTCTCCCTACTCATCCTTTGAATGACTTTGAATGAGTTGGGAAATTGGTTCCCCTGACTATGTAACTGTAAGGTGAGCCCTCTCCCAATTATATATATAGTGCACATTCTTTGGAATGCTGTCTCCACCTTCCACTTTTAATTTATTACTGTACTAATTATTTATATAAATAAATGTATATTTTTCTCCATGCACGCAATGCACTGAATTTAGAATTAATTATGCTATTTATATATAACCTGTTATATTGATTATATTAGTGATATTGTGGTCATGGATTTTTTTCCCAAAAAACTATATATCTAATAGGTTGGAATATTTTCAAAATAAAAATATGACCTTATAAATTAAGGCATTTCTATAAAAGGTTGTTCATGGAATTACAATAGAAAGTCATAAAGTCATATCTTTGTAATATATATGCACATAAAGCCACACTTAGAATGTTATAAAACCGACAGGGAGAATGAAGTGTGTTGCATGCAAGATAGTTAAAATCGAGATTTTACGTAAAAGTGGAAGAGGGATAAAAAATCGTAACGTAGTAAAAACGTAAAAAAATCGTAAAAATATAAAAGCATTTAGAAAATTGGTAAAATCGTTTTAATGAAAAAAAATCGTAAAAACGTAAAATCGCAATGATAAATCGAGATTTTAACTACCATGATTGCATGGTTCAGTAAAACTATACAAACGAAGAGGATGTTCCTCTGCAAGGGGAAAAAGTAATCTGAACATTGGTTTTAATTTATTTTTCGTATAGCTTCTGACCCAATAAAATTTGAGCATTGTCAAATATATCCAATAAAAAAATAAGCCGTTTTCCAAATTCATACAAACTCAAACTTAAAATTTCATGTATAAGTGGTCAAAACTCCTTCCACTAAAACTAATGATAGATACCTCTAGTCTAAATATAATACATAGTTAACTTTTTTTTTGGAGATATTAAGGAAGCTAAATAAGTTACTTAATCATATCATATGTTGTGTTTCCTTAGATTATATATCAGTTTATAAGTTAGGCAAAATAATTTTGACAAAAAATGATAAATATAAATACTTTAAAATAATTTAATTAGCTAGCGCTTCCTTAATCTCTCTAAAAAAGTTAATTGTATCTTATGTTTAGAACCGGAGGAACTATATTAGATTGGTTCTTGGAATATAGAATCAACACTCAACAGATTAATTTTCTATAGCAGGCGCGCCTTGGTTTTGAATAACTACTACGAAAAAGGGTTACTATTTCCCTAAAAAACGTCCTTATTTTTTAAAAGGAAGTTAAAAGTAAACGTAGTGGCATTCTTATAATTATATAGTTGAATTCTAAGCATGTGGCGTCCTAAAATAATGTTCAGGACGCTTATATTAAATAAGGCGTCCTTAAAACATTTCAGAACGCCTATAATTAAATTTTTAGCGCAAAAAATTTTCGTCATGGCGCTATTTCGTGAACTTTTTTGGCGCCAATTAATGTTTCAGGGTTTTTTTTTTTCGTCCTGAACATAGGATCAGGACGCCTAAATTAATTTATTAGCGTCCTGATTTTATATCAGGACGCCTAAACTAAATTATTGGCGTCCTGATAAAATTTCAGGACGCCTTTATTAACTTTTAGGCGTCCTGATAAATTATCAAGACGCCTTAATTAGTTTTAAGGCGTCCTGAAAATATATCAGGACGCCTTAAATTGTTTTTGGGCGTCCTTAATCATATATCAGGTCGCCTAAATTGCCGTATAAACCATATAACCCCATCTTTTCGTTTACTCGGCCACAGTCTTAATCTATTATTTCCTCTGCACTTCATCTTGGTCGAACTCCATTCACGATGTAAGCCCTAATCGCTATCAGCCACTCCCCCCTAATCGCGATTGCCGTCCCTCCCTTGCGCGACAGTAGTCCGTCGATCTCCTCCTCGTGGCGGTGTCCGTCTTCCCTCTTTGCGGCGGTGTACGTCGGCTCTCGTTGTCTCGTCCCTCCCTTGCGCGACTGTCCTTCGATCTCCTCTCCTTCTTCCCTCTTCGCTTCCCTCTCGCCGTCGACTCTAGCGGCACGCAATCAAAACCTTAATACTTTTGCTTAGCTTGTTTCCATTCTTGGCTTGAATAGGCTTTTATATATCAAGGGTTTTCTTTTAGCACTTGGTTTCTATATCGTTTCGCGTCACGTCCTGAAATAAAATTAAGGACGCCAAAAAATAACTTAAGTCCTTAAGTAAACAGAGGACGTCTCATATGATAGTTTAACAAATAAAAAAATACAAAAGGCGTCCGGAAAAGCAATTAAGGACGCCTCATATGACGATCAATCGGACTGCTCATGAGGCGACCTGAATCTAATTCAGGACGCCAAACTTCATCAAAACAACTACCCAGCCCAAGACATCCCTCTGAATAAGGACGTTAATTGGGTCTTATTTAAGTCGCTTTTTCATTTTTTTTACATGCAAGAGATAACAGAAGAAAAACGCACTTGGTGAATATATAGTGGGATTGGCAAGTATTTTCTAAGACACAATCATTTGAACTATCTTTACAACATATTCTTGTTATTATGGTCTCATTGTCATTTTATCAGTCAATCATAAGAATAATCCAAAGAAATGACAAGTAACCGATTCCTCCCACCCTTCCTTTCTTCCGCCATCATAAGTACTTTTTTGAACTTAATTTGAACACCATATTCAATTCCATGCATGCTTTTTTATATATTTACCCATGTTCTTATATTTTGATTCATTACTTTTCATTCCCCGCCCAAAACGAGAGCTAATTAATCATCTATAAGTATATATTTTTACAACCTTATATGGATCCTAAAAGTCATCATCACTCTCAATTATCTCATTATCCAAAATTATATGCGCTCTAATCTCAAATATATGAGCTAGTCAGAGGATTTTCTCTAGTTCTAAATATAATATTTCAATTCATTTTATCTCTTAAATTTATAATTTTTTTTCCTTAAAATAATGCTCCTATTTGATGCACATGAATAATGAGAAAGTTTTAATCAAGAGTAATTCTAATACAAATGATAATTAAAGATGATATTTTAAGAAAAAATCAACATTTTTTTTTACAAATAATTAACTCAATTAAGGAGTGAAAGTAATATAGATATAAATTATTTAGATGAATATATATATGATGGGACCGGGGGAGAGGGTGGTAGAGAATGGCTTAGTTGGAGAGCATGATGATAAGTGAATGATTGTACTAAAGTGGCCTCTCCATTACTGAATCTCTGGTTTTATTATCCCTCCTAAAGCTCATCATGCTCTCTCGAAGCTATCCACTTTGGTAGCTTAACACATATCCTCTTCTTAAAATTACTTTTTCTTATTTTTCCCTATTTTTAAATTATATCTAGATGCCATTTTCATGCATGGTTATGTATTCAATATAAATTACAAATTTCTTAAAAAGCTTCATTGTTCACAACCGATCAATTAAAAGTGAAAATTCTCTCAGGCTCCTTTCGTTTTTTAGTTTTTTTTTTTTTAAAAAAAAAAAAATCTGCAGTCCCACGTGTTTTATGTACTTTTTTTATTTCTTTTCAAAAAAATTTACACTCAAAATGGCTTGATTGTTGGAAAAAAAATGAGGACACTATTATATTGCTGTAGATCTAGGCATTTATAACATCTATACATAACGATTACAGCTAATAAATGTCATGTATGTCAAGGCAGAGGTCGCTCAAAGATATATGTGCTTAAACATAACGGTTAATTATGCACACTGTCATGTATTGTGAGGCAGAATTCACGAAAGCACAAATGTAACGGTTGTAGCTAACAATCGTAATTTATTTAGTGACAAAAATAATGGTTTTTAATAAACAACCGTCATGTAACACTTATAAATAATTTGTTTTCTAAACACTTATATGAGCAAGATAAAACCTAACGGCTTTCAGAAACAACTGTCAGTTGACTCTTTTATAACCATTCTTAACATTTAGACCTTCAATGTCATAACTCATCATAACCCTTTGCAATTTGTTAGACCTCTATTTAAACTTATATATTCCTTGTGATTCTTAATATTTTTCTTTATCGGCCTCCTCCTTCTCCCCTTCATCATGTTAATATCCTAGGGAACTCCTCCACCGCCACCGCCCCCTCCTCCTCCTCTAGGCATTTTGGTGGCAACAAATGGCTTACACACTGAGAATCCTAACCACGCCGCCCCCTCTGCCGTAGCTAGCTAGCACCTTCACCCCCTACTCCAATCCATCTATTGCGCCAAATGACAAGATGACAAAAAAAAAAAAAAAAAAAGAGCACTGGGTAGGGGTGGAAATAGGTCAGGCCCCTATCAGGCGGCCTACGGCTGGCTGTTTAGGGCACAGTCAGTCCGGCTTGTTTGTAAAAAGGTCAGGTCAAGGCCTATTTAAAGGCCTAAATGTGTAAATAGGCCAGGCCTATGTTATTAAGGCCTGACATGTAAGCCTTCAGGCCTGGCCTATTTACACATTAAATAAATATATTTATATTTATATTATATAAATAATATAATATTTATTATTTTTCATTCTTATATTCTACTAAAACCTTATATTTATATAGTTTTGATTGGCTCAAAGTGTACAAAAGCATATTTATGGCGTCCAAGGCCTACAATATGAGGCTTTTTTAAAGGCCTACATTGTAAGTAGGCCTTTAAAAAGGCTTCAGGCTCGACCAGGCCTTATTCAGGCTCAAGCCCGAGCCTAAAAAAAAGCCTACATTCAGGCTCAGGCCCAGGCTCAGGCCTTCTACCACCATTACAGGCTCAGGCCTATTTAGCCAAAGCCTGGCCTGGCCTGGCCTATTTCCATCCCTAGCACTGGGGAAGGATCTTTGTTGTCATGAAGGAGGTCCAGAAAGCAAATTAAGAGAGAGAAAGGAGGAAACTTATTATAGATGGATCAGGATTTTGTGGGCTTTGTGCCTAGGATCAATCGCACTCCTTATCTATATATATAATAATGTAGATGTTCACTTATACCTTATGTTTTTTGAACAACTAAGCCTGTAAAGCAAAGGAAGATGAGGAAAAAAAATTCCTTGTGAGAAAGGGAGCAGTGGTTATGTGTGCCTGTTAATTATTATCACAGCAATAGGCAGATCGTGGTCTCACAAAACCTCAATACGTAACGGGTGTTATATTATAATTGTTATAGTAGGTCCGGAATAAATCACGGTTCAAAACCATAATGTATATGTGCCGATAATTTTATAGCGCACGTATGTATGACGGTTCAAAATCGTTATGTATGGCAATTAATGACCGTCATATATCGTAATTTGTGTAGTAGTGTCGAAAAACATGAGTTATTATCTATCCCACGCATTATGTGAAAAAAAAGGCATTAAAAAACTATAAGCACAAAAATTATGATTTTATGTACATATATCAGTATATGAAATATACCTTGTAAATCAAGCAAAATTTTAAAGAAAAATTAGCATTTAAGTTACTATAATTTAACCTCATTTTTAATTAGTTCTTTTCCGTCTTTTTCTTTTTATCATGTTCTTATAATTTTATCAATTGTAGATATCAGTCTTTATATTCATGATTTATTAATTTGTAAGAGAAACAATGTTAGTAATTTTTTTTTGGGAAAATTCCATTTAAATACCTCTTGAATTTGTAAAACCCCCAGAAGTATGTTGAATTTGTAAATAATGATATGCAAATGACCCCTTCCCACCACCACCCACCACCGTGCCACCACCACCACCGGCGGCCGGCCGACCACCACCACCGCCGACGGTGGTGGTGGTGTCACTTATTTATTTAAAACTCATAGGTCCTTGGTACCTCTCAGTCTTTTTACAAATTCAACATACTTCTGGGGGTTTTACAAATTCAAGAGGTATTTAAATGGAATTTTCCCTTTTTTTTTTTAACAATGTTGGTAAATATTGATGTGACCTTCACTCTGCATACAACTAGATCAATTTTTCCACATGGATAAAACCAATTAGATTACAAATTATATACAGATGTAAGGAGACAGTTATGTGCATAATAATTTTTATTTTTATATTGATAGTAAGTAAATTTTATTCCCTCATTTTTATTTGTTTAAAAACCTTTATTTTATTTTGTATTTTGTTGCAACTTGCATATCATTTAATTAGAAACCATATCAACCCTAATTAACATATTATAAGCCTAAGATTAACACAGCTAATTGAGAAAACTGTAAGAACCTAATGAAAAAACCACGTGAATCAGATTAAAATTAAATGAAACCATAAGAATTAATAAATTAGTTTTTCTAATATTTAATATGGGTCACGCTTGAAGCCCACTGAAAGTTGGGCCTTGTTCTCGTCCACTTGCCTTTTTCACCTGAGACCTAAGTCCAACCACACAAAAAACATATATCTATCAAAGCTCATTAAATTATGATGTGAAACTTACCAGTATCTCTTGGGAGCAAGTGGAAAGAGACTTACTCTCCTACTACTATGTCCTCAGTTCAAGCGTGGGAATAGAAAAAATGGTGTTGGGAGCTCTTCCCCCATGATTGTGGACCCAACGTGGAGTGAAATCCGGATTAGTCTGAACCGAAGGTTCCGGTGAATCGGGTGGAATACCAAAAAAAAAAAGTGATGTGAAAGTTTGAGTTACAAAAGTATCATAATAATAAACATACACCCTTTAAAAGCTAGGATAAATCCCAAAACACAGATTTGGTCTTAGTAATGATTTTTATGAGACTTTTTAACAAGTTTACAGTGTATAAGATGTCTACTAGAGTGATCGATGTATTATTATTGTCTGAGTATGAAAGTCATAGCATCTCTAAGACTAAAAACTGTATCTATAAACACCAGGTTTTATTTTGGTGAGATAGCACCATTCATGGAGTTTTTTCTTATAAAAAAAACTATTGTGATATAGAGGCTTCATTGTCAACTTCTGGATCTATTGATATGGAAAGTAACATCCCATTTTGAGGAGAGTAACTCCACCTATAGGTAGCATCGTCCTTTATGATTTTCCTATGCAATGTACCATCCTGTTGTTGTTGGTGATACAATACAGGAGTCGTAGCAGTCATTGCTCTAGAATGAGCTATACTGATTACATGTTGTGGAGACATCTGGACATATGTATCACATATTTGGTTTCTTACTAACCACAAAGATTTAAGTGATGTAAAGGCAAATAACTTATAAAATTAGTGGAGTTTTTGTGGTTTTGTAACCATGTTATCCCTCTGGTCTTTATTATAACGCACCAACTAGTAAGTATGTTTAGTTATGTCTATAAGGCATTTGCTTTTTCCCAAGGAGTATTAATTATCTTTTTCCATGTATGCCTATAATTAATAAGGGTAATGTATATGAGAGTAATAATTAATATGATATTAGAGTTTAGTGCAATTAGTAAGAGTAATATTAAAAATTACTTAAATGTTAGGGAAACTTTATCGACTTTAACTGTTTTTATTGGTTTGTGATAATTGTTAGTTGATGCTTTATAATAAGGACCGTAGGGAGTATTATCCATGCTTGCAATGACTTATCTGGGCTATTATCAATTTAAAAACCAGTCATGCTACCAAACCAATATACCCTTAAAAAAGGACAAAATAATAGCAAATGTTCTAAAGATTCACAACTACTCGTATAAAAAAAGCGTACATTAAAATACTATACTTTAATTATTAATACCTTTAATTCTTATTATAAGATCTAAGTGTAAATTTACACTATGAACAAAATGGGTTTTTTTGATAAAAAAATCACCTTTTTAATGCAAAAAAAATATTTTAAAATTAATTTATGTGTTTAGATGATATTTTTTTAAAAAAAGCAAAAGTCAAAAAAAAAATGCTGTGTTTTTTTTTAAGTTCCAATTTGAAACACTACAAAAAAAAACATTTGTTTAAAAGCCCATCCAAACGGCCCATGCTTCAATTACTTTTCCATTTATGTTCATCTCATTTGAAACAGAAATAAACTTAAGTAAATATTAACATCAATATAATCATCAATTTAAAATATAAAACTTACATCAGCATGCATGCTCCATTTACAGTTCGTGATCAGGGAAAATATATATATATATTTTTACATTTTATGTAATGCATGAAAAAATTGTATTTTGTTAAAATAGCTTTGTATTAATTTTTCGTGTCATATTAAAATATGATAATATTATTATACTTGAATTCTGCCAACCATAATTTTGATCAAATACAAAAAACAATTAATATTCTGTTAAAGACAATCATTTTAAAAACAAAATTAATTTTAAGAAGAAATGAAATATCACGTGCACCGGGCACGCGTCAGCGCTGAGTGAACTTCTCCCGCGCGCTTCCACACTCCTCCTTTATTCATTTCTGATTTTCCCGCGTTCAGATAATTTTTCTGTATAGTTACTCCAATTATCAATGTTAATAGATACTCTTGTAAGTCTCATTAATTTCAATCTGAGAGCTTTCCCAGCAAACGGCTTAGTTTCGATCCATTGTGTTCATAGTTGAACTCCATGAACTCTCGCGACGTTGCTGTACTCTCCTCCGCTGCCGTTTTCGGTGCTTTGGCCTCCGCAATTTCCTTACGCTTCTTCTTCTTTCCGAAACAGCATCGATCCAATTTCAATTCTTCGCAAAACGGAACAGTTTTGAAGGACCTTTCTACTCGAGACCCTTTCGATCCCTCCAAACGCAAAGAGTTAGTAACTCCCTTGTTTTCCCTAGTAGGGTTTGAGGGATTCCCCTTATTGAAGTTATGGTAGCCTTGTTGGCTGTTTTGGACTTGCATTTTTTTTCTGTGTGTTGTAAATGGTTTGTATTTGTGTTCCTCTGGCTAGTAGGGTATAGCGGTTCTCACTGATTGAAATTATTGTAGTCTTGTTAGTGCTTTTGAACTGGGATCCCTTTTCGTGTTGGACGGTGAATTCTATTTTTTTTGTTTCGTTTTGATTGCAGATATTTGTCCTGGGATGATTACTTCATGGCAATTGCATTTTTGTCGGCTGAAAGATCCAAAGATCCTAACAGGCAGGTCATATTTCACATCTTTTGGTTAGCTAAATGATGTTCTTTAACAATGCAGTAAGACGGCATAAGTATTCAGATTTATTTGGCGTGCTAAAACTGATGGAGCTTGCCTTTGTAATGATCTTGTAGGTGGGGGCATGCTTGGTGAGTCAAGATGGTATAATTCTTGGTAAGTTCATTTGGTTCAGCTATCAAATACTTGGTATCCATTCCTTCTTCCCAAAAGATAGAGTAATTGTAGTGCGAGGAAAAGCGGTTCATTTTTTTTTTTTTCCGCTAGTCTGAAAAGCAGGATTGATGATTAAAGATGCTTCATTGACTATAGCTCACAAAATCTATTGTGTGCGCTAAAACCCCTGCATTACTTTGATTTTTACGTAGACCTTAAGTCTGAGTTGCAGGAAATAGTATTGCTATCTGGTATCTACTCTACTTCCATAACCAAACATACTGCTGCTGAGATGAGAATATATTTCCTCCTACATCAGCTAATGAATCATTATTATTAAATGTTGTGATGTTAGATGTCAAATGCTGAGTAAATTATTTATGCATGAGGCCTACTTTGCTATCTGTGTCAGGCATTGGCTACAATGGATTTCCTAGAGGTTGTTCAGATGACAAGCTGCCTTGGGCAAAGGTTGGTATAAACAAAAAAGAATGAACAGAAAAATTGCTGTAATTTTTTAAGAAAATAGGGCTCAAATAATCTCTTTGTTTCAGAAATCCAGGACCGGGAATCCACTGGAGACGAAGTACCCGTAAGTATTTTGCTTTTCAAATTATTACTTTGATTGTAATCTTCATTACTCAGAAATCAGCTTAAACATACATATTTCAGAATAGAATGCATTCTGGCATAGATCCCTTATATGGTTCAAGAATATATTGTTCTTGCTACAGCCATCACATGTTATATTCAATTTATAATTTTCTTGTTTCATATTAATTCTTATTTATTTATATCTCTTCATACTGCTCGTCAAATCTGACCAAATTTAAATATCTCCATTGTAGTTATGTTTGTCATGCAGAAGTAAATGCTATCCTTAACACAAATCATGCCTCTGCTTCTGGACAGGTGCGCTCAACTGCACTCTCAGTTTCTTTATTTTGTGCCTTGTTTGATTGTGCGTATCAGTTTGTAGAACTTTGCTTCTATTTGCTCTGCTATTTTTACTCGTTAGCCTCTGCTTGGACTGAGTCATTAACACACACACACACACACGGCACTGAGCCTGGGAATGCTTACACTGGTTAATACACAAGGAAATTTCTTCATTGGCATTACTCTGGATCTTTTACCCCATGCTGCTCAGAGAATTCACACTTTAGTTTTTCTTGTTTAATCCTTGCAGCGCCTATATGTGACCATGTTTCCCTGCAATGAATGTGCTAAGATCATAATCCAGGTTGGTAGCCTTGTTCTATGTGGTGCAAAATGGACTCTTGCTAATGATTTTTTTCTTTAAAAAATGCCGATCTAAGAGTTGACGAGAATGCAGCAATAGCACTTGTTCCTCGTGCATCTCTTTGCTAGTAAATTAGAATAGATCTCCTCCTTTTGATACTTCTATCTCATCTAAGACCCATATAGAATGCTGGATCAAATCGACCCAGTTAAAAGTGCAATTTTTGTTTTTGATCAATCGTATTGGAGAATATAGCTTATGGGGAAGTGTGGAGTGGCCAAGTTAGATGGCAGTGTGAGGTACAAGTGCTTTATTCATGTGATAAGGCTAATAATGCATTGCATTAGCTGAAATGTAAAATTATATCCTATTGTGATTGATAGTCGCTTTGAAGAATCTTTGGCTTTAACATAGTGGGGGAGATTTAAAGATGATGGGACACCAATTTTTTTAGTTTCGTGGTGGAATTAATTTCTCATTGTCTCTGGTTCAATCTCTATCTAGATGAAAATAGAATGGAAAACTTGTGCATTTCCCGTCCAACTTGTGCATTTCCCCTTCAGTTGACGTATTGTATCTTTTTCCCCTTCCCAACTATTCCGTCACATGCATAATATGCTTAAATTCTTTCTCACAGTCGGGAGTTTCTGAAGTTATTTATTTCGTGGAGAAGAGATTCGAAAATTCAGATGCTGCATATGTTGCCTCTCACAAGCTACTTTCACTGGCTGGGGTAAAAGTAAGCCTCCAAAATTTTTTACCTTGAAGATTATTACCCGTTCAAAACTAAATGCAACCGCCTTCTTTATTTAGCTCATTATGCAAATTTCATGTAACCGGCCAACATTTACAAGAACCATAAATAAAGCAATGTTGAGAGCATTTCCTTGATTTGCAGGTGAGGAAACATCAACCACAGATGAATGAAATCCATATTAAGTTCGAGGAACGCTAGATTTTGACACTACACAATCGACTTGTCTACTATCATTGTCTTGGAAAGTGATTGCATGATGATGACAGCTGTGTTACAAAAATTCTACAACCTTGTGATAAGGGCACAAGATTTTTTCCATCGCAGGCTGGCGAGGCAGATTTTTTTCTTAAGAATGAGTTGAGTGGATTCAATGTCTTAATCTGGCAACTGTAGAAAGAAAATGTAGTTGTAGCCCAACATAGACCTGGCGGCGTGTAAGATTTTACTTGATTCTCTTCATTGTATCTGTCTCGAATTTCGTACAAAATTGCGTGTTTAGTTCACTTACCTCCATAACTCAAATCTTAAGTTTTCCCTAATTGAGATAGTTATGATTTTCTCATGATCTTATCCTTTGTGATTTTGAGTATATAACTTAACTGTTGCTAGACCAGTTTACACGACAATTAATGATTGAATTTTTAGTACCACGAAAGATTTTTGTCTGATGTCTTTCCTTGGTACAGAATTGCGTTATAAGCTATGAATAGCGTAGCTTTATATGGTTCTGAATTTTAATCAGGTAAAGGGGCATTTTCTCCCCCTAAAAATATTCGAAATTATTGTCCTGCACATTGCCATAAGAATTTAAAGAAACTTTGATCCAATGAAATGAAGCGAAGCATGTAATGAAACTCATCTCAGTCACCCAATCAAATCGCTTTGATGTGTCCCGCGAAGTAAGGAGGACGACTGAAAAAAGTCCAATCAGGTTCAAAGACTTGATTTTCTTCCTTCTTGGTCACAAATTTCAAAGAAAATAATGCAATTGAGGAAAATTATGAAACTGGCTTCTCTCCACTACTGTCCTTATCTCAAGACTACACAGTTTTAGCGTAGTTTTGGGTGTAAAATGATAAGAACTGAACTTTTTACAAAAAATAATAATAATGGTTTCCAGTAGTTTGAAATATTTTCAGTAAGTATCTAGTATCTTAAAATATTTTTTAAGTAGCATATTATATCTTAAATTAATTTTTGGTGTTTTTAACCCTTTAAAATATTTTTTCAGTTATATCCAGTATCTTAGTAGACTGATTGCAATTTTACCCTTAATGTATTTCTTTCAGCTCTAAATTTTACTTTAAAATATTGGTATCCTAAGTTTTGGGTGCTCGTTGCTACTGAGAAAAATATATTGCGGTACAACTGAAAAAATATTTTAAAGGGTTAAAAGCACCAAAAATTATTTTGGGATATTATATGCTACTTGCAAAATATTTTAATATACTAGATGCTTCTGAAAAAAATACTTTAAAGATACCATTTTCTTTTAAAAAAACAGTTCATCCTATCATTTTACACCCACAAAAATTGGTATAGTTTTAAAAAAAGGACGGCAACGGACCCAAATTGCAACAGAGAGAAGCCAGCTCCGAAAATTATAAGCATACACATCCAGTATATCAAATATAAACCCCTTACTCATAGGGGATCCGGATTCTCTCAGAATCTCATCTCTTATTATCCCTCAATATCTTTTCATCTTAGCCGTCCAAAAATTGATCTAAGCGTCCAAAGAGAGATACATTATCAACTTTAAAAAAACCGCATGTGGTAAAAACTACCGCACGCTGTAAATATAAAAATTTTAAAAGTAGATGACGTGTCTCTCTGAACGTTTAGATCAATTTTTGGACGTTTAAGATGAAAAGATACTGAGAGATGAGAGATTCTGAGATAATATGCTTCCATAAGTTTATAGTATATTATAAAATGTTCAAATTCTTTCTGCCTGAGTTTTTTAAAAAAGTGCTAAAAATGTTTGTTCTTCTAAATTTAGCCCTTTAAATTTATGAAGTGAATTTTTATTATGAGCAAAAGTCTAAAGGAAAAACTCAATCATAAAAGACTAGATTATAAGAAGCGATAGCTTTTTGAATTTATAAACTCCATTACACTTGTGAGGCTCCCTGATATGACACTCATATCAATAAACCCCCTTCAAGAGTTGACGTCCACTACAGCTCTACATACCACAACACTTCACTTGATCTCCTGCACGTGAAAACTCTTTTTGTAAATATCAAGCTCTCAATAAAAAGTGTCTTTATCATGAACACAAGTTTAAAGTGAGGATCCAAACCAAATATATACTCTACAACCTTTAACTGAGTAAATTCAAATTGGATATAAGCTTACCTTAACCTTTTTAAATTTACATCTCATACAGGTAAAGTACAGTTTCCCCTTCTTTTCTTTTTTTTTGTAGTTCAATTTTAGAAAAGCAAAACCAGAAGAAACAAGACAGAATTTGATCTCACTTTCAAGGGTTACTTGCGCCAACAGTTGAAACCTTACCAAAAAACAAAACAAACACACACAAAGAAGTAACCACGACAACTTGGGGAGTTTGGCAGAAACCATTGCTAAAAAAGTTGTATCTGCCATCACAAGCTACATACGCTTCTGACCAAATAGGATCTGATTTACAGATCAACAAAAATATCTGTTACAGTAACAGCAACATACGCAATTCCAATTAGTCTCCTCTTCTGATCAATAATATGAATAGTATTGTGGATGAAAGTAACTTATTTCAGTAAAATTCGTGACTAGATCATAAAATCTGTGATCATCAACAACGTAATACACACAAAACAAACATATGTGGTTATAATTGAAGCGTAAAATCTGGTGTTCCAGAAGTTTCTTCTGCAATCACACACCCAAATGAATATTCAACCCAAGTTGGGAAAAACAAAGAGATAAGCAATGTGCACACGCAACGCAACACACCAAAGTTGAAGCTAACAGTGTGAGTGGTTCAGAGCTGATTGGGAGAAGAAAAAAAGATGTAATCCCACCAAAATCAGCATCATCTAATATGGACCATCAAATATGGTGGGCAATATATAATCATATTAAATTTCCCATTTAGTAGGTTATGGGATAATACAATCTTCTTTTTCCATCAAGTTTACTCTTATTTTAGATTTGATCCTTCAAGTTTTAAATTATCGGTTTTGATCTTTCAGAAAACAAAATGGTTCAGATTTTTATATCAAATCATGAGGATCAATGTTTTAAACGAAATTAAACTTAAACAACCAAAATCTATTGTTTGAACCTTAGCTACCAAAACCAATACGAGGATAAATTTAAAGTAATGATTATATTAACCCTAAATAAAAATTTCAAATCAACAAATATTAGTACAGCTGATAAAGGATGGGCTCAAAACCTACAAAGTTCTGAGTTTTAATCTTGTTACTGATGTAAGAATTTTGTTAGTGAGTGCCTGTATGGGTTTATTGAGCCTCAAGGTATGCTTTGATTCCCTAATCTTAGCAAGTCTCCAAAATTCAACTTACCTAAATTTTTTTTTTTTGGTTATATAAATAGGGTTAAGTAGCAAATCCTCCCCGAAAGTACAAGCCTAAGAGCAATGTTGCCCTGAAAGTTTTTATTGTCTCAATATTGCCCCGAAAGTTTCAAAACGTAATAAGTTGTCATGTTCCGTTAAAAACTAACTTTGACCATAAAAAAATTGACGTTGACTATTAACTTTTTGAAGGAAATGGGCAACATTGCTATGTTTTGAAATTTCCGGGGCAACATTGAGATAAGAAAAACTTCTAAGGTAACATTGCCCCTCAGCGAAAATTTTTAGACAAATTTGTTACTTAACCCATATAAAAAATATCATTGAAAATTATAAGGATAGATATGAGACACAGTTTTTGCAGCCGACAAGTATCAGTGTGATGACATATGAATGGATGAATAAAAGAAATAATGGAGTCCACATCAGTGATGGTTTCTTGTATGATAGATGAAACACCAATACACAAACAGATATAATTGAAATAATTCAATTAAAAAGCAGACAATTAATAGCCCACAACCTCAAACGTCATGTATCTGCCACCCTCATCCATTTATTTATTTATTTTCCCCCTTTTCCTGAAAACACTCTCTACGCTACCTCCTTTTCAATTCAAGTTGCCCCAATAAATTAAAAATTATTATTATTATTCAACTCTTCAATTCAACCCTTTTTTATTATCATATATTCTTGTTGAGTTTAAATCCTGTATTGAAGACTCAACTCAAATCACAAATCTAGTTTACATAAATAAAGTATTTTTTTTTCATTAGGTAATAATAATAGTAGTATCACAATAAATCCTATAATTAAATTTATTTTTATATAGATAATGTTCTTTAACTTGATTCATATGTAAATAATTTTATATTCTAAACCATGTGTAGATCCCTTCGAATATAGCAATTTTCATTATTGAAATGACAAACTAATTAATTATTAGTAATAGTGCAAACTTAACAAATTATGATCAAGTTTTGAAGGAGATATAATTTTTTTTTTGTCAAAGGAAACTTGTATTAAAACTCCAAAAGATTACAAACCAATATCAGAGAAGGAAAATAACAAGAAGATAAACAGCAACCGAAGTACAGACAAGTCCGAGAATTACAAACAAACAGAATACACACAAAACAAAACAAACTACAAAACATCAACATTCAACGAGTGATTGGGGAAGGGGGCATCATGAGTAACGGCATCCGCCTTCTAGGAGTCCAAGGCTAGAAGAGACAACAAAGAATGTGTTGGTTGAAAGACCCACCCAATCGGGCACACCTCTTTATAAGCATCTACTGTAATTAAGTCAGCGGCACGATTACCCCCTCGTGGGGTAAAGGACAAAGAGAACCCAACCTTGAACACCAAAAGACGGATCATATCGAAAACAATGCTCCTACTCCTCCTACTCTTCATAGCTTTAGCTCTGAAGATGGCCCTGATGCTTGCTGTTAATCTCGGTCATGATAATGTTGTTTGTTGTTTTTGAAAGAGATATACAATCCAACTTCATTTCTTCTCGAGCGTCCATCTCTCTAATATTTTTATGTAAATTTACCAATCCTCTTATAAGGATATTTGATTTATTTCTAAAAATAAATGTAAGACTTCGACCCACTTTATCATTAAAATTTATATTTTTTTTTCTTGTAATTACACTTATTATGAAGAATTTTCATCATGATATGGAAAGAATTTCCAATACATGATTAATTATTTATATATATAAATTAAATTAATTATCTACCTAAAATATTTTGCATATTGGAGAGTATTTAATATTCTTGGGGGTATTGATTTCTTCCATATTGGGTCCGGCCAGTTTCGGTACGGCTATAATTGGATAAACGAAACAATTGTTGTTGGGTGTTGTTTTCCTTTTTATAATGTAACATTTGAACTTTGCGAAAGGTCACACAATTAAAAAAAATATCATTTTCAATATTAATTTCAATACGCTTTTGATTCTATATTACGGAAGTGACATTATTTCATTTCCGCGTCATCTTAAAAATGACATTTTTTTTTTCTTGTGAGAAATTTCAATATATATGAGTTTGGACGGTTCACGAGATTATTGAATATAATTGGGTGAGTGCTCTTCACACACAAATTATTAAAGGGGTTACATTATTATTTATAGTGCTACATCAATTTGACACCAACGTTGAACAAACCCCTTTAAAAGGTTTCGGTTCAATCACTATTGTGTTTATTTATTGTTTTGATTTGACATGTTCTTTTATTTTCTTTTCCTGAATTCTTATCGATCATTTGTAATACTTTTCTTTATTTTGGATTGAGATTTATTATCAACTATCTATGTGGATAAAAATGACCTCTACGTAGGAAAGCCTGAAATACAAGTTAGTTCAAGTACGTGTGATAAAGAAACATAAATACGTAGAGTAGTATAAGACAATTAAGGTAAACATTGACTTTAATTTATATGGTGAAATTCAATTTCAATAATGATAAAAAAGTTATAGATAATCTTGCCCTTTAAGAATATAATAAAGGAGTAATCGAGATTCTATATGTAACGATTATAATATCTCATTCTATTAGGATGAATGTTTGTTGGTAGTCATCACGTACTATTCAATTTTAGAAGTGAAAAGATGACAAATAAATATAGATATTTCATATTTCGACATGTTCCCTTGTCTTGGAAAAAAAGAGAGAGAGATTTTAGAAATTGCTAATGCCCCTTTCAGAACAATTCTTGAGGTGATGACAATCTCTTTCATTTTATATAATTTAAGGGGTTTGAACTTCTCATGATGTTGCATGAGAAGAAGAAGATTCCTGCACACACATGAAATGGTGAGACCCACACATATATATAATGCTAATTATATATATATATGTGGGTCCCAACATTTCATGTGTGTGTGACATGAGAATACACTTCTCCTACAACATGAGAAGTGTTTTTCTCATAATTTAAATACACAAACGCATATAAACATGTTAACAAGTTAATGCTAGATTTGAACTTAAAACCTCATCTAAACGTGGGGGGTGCTATAATATATTCCATATGGTATTAAATGTAGAAATTAGTTATAGAGTTTAATTTGGCGTTAAATATATGATCTCATTTGTGTTTATCTCTCAAATTTACAATTTTCTCTCTAAACTATTCCTATTGAGTACACATAATAAGGGGAGATATATGGTTTAATTTTTGTGGTTAAAAAAAAGTGTAGATGAATTGCGTTGCGGGACTCACCATAACTAATACATGCCTCTAAGCTCGGAGAACACTTACAAAAGTACTTACAGATTATTCACTAATAAATCATCACTTCGACAGCGGGATTTGAACTTATGACCTTATGGGTTATGATATAATACAGTTCCTTACCAAATGGACTAACCTTATTAATCCATTATGGATAGTTCTAATGTAAACAATGATTTAAAAAGGATACACACACATATTCCCCTCCGTCTTTAATATAAATAGCTAGACAACAAATTTAGATAAATTAAGGGAATAAAATAACTTTGGCTAATTTAAACAAATATAACACGATATTTCTAAAATATCATATATAATGTTAGATTATATATATACTTAAGTTTATAAATTAGTTTGGGAAAAATAATAAATATAAGAAATAAAATGGATAAATGAATCTTATATTTTAAACAAATTCCAAACCTTTAACTAACCTTTATATGAAGAATACGAAGCAAGTAGCACAAGGCCAAGAGTTTTGTGTTTGGTGTAGTGGTGAATAATGGAGGCAAGTAATTGAGGTAGGGTTGGATGAAGTGGGTGGTGTAATTGGCACAACAGGACACCTAATGGTACAGTCAAATAGAGCAGCTATATATGCTATGGTATCTTTGTTTCTAAATTAAGACCTTGTTGACTTTTCCTTTTAAGAAATTAAATAAGTTACTTAATCATGTTATATGTTATGTAGGATTTATCAGTTTATAAGTCAGACAAATTAGTTTAGAGAAAAACGATAAATATAAATACTTTAAAATAACTTAATTAACTTCTTTAATCTCCAAAATAAAAAAATTAAATTGAGTCTTACATTTTAGACAATAGGAAGTAGCAACTAGAAAAGTGGCCGGCGGTTGGTTCATCAATCCCCACGAACAAAAACTAGCTACCTTTTGTTAGAGCCGGAAAAGCGGACTGGCCCTTTTAGGCACAATTATAATTTAAGGTATAAAACATGGAATCAAGGTTAAAAGAACTAACCCTATATGGCTACAGACTTAAATGAGCCGACCGTTTAAGCCAGTTTATAAAATTTTTAAATAAAAAAATCTCATTGATGATGGTCATGGAGAAGAAAATGATAATGTTATTTATATTGATTAGTGTTTAATTTATGGCTTATGACTTTATTCAGTTATTTATTAAATTGTGAACATTAGTTTTTGGACTTAGTGTTTGTGTTTTGTTAAACATGGATAATGTTTGATGTACTTTAACTTAGTTTTAATAGTACATTTATGTTTAAAATTAGATATTTTAGTGTCCAAATACATAAGAAGTGAAAATATGATAAATAAGCCTGAAGCTCGCAGGTCGGGTCTCAAAATGTGTCTTTTCCAGACTTGAGCCTAAATGAGCCAACCCGTTTAAGCTTGGACCCGTGACAGGCTAACCTTTTTTTCCCAACTCAATCTTTTGTTTACTTAGATGCCCCCAACCATTTATACTATTTCTTATATTATCATCTACCATTCTGATCCTATTTATAAGTCCAATTTGACCAAATCTCACATACCAAGGAGAGGTAGTTGACACAATGATTATGGGGGTAAATTTTCAATTTTGCCCTCATTTATGATTGGATGATTTTCAATTGTTTCTTCTCTCTCTATCTTCATAGGTATAATTAATATGAGTAAAATTGTCTCAATCTCATTTATTACATGAAACTGGACTTATAAATAGGACCAAATTTTTTTAGTCAAACTGGACTTATAAATAGGACCAGAGTGGTACTATTATTCTGTTTGAAGTTCATGATTGTCCTCCCAACTCTATATTAATATAAGGGTTATTTGATTATGTGTGGGTCTAAGTGTTATGTGTTGTGTAGCTTCATTACTAGACCCCATATTTTGACTTGGCTTGCTTTTCCCGCTTTTATTTCCTCCTCCTCCACACATCTGTACCCCTATGTACGTACGTATCTATCCAATCTTGAATCCTTTCGGCGCTCTTAATTTAATCAATATTTTAATTTATCAGCCTGCTGGCATTATACTAACCATGAGCTTCTAATCATGATTTATATATTAATTATATATAGCATCTTCTATTTGAAAATTCTCAATTTTCATTTCAACTAAGACATGAATAACGCCACTTGATCATAGCATTTTTTTTAAGCAAAAAGGAAATTCTCACGACATCAAAGTTTTACATCACAATTATTACATTAGAGGATACCAATACATATTGATCGCCAGGAAAATTTGATTTAATAAAAAACATACACATACTCACTCATGCCCTTTTGGTCGAGTGAATCTGCAGGCTGCAGAAAAACAATCGATTAATTTTCAAGTCATATAAATATATTAAATAAATTTTCATTAGCTGTAAATTGATAAAAAGATAAGAAAAACTTTCACTGAACTTCTAGAGTATAATATAAATATAAGTATTGAATTTCAGCTAGAATGAGAATAAGCCGTGCGTGCGTACGTACGTAAGACGCCGTCCACGAATTATATAATCGAAAAGTCATAGAGAGAGAGCTCTCATGATCTTATATATATATATATATATATATATATATATATATTAAGTGTATGTGTTTATCAAAAAAATTCATAATATAAGTAATTAAGCACATATATGCATGGCATATATAAAAAAAACAAACAAACACGCAACATAATGGTGATGAATAATGGTTGAAGATGAAAGTTGACAAGCATTGTTGACGTTGATCGAAATGATGTGATGAAATGAACACCTATACACATGCGTTGTTAAGTACTCTACTGGTTCTTAATATAAGAAATATTTATCTAATTTGATTAAATTAAGGAAGTTGGTTAAGTTAGTTAATATGATATGTATTTTTTGAACAATATGATATGTATTTTAAATAACACTTAATCGTCTTCCTTAACCCTCTTTCCCTCACTGTTTTGATATTTAAAATAAATAAAAATAAAAATCATGTCTTATATTTAAAACCAAGATCAACTTTTTAAATATATATATATTTTAAATTAACATTAATATACATATTACTTATTCAATGTGATTTACAATAAACAAAAGTTAATATGCTTGAAGAATTTTTGTGTTGATTTAGATAAACATACGGGCACTATGTTTTATATCAAGGAGGAGTCTCGGATTTGGATGCTCTTAAAAGCGGCTCTTTTAGTGTCCTTCAATATTTTTCGATTTTACCCATTCAAAAATTGATTCAAAGGTGCAGGATTTATTTTAAAAGACCGCATGCGGTAAAAATTACCGCATGCAGTTTTTTTTTTTTACCTTATTGAGATTTGAGTTTTTAAATTTCTCTCTCCAACGTGACAGTGGTAATGAGATACTGAAAGAAATTCTGAGAAAATGATACTGAGGTAATCTGCTTGCTTCCGTATGTATATATATTGGCTTGCCGCCCAAGATTATTAGTGTACGATAAAAAGTGAAGCTAACTAGGGACATCTCACGTACTCAACACGCAATTCAGGCCTCCCTCGATCATAACTTACGTACGACTCTTCATCTTCTACGTTACTTATAAATATTTAAATATAATTAAATACTATCACTCACTCCTGCTCATCACTTACCCTTATCCATTCATTAATTATGAGGGTTCATCTTCCTCGTTGTAAACGAGGAAGATAGAGAGATAAGAGTCTGATGAACTTGTAAATTCAATGATTACTATTAATTATCAACTCCTACTGCTATTATATATATATCGTCAAAGTTCCATATGAAAATGACGCCCCCAAGACAGTCCAAACATTTATAGATTAGGGCTGAAAAATCACCAAACCTACACACACACACCAATTACGTAGGAAAGTGTATATATGTACAGTCATTTTTCAAATGATGAGTTAGCTTTCTTTCTGATTTTCAAATGGTAGAAGATCAATTCAATCATCTCTTCGATCGATTTCAATTAAGTTTTAAGTTATTCATCCACTCCGCTATATTATACTCAATTCAAGTTGATGAACCATTAACACGCGGTTCTCATATTGAAAAAGTTGATCCAACAAATAGTCTCATTTTATTTATTGTTCGGACATTCGAGAATAAATTAACTTTGGTCTATTTATTCTAGTAATTGTCAAACTGTTATAATACATATATATAGCTAATTAAGCTCCTTTTGATTATATATATAATGTATTAGACTCTTGTATTGGATGTGATATGTCAGTGACTTTAATTTTGAGTGAGTAAATACAATTTCATACCAAAGTCATTATATTTATGTTGCAAATTAAGTGAGGAGTTGTTACAATTTTTGAATTGAAGCTGGATAAATTTTGGGTTTCATATAGATTTTTGAGGATTGCATACTTTGAGATCTTTCAAGAATTCCAGATCTCGACCCGGGAAATTCCGATCCTGATTGGGACAAGAATTTTTTGAGGTTGGGATCGGGAATGATTTCCCTTCTCGAGCCTTTTTCGGGATTGGGATCAGGAATGAGGTTTCCCAATCTCGTCATCTTGAGAACACCTCTAAATCTGATCAACTAACTAGTGGCCTAATTTTAGTAAAATTATGATTTATTTGGCCAAGCTTTTTCAGATCAAGAAGCTGTTTTCTTGGGGATACTATTTATTTTGATTTTTTTCGCCCAAAACAAATTAATTTCCATTAAAATAAATTAAGTGTTTCACTTAAATTTTCGAAAAGAAAAATATTTCAGAATAATACTGTAACAAACATTTTTTGCGCAGAGAGGGAAAAATAACAGAGGTTCTTATTTGAAGTAGAAGTAAAAAAATGAAGACCATCCTCCTCCTCTCAAAATCAAATATATATTTTTTTCGATGGAACTCAAAATCATATATTAAACCTACCATATAATCATCAATAATTTCCCCTACCATATTTGCCAATACTGTTAGATACTTGACTTTTCTAATAATTTGGCAATAAAAAATGTTCAAAAATATATCTGAAACACGACACTGTGTGCTTATAAGTTATATGAATAAAGTATTTTAAAACAGTCAAAAATTAACAGGCTTTATCTGGATTTGACAATACGAAAGCTATCTTGTCCCTCAATTATTTGTGTTTACGCAGTAACGCCGGAATTTTCATTCAAAAACCCCAAAATTCAAAGTCAAATATCCTTATTTTTATCTAACATTCTCTCATTCAGTTGCTTTCTCAGGTTTTTCTCCCAATATATATTCTAAATAATTAATTAATTAAATGAACAAAAAATAGTCCCCACCTAGCTATCAGCAAAATAGGAAACTTGTGGGCTATCTATACTTCCAGAAATTTTGAGTTAGTCATGCAGCAAAATCAATCACACATTCACATGCAAGCTCTCCTGTAGTTAATCATAGTAATTAATTAATTTAATTAATTAATCATTTTATCTTCCTTTTCAATTAAAAGGATCACACATACACACAAACCTTACTTACTTTTGTTAATTGTTGTTTAACAATTATAAGAAACTAACAACAATTAAAATATTAGAAAAATGTGGAAATCCTGAGAGAATGCAAATGCAGCACTGGTTTTCTACCTAACCCTAGTAAAAAAATATATAATATATGTGAGTATACATATATTAAAATTATTTTAAGTAATTGATGTTGCTAGTGGAACTGGGAAAAGAGGAAAAGGATTTGTGTTTCACCAACTCCTTGGTGAGATCCTTATCCACACTGATAATCTTCATGTCCAAATCTGAATCATACAATAATAATTATATTAATGCATATATTTAACTTTTCTTTTAATTTATGACCATTTGTCCCCACTCGATCCATCGAACTCACAAAAATTTCTCTTATACGTACTTAGTTTTAGCGTGATCTGCAAAACTCCACCTTCTCACATATGTCATAATTATCCATAGCTCAACTTTTAATGATCACAAACTAATTAATTATATATCATCTCTTATTCTTAATATAACAACTAGTTGGCTAATTTGGATAGATTAAGGAAGTCAATTATGTTAGTTATTTGTAATAAATATATGTTGGTTTTCCTAAAATACTATATTTCTTCATAACTACTATTCTTACGTAGAAACTTCTCAATGTGTACAATCAATAGGCCAGATACTTCGATAAAAAATTATTAATTTAGGAGACAATAAATTGAATTGAGGTCTTGTTTTTAGGATTAAATTTAATCCCTGACGAGCTCTCATATTAAGGAAGGGATGTAGTATTATATGAAAGAAGATCCTCTCATGATCTTTTTTTTAATTATCCCTCATGATCCTATTTGGGCCGTGGATTGAGAAGATGAGAGAAAAATTAAAGTAGTATTGTGATTTTTTAGATTGATTAGACAGACATAATGTAGAGATCATAAAGGATGATGAGAAAAGGATAATTATGCATGAGAGAAACCTGATCCAGTATATATACGTATATAATACACCGTTATTAAAAAAAAAAAAAGAACACATGAAAAGTAAGTCTCACGTAAAATCTCATCGATTTGCAAATCCTTGAACTTGAGATTTGTAAAATATTTAATTTCCGTCTAATTAATAGCTTAATTGTGTTTTTGTCCATTATTATTGTTCAACTTGCACGAAGCGTAGGAACACAAGAAAGTAAGAAAGATAAAGGAGGCTTTTCGATATCAAATTAATTAGGGGGCATGCATGAACTTGTTTGTTCAATCAAATCTCTCATGGCGTTTTACCAAATACCAAACTTTTCTAATTTATATAAAAAAAGCTTAGTTAATGAACATGAACCTATTTGCATGTGTTGTGCCGTGAAAGTAAGATCAATCGTATTGTTCTCCAACCAGCCCCCACTGGTTTTTTTTGTCAAGATATAGCCACCCAAACAAATAATATATATGTAATTATTATTAATACATTTGATTAATTAATTAATAAAACAAAATGTGACTGTGGCTATATATAGACTGTCAAATAGTTAACTTATTATAAAGATTTGCCGGCCAGTTTCAATAATAATCGATCTAATTAAAGTCTAAAGGGTCGTTTCCATGCATACTTCTCTTTCTATAATTGACAAAAAATCATTTTATAATATATATTATATGCTATTGCAACTGGTGATAAGCAATCGGCAAAATATAATTAATTAAATGTGAAAACTATGGATGACTAATTAATTATATTAATTAGTGAACTAAACAAGTTCTTGGATTGTAAGAAAGATATGGACCAGCTTGTTTGCAAGTTGGAGTGAAAAATATGATAAGTCGCAAATTGACCAAGCTTTCAAATAGCTTGTATGTTTTCTGTTGGGCGCAGCCAATATAGAAAGTCAAATACTCAAATCAACAAAAGATAATTGAGAATTCGTTAGTTAAAAGGTCAATAACAATTGTTCGTAGCGCGAGAGGTTCAATATTGATGATGGAGTATCGAGCATTCTAATAAACTCTTACATGTCAATCAGTAATGGAATAAAAACAAACATGCAATTGTTTTTATGAAAATGTCTTTTAATTTAAATATGAGAAGTGAAAAATATTAAACTTAAAAAGAAATACCCTATTCTTAATATAAGACATACTCCCTCCGGTCCTAATTATAAGAGCAAATTTTGGGGTTGGTTTTGGTCCGCTAATTATAAGAGCAAGTTTTAACTTTTGTCAATTTTTTTCTATGATAACCCTATTTATACTTGTTATTAGGAGCACTTATATATATATGTCTGTGTACATATATATGTATATCTGTGTTTAAATGTGCTAATATATATGTGTAGATATATATGTGTGTGTGTCTATATATGTATGTATGTGTGTAGATATATGGGTGTGTGTGTCTATGTGTGTGTATGTATGTAGATAGATTTATATGTATACACATATATATATACACACATATATGTTTATATAACAAGACCATTATTTAAATTAGAAAACATGTGGAAAGGAAATTAGATCTATATGTATACACATGACTATATAAAAACAACTAATATACATATATACTAAACTAATATGTCATGGATGTCTAACGTAAGGAAAATCAAAAATACTTATAATTAGGGCAACTTGTGTCATTTTAAATTTATATAAGGACATTTTAGGAAAATGAGTAAAATTAATTAATTTAACTCATCTCCTTAATTTTCCTAAAATCGGTTAAATAGTTCCTATAATTAAGACCGGAGGGAGTACTTTACAATTCAATTTGAACTGCAAACTAGATCTCATATTAAGGATATGAGGTGATTAATATAATTAATGGGATATTTTTGGCGACACTTATTGCTTATAATAATGAAATTATTTTTCTTCTTGTGTTTTTTTTCAATTGAAATGTTATTTTTCATTTTTTGCAAGATCTAAGTCATTTAAATTGACATTTTAAATTTTCACGAAACAGTTTATCAACAATAATAATAAATCATCATTAAACAGTTAGAAAATTTTATTTTTCCATTTATTTATATATTAAAAAATCTCTTTATTAGCTAAATTGACGTATGAAGTTTCTGGCCTCACCATCAGATATTTTTTTAGATGTATGCAGGGTTTAATATCGAATTTAATGAAATTAAGTAATTAATGCCACCTTTACAGAAAGTAATAATCCTAATTAATAATTTTATTTATAGGTTCGTTTTAGATTCTTAGATCAAAATATTGTATATATATCACGCCCGCCGAAAACGAGTTGCACTTACTTAATAATTTAAATCATTAAATACATTTGAGCATTAAATAATTTTTGTTGGGGAGATTTTTCAATAATTTTTGCTTTTTGTGAGTCTTCCCAAGAAGAGAAATACAATATATGTATATACCCACATACATAAGAGAGCATATTGTGATAATATGATTACTACAAGTGGCACTAAAACATTAAGTTAGTGGACAATTTGAACTTTATATCTTAAATCATCATTTTATTTAAATGGTTTAACATACACTTGCCTTTTAAAGTAAATTAAATCCCTGAATTTAAGCTTTTTGTACCAAGAAAATTAGCATCATGATAGATAAACTTCGTCTAGTTGGTATTTTAACTAATTCACGAGAAATAAAAAGTGACAATTAACTCATTAAATACATTATAAGTTGATTTTTTTCCACTTGTACCTTTATTAAAAAATGTGTTTGAAAATTTAAGAGTAAATACCATTTCTGGCCCCTGACAAAAAACACGAACCCTATTTTGGTCCCTGACAAAAAAAAAATTCTTTTTAGTCCATAAAAAGGACGAATAAGGGTCGATTGGTAGACATTTTGATCCCTCACCAATTTTCAAAATGTCTTTTTTAGTCCCATAAAAAAGACAAATAAGGGTCGGTTTTTTTGTCAGGGATCAAACTGGGATCCGTGTTTTTTGTCAGGGACCAGAAAGGGTATTTACTCAAAATTTAATGAGTGAACAAATTGGAAATAGATATTAATTACAGGGATAAAACTGAAAATAAATATTAATTACCTTACAAATAACTTATATTTTGGGCAAAACTGTTTTTCTAAAAAGCGTATTTTATTGTAGATCGAAAAGAGTATAAAATATGGAGATATAATATAATAAATTTTTGTATGATAAATATTAACAAACATTTAAATTTCTGAAAGGATGGGGTGTGTGTAAGCAATGGGTAAGCATTAAGAGTGCATTAGGTGTTTTAAAGATAACAAAAATTACATATTGCAACAAGAAATTATCAAATTACTAATTACAACTTTGAAAAGCTCTAAAGGAATATGAATATTATATCAGAAAGTTCGAGAAAACAATAATGCAACCCAGACATTGTTCAATCATAACACATAAAAGGAACATTGTTATAATAATAATTAAGAAAAAAACTATTATAATATGGGGCAGGCTAATCATAAAGTATATACCATCGTTGTAATCAAAATACTTATAATCCCTTCACATGTATTTTACATCAAGGCAAATTATGCATTTGATCTTCATGTATACTTTGGTGAGCTCATGAAGTTAGAATCATTTTTTAGATTAATAATACTCCAATTTAATCAATAAATTATTAGTTGATGTGGTAAGCGTATTCATCTTTGAAAAGAGGAGAACAAGTACAAATTTGAGAAAGGTGAGACATACAAAAATCATTTGTGTTCTAAATTCGAAAGAGAAAAATATTGAATCATATAGTACTCTAATTTAGGTTAGGTTAATAATAATCTCTTAATTATTTGAAAAGAACATAAAAAATCCCCAAGAAAACTTTATGTTAATCTTTTATTTATCGTAAATTGAAAAAACATAAGATTACATTATTGGTTATTGCCAAGAAAAATCATTTATTATCATTCAAAATAAAAAAGTACTTATTTGGCTAAGTTTAATTCAATTAAAAATCGATTTTATTCTTAATAATTTTCAGAGAATTAGAAATATCAACACTTGTAATTTTATTTGGGTTAAGGTGCAAATTTGTCAACTAACTATTATCTGAGGAGCGTCTGACACAAATAACAATTGAGGGGACCGAAATTGTCAATCAACAATTAAAAAATGAAAAAAAAAACACACAATTTGGTACAGATTCGCCAACAAACTATTACCTCGTCACTGTCTTGGTGTTTCCGTCTTCCATTGACTGTCACAGTGTTGGCGACTTCGGCGTCTCCAAAACTTTCATTGTTGCTGAGTATTTTACTCACCCTCTTGAACTTATCTAGCAGTCCACAGCTTTCGACCGGCACGCACCTTCCACCCTGGTTCCATCCCTCCGATGCCACAAGCAGCAACCGCCGCTGCCACAATGCCTTCTCCCATGAGTCCCATCTCTGTTGGTGTTTGTCTTATCCAACAAAAAAGCTTAACCGCTCTTTTCTCCCGCGTTTCCGCCACCATGCCACGCCAGTGCCTCATATTTTAACTTAATTGTGGTAGTTGTTTTTTTTAATAGTTATTTGGTATTTTTTTTTTCACTTTTTAATTGTTGATTGACAATTTTGGTCCCCTCAAATGTTATTTATGTCATACACTTCTCAGATAATAGTTTAGTTGGCAAATATGTACCTTAACCCATTTTATTTCTTTCAAGATGATCACTAACCATAATAAGTAAATAATTTATTATGATTAATGTTTTTAATGAGGCGTGGGTCCCCCATATACAGAAGCTTTAGCCGCTGTCTCATTCAGTGTTGCTCCATATAAGGCTGCCCCTCCCATCTCCTTTTGTTTTGCCCTCTCCCTCTCCCTCTCCCTCTCTCCGACAAACCACCAATTAATCATTCGTTTCTCTCCCAAAGAGAATCTCTTCTTCTTCACTTGGATGCGGCAAATATGAGAAGACCTCACAGACATTCATCCAAACACTCATCAGATAAACATGATTTCTTCGATTCCTTACCAGACGACGTCGTTCTCTTCATTCTCTCCAAGCTCTCCGCCTCTGCTTCTTCTCCTCGCCACTTCATCACCGTCCTCTTAACGTAAATCCCACCATTAATTCCAAGTTTTTAACCTTACCTTTTTTTTGTTTTCATTCTTCAGGCCTCATAGAATCGATAATTTTCTGTGTCTTTTTCAGATGCAAACGATTGAATCAACTTGGTTTGAATCGTCTGGTATTATCCAGAGCCGGCGAAAAAATGATCGCCGTCAAAGCCAAAAGCTGGTCGGAATATGCTCACCGGTTTCTCCGGCGATGTGTTGCCGCCGGCAACGTCCATGCTTCATACACTCTCGGAATGGTCAGTTTGTGAGTCATCGTTATAGTAATTAATCATATCCATCTGGAGAAAGAGATTTGCTGAATTGGTTTTTCTTTGCTAATCGTTTGTTGCAGATCCGGTTTTACTGTTTAGGAAATCGAGGGAGTGGGTTTAAGCTTATAGCTCAAGCGGCTTCGAGATCTCACTCGCCTGCGTTATACTCACTCGGCGTCATACAGTTCAACGGAAGCGGTGGATCCAAGAGCGACAAGGATCTAAAAGCCGGCGTGGCTCTGTGCGCCAGAGCATCTCTCCTCGGTCATATCGACGCTATTCGCGAACTAGGCCATTGCCTTCAAGACGGCTATGGCGTCAATCGGAACATCGCCGAGGGACGGCGGTTGCTCATCCAAGCCAACGCGCGTGAGCTAGCTCAGGTTTTACGCTCCGTGTCTAAATCTTTTCCCTCCCGGCTATGCTCCTCCATGATGAAGTGGCGTGTCGACCGGCGGCATGGGAACGACGCGTCCCGGATGGAATGGTCTTGTCCGTTGCTCAGCGATTACGGGTATAACGTGGCGGTGCCGGAGGTGCATCCGGCGAACAGATTTTTGAGGGATTGGTTCGAGTCGGGTAAAGGAGTATTAGGGGAGGAGCTGAGACTGTGCGCGCACATTGGGTGTGGGCGGCCGGAGACGCGGCCACACGAGTTCCGGCGATGCTCCGTTTGTGGGAAGGTGAACTATTGCTCGCGTGGGTGTCAAGCGCTTGATTGGAAGTTACGACACAAGATGGAATGCTCGCCGGTTGAAGGGTGGGTGATGGAGAACGTCGGTGTCGGTGGTGGTGGTGACGCTGTCAGAGAAGGAAATGGTGAAGGTGGTGCCAACGTGGTCGCTCAGGATGTAGCTGTTGGATGAAGTAGATTTTAGTTTTTTTTTTTGTATTTAGAAAAAAATCAATTTATTATTATGTTTTTTCAGTGTACAGATAGGGGAAGAAAAGAAATTATTTATTTTGGAAGCACCTGGCTGGGAAATCACTTCTAAACTCAATCATGACATTTAAAAAAAAAGAAAGAATTATACTCTAAATCGTAACCTTAGTTAAGGTAAAAGGGGTGTGTGTTAATTTTCTTTTTACGTTACTACTAAATTTAAATATAAATTGAATGAAGTTAACAAAACTGGGAAAAGGTAACTGTAGGTATTGATAAGGCGTTGAATTTGAATGTAGAGAGGTGACCTTATTCGTAGGCTTTTGATTGTTTGTTGGGGAAGGCACTTGGAGATTCATGCATCAATATTTAAAAGGCCGTTGAATCAGGGATTCGCCCCTCTTAGTCAGTATGGGAGATTCTTGGTAAATGCCAAATATGGAATAGTGTTTAAAAATAAATGGCGAATTCTCAAGAAAATAATTGTGTCCAAGTTCAATTGCTGATATTGGTCGCTCGTGTTTTTATTACAGACCACATTCTCTCTCATGGAGTGCTACTTCTTGACAATTTTAAGATTGTCTTTTCATTGTTACTTCTCGCTCATTATCTTCTTGTAATAAATTTCCATCCACGGTCTCTTATACACATTTTTTCTTTTTATATAAGGGTATAATTTAAAAAAAATACACAAATTATATATTTATTACTTTTAATTAATATTTTTAACCGCATAATTTTAATAGCTATTCCCAAGGTTGTCAAACCTTTAAGTTTAAGCAAACCCGATCGTGATGTAAACTCGTATAAGATATTACTTTTTATTATTAAATATGTATTAATAATAATATATAATTAAATAATTATAATATAAAAAATGACAACAATTTGATTTAAATATATTTTAAATCTAAATAATTGAAATTAAATCTATCGACGTTCATAACTTATTATATTTAACAAAGAAATTACTGTAAAATTCATATATAAAGCACCTGAGCATAATCCAATTGAAAAAGTTAACATGAGTTTAATAGTGAATTAACACGGTTTTTAAAAACTAAAAACGTAAAAATGATAAACTCTTGAGTTTAACCGAGTTTACAACTGACACGAGTTTACTAATAACTCGACTCAATTTAATAAGGTGGAAATGTAAAAACGATAAACTCGAAGAGTAAACTTACGAGTTTGACAATAATGGTTTTTCTTTATGGAAAGGATCACATGTGTAATTCATAACACAGTTTGATATAATTGGAGTTAATGAATACACACACATGCTAATTGTAATTCATAATACAGTTTGATATAATTGTAATTCATATTATTTGAGAGTTATCACAAAGTAAAATGATGGAATGAGTTATAAACTTTTTCGCCTTAATATTATTGATCATTTCAACAATATATATACTGAGAACGTTTTTTTTTTTTGGGTATTCCACTAGGAATGTTATTTGATATATTGGAGAGGGAACCAAAAGATAAGTTAGTGTATTGGTGAGAGAACAATATATGATATTATCTCTGGTATTTAATATAAGACATAGTTTTTAATACAATTTATATTATACATTATGTGCTATATTTAAGACAAGAAAAATAGTTTGTTTTTTCAGCTATAGAGATCCAATCCAATACAGTAGAGAGAAGTTTGGCATTACACGGCAAGTTAGGTCAAAAATAAATAATAACTTAGAATTTGAGGTAAAAGAATTGGGAGTAGTTTTATTATTATTATTATAAAATCAGTTTATGTGTTGGGACGACAAGTGTAAGCAAATATGAGTTAGCTGCTGTCTAGAAAAGTCTTATATCGGACAAAGTTATGCTAGAAAAGAAGTACATCAATGGAAGAAAAAAAAGGCATATAATTAAAGTTGTGATGTGGGTATTAAAATATGTGGTAACTTGATGGTAAAAAAATGGGGTTACTTAATATGTGTGTGTATCGTTCAAAAAAAAAAAAAAGGGTTAAGAAGCAATAATACACATAGACTTTTCCTCAGGGAGCGCCCAGCACCACAGGCTTTTTTTTGGAGTGAAAGTAGACATGTGGTTACTTATTGGGAGTAAAAGTCACACACTTCATTTAGAAAGTGGATGTTGACCGTTAACTGGGCTTTGTTGACCGTTATGTGCTAAGGTGGATGATGAAAATACCAAAATGTCCCTAATTAAGAAAAAAAAACGCTCCAAAGTTCATCGGACTCCCCCCACCATCTACTCATCTCCATTCTCACCGCCGGCATTTTTTCCTTTCCTCACACCACCGTCACCTTTCTCCTCTACCTAGCACCTTCACTCAACACCGACGAAAGGAAAATGAATCTCTTTCATAAATCGAATTGTTCCCACTGAAAGGTTTATCTTGAAAATTTTAATTTTATCCAAGTTAACCAGAGTAAAGCAAAAGGTGAAATCTTTCCCCAAGATAAATTTCCCGACAACCCAAGAACCAGAAGATGAAGTACGAGTATGAGGAGGACGATGAAAAAGAAAATCAAGAACAAGCAGAAGATCAAACCCATGGATTTCGATTCATGGCCGGCGGGTACTGCCTATTGCAATACTCTAATTTGTCCGTAGAAGCCTCCCATTGCAATACTCTCTCTTCAACTTGTGTAACTGATTGGATTTGCGGCACTAATCACGAACCTGATCACGTTGAAAAATGAGTTTGCCAGCTGATGAGAACCTGAAGTTGGTGGTGGCCGGAAAAAAAGGAGGGAATGAACCTGAAGTTTAGAGCCTGAAATAATAACCGATATAATAATCGAAAGAAAATCTCGGCGCAAATTTGTCCGCAGAAGACGAATTCGCTGACGTCAACCGTCGCATCCTACAACAAGAGAAACAGGAAATCGCGAATCAATCAGAAGATCCTTAAGAAATATATCAGATCCTAGTGATCTAAACCAAAACAGAGTGAGATTCTTGAAAGAAATTTCAAAAATCATCCTCCAATTCCCACCTAGGGTGAATCTGTACCTGATGCAAAGTGGAGGAGGAAGAAGGCGATGAAACAGAGACCGCGGTGGCGGAAGCAGCTGAGTGAAGGTGCTAGGCGGAAGAGAAAGGTGACGGCGGTGAGAATGGAGAAGGAAGGCCGGCGGTGGTGATGTGGAAGAGAATGGGAGAGTTCGACCGGTGGTAGAGAGAGAAAGAATGGAGATGATAGTGCAGAGAGAAAAAGGCTGAAGATGATCATCTTATCTCTCTCCTCCCTGTACACATCAGCAACTTAATGGTCTACATACTCTCTCAGTTAACGCCAGTTAATGTTTGTGTGACTTTTGCTCCCAATAAGTAACCACATGTCTACTTTCGCTCAAAAAAAAAAAAACCCGTGGTGCTGGGTGCTCCCTGGGGAAAAGTCTATGTGTATTATTGCTCCTTAACCAAAAAAAAAAAAAAAAGTGTGTGTGAAAAGTTAAGCCCTATTTCGAGAAAAAAAAAAGTTAAGCCCTATAATTAATTAATGCGTATTGTTGACTTTTCGTTTGAAATGTTTCAAACGCCAAAATTATTCCTAATAATATGACTAAACATGTAAAAAATGACATGTATTTTGAATAGAAGATTAGACTTTTAAATTTTTTATGTTTCTATTTTCTTAAAAGTATTAGTTCAAAATTCAATTTTTACAGCATACTTATTATGTGCTAATTCAATTACACACGCATTTTATATTCATATTTCAAAATTTATAACATTCTTTTTTAGCAAACAAATTGAAATATTCAATATATATATATATATTGTTAGTTGCAGTAAATCATCCAAGAGGGGATGAATTGGGTGAGTTATAAAAATTTAAAACAATCTTAACAACTAATTAAATCACGAAGGAAGAGTTAGAAGAATATCATCAAAGTATGCATAGAGAGTTATATTGGTTTGGCCTTAATCTCGTGATCTATGTCCAGTCCCTAAAGCTTCTATGAGATTTTCACTATTTTTCAACGATTACAATAAGCTTAGAGTAATCTCACAAGATTCACTCCCCCTTACAACTGTAATCGAACAACCACACTCAAGGTCCTACTACCTTGAGATGTTACAACAATCAATTAATGATAAGAACTCTCTCACAGAGTAGATATATAATCACTGAAGAATTGAATATCAAAAGATATCTCAGAAAGTATCAATGAGAAATGACTGAGCAATAAATGATATCGCCGTTGGTTGGTTGTTCCGAATTGAATGCTCTTCGTATTTATAGTTGAATTCCATTAATGACCGTTTGGTGAAGCTTTAGACTATCCGTTAAGAGACTTCAATCCTTCCGCTAGACACATAAGCTTTCCGTTAGACACAAACCAAAGTCATTGGAAGATTTGAGGATATGTCGTTTTCATATCATTGTTGAAAATCTTCATACGGCATGTCTTTGGTCCGTAGTTGACTGAGGAAGAGTCGTTATCGCTTTCGTCGGAATGCCATATGTCTTTTACAGTGTCCCTTTTTTAGGGACATTGTATCCTGACTTTTTGACATATACTTCCCCCTATTTTTAGAGATTAAAAGGCCAAAAAACATATGTTAAAAGCGTTGTCTGTAGTAATGCATCTATCTTCCTTATCACCTAAGTCTCGCTTTGTAACTGAAAAAAGAAAAAGAAAAAATTGCTTTACTTATTTACATTCATTTTATTTATCATATCATTCTCATTAGCAAAAATAAAAATTTTAAAACCATATAATTTCTAAAACTTATAAGTGTGATACTTGAATATGCAGAACATAAAATCAAAGTTGATTTGAAACAAAATTCGACTTTACTCATTCCCGTAGAAAGTGAAAATAAATGAAATGTAACTAAGAAGTGAATGAATGATATATGGATAGAAGAATATATCGTATATATATATTGGGTAAGAAAAATAGGATAAGAGTGGGAAGGAAAGGGACATGAGAAAGTGAAAGGAAATGTTGGGAGTGATAGGGAAGACATTGGAATCCACAAGAAAAAAGGAGGTTATATGCTTTTCATGTTTCATGTGTATGTGACATGAGAATACACTTCTCTTACAATATAAGAAGTATTTTTCCCATAAACTTATACAACAAACCGGTGTTTTCCTCAGTTTTGTAAACCCACATTTTCCCTCCCCACGAATTGTGGCCTAAGTTATTGATCTTGTGTGCTTCGTCTTTATTCCTTTCTTTCATTTTCACTCTACATCTTCCTTTCATTACTCATTAAATTACACCTTTTATTTCTTCTCCAATACACACGCGCGTGCACACATTAAATAGGTTGTTAGTTTGTAGGTAATTAATTTAATCTCAACTCCGTTAACTATTCATTTTGTAAGAAGTAAAATACGGTTTTCCACATCTGCTTAAATTAGTTTGAAATTTTTTATGGGTTAAGGTGCAGATTTTCCAACCAACTATTACCCGAAGAGCGTCTAACACAAATAACAATTGAGGGGACCAAAATTACCAATCAACAATTAAAAAGTGAAAAAAAAAAAACAATTTTGTGCAGATTCCCCAACGAACTATTACCCCATCACTGTCTTGATGTCTCCGTCTTCCATTGACTGTCACAGTGTTAGCGACGTCGGCGTCTTGAAAGCTTCTATTGTTGCTGGGTGTTCCACTCACCCTCTTGAACTCATCCAGCAGTCCATAGCTTTCGATCGGCACGCACCTTGCACCCTGATTACATCCCTCCGATGCCATAAGCAGCAACCGTCGTTGCGATAACACCTGCTCCCATGGGTCCCATCTCTGTTGGTGTTTGCCTTATCCAACAAGAAGGCTTAACCACTCTTTTCTCCCGCGTTTTTGTCACCGTCCTATGCCAATGTCTCATATTTTAACTTAATTGTGGTAGTTTTTTTTAATAGTTATTTGGTGTTTTTTTTTTTTCACTTTTTAATTGTTGATTGGTAATTTTGGTCCCCTCAATTATTATTTGTGTTAGACGTTCTTCGAATAATAGTTGGTTAACAAATTTACACCTTAATCCAATTTTTATTGCCTATTAACAAACTGTTTTTTAGTGATTCCCTTTAAAGACGAACACGGTCAAACACTTTTTATTAATATTTTTGGGGCAGAACCAATTCCTCTTATTGTGGATAGATCTTTTTTTTTTAATACCAAATTATAGTTAATAGTTGTCATCACCCAATCACTTTAGCTTAACATATTAATTATCTAATGACATGGCATATAAAAACACAAATACGAGATAAAAGAAATATCAATGTTTAGGGGGAAAACTCAAAAAAGAGGGGATGATTTTTTTCTATGTATAGAAAGAAATAGATTTTTTGGATTTTTTTTTTTTAGTAAAAACAAACAATGAGATAATATGTCAATGAAATACCATAAATTCTTTTTCTTTTCTTAAAAAAAAAAAAAAGCTTTTCATTTAACAAGCTGGTGCAAATTTCACAATTTTTTTTTCCTGTGGGGATTGCACGCATTTTCAAGCAAAAAGTGGACTAGCAAGGAAATTGATTCAGTTGTATTATATATTTATTTTATATTGATAAAAGCGTGACAGCTGAATCTCACTCAAGAATATATAATATGATTTCTTTTTCTTCTTTTTTAAATTGTTGGTAAGAATTATTTGTTGTTTGGTAAATTTTAATAAAAAAATAATTATATTTTAGTAATTTTTATTCTGCTCAAATTTGATACCTCAGTTAAGAAAAATTTATTTATTTTTATTCAATCAATTTTCAATCGTGTGTTTAAATGAATTTTAAATCAAATAAGGTGTGAATAAAATGCGTGAAAATTGATTTATATATACTTCTATAAATGTTTTTTAAGCTATAGGACATATGTTAAACTTGATGAATTTTAAAACCCAACTCACCCAAGCTTTTCTGGTATAATTCATTTTTCTTTAAAAAAAAAGGCTAAAGTATACATTTGGTCCTTTATATTTGCTTTTGGTATCAATTAAATCCCTTAAGTTTGTAAAGTACACATTTAGTCCCTTAATGTTAACACCGTTAATATGAATTAACGGAAAATACTGACTCAACAATTTTAAGCCATAACTGTTCAATTAAATGTTGATCAAGCATACTTATATGTTAATATTTTAATAATTTAATATTTTAAATCCTATTAATTGAAAAATATTTAATCTTCACATACCGTTTTACAGTTTTTCATAGTTTGTGAAGATTAAATATTTTTTTTTTTGTCGAAGAAGATTAATATTTTTCAATTAATAGGATTTAAAATATTAATTTATTAAAATACTAACATATAAGCATGCTTAGTCAACATTTAATTGTACAGTCATCGTTTAAAATTGTTGAGTCAGTATATTCTGTTAAGTCAGATTAACGGTGTTAACATTAAGGAACCAAACGTGTACTTTACAATCTTAAGGGACTAAAATGATACCAGAGGCAAACGTGAAGGATCAATCGTATACTTTAGTCTTAAAAAAAAGTGAACTACACTTTTTTTTTTGATACATAAATTTTAGGAAAGGGGTTGGGCTCACCCACAATCTAAGGGCAGGGCGTTTGGAGCCCAGTTCGCAGGGCATATTGGACAGAGAGTACATATGCCTCCACCTTTACCAGCGTTTCCACTGCTTCCCAGACCCCTAAAATGCCTCCTCCAGCGCCTTGACCAATGCAGGGATCGAACCCCCTCCCTTGAAGTGAAGAAGTCCGACCCCTTACCAGTTGAACCTAAAGACGAGGGATAAAAGTGAACTGCACTTGAGCACTTTGGAAAAATAAAAAAGTGAGGTAGTCAGAAAATGATCTTGGGTGCACTATTAGTGGGTTGAAAAGGCCCATTGAGGACTGTGACCATTTTCGGTAGTGAGATTGGTGAGCTTGATGAAGACTACAACTTATTCAATTTGAAATTGAGTTAATGTGCTCCAAAACCTTTTTTTACCAAAAAAAAAAAAAAAAATTGAGTTAATGTGTGAATTTGTCTCTAAAATTTTTATTGAGGAGTAATCTTATCTGAAAATCTCAAAATATAGTAATGTTACCTTATACTATTAAAAAACTAATCTTGACCGTTTAAAAATTGATATTACTTATCAACTTTTTTACGTAAAATGAAAAATTATTCTGTTTTAACATTTACGGGGTAATATTAAATTTTAAAAAAACTTGTAAGGTAGCTCCTTAGTAAAAGTTCCCAAAACAAATTTAAACCTTAACCCATTCAAAATCGGTATCATCATCGAGGAAAAAAAAAAATTGGTATAATCCATTTGACCCTGGTTTCCAAGAATAGACTTTCTTAAAAAAAAACTTGAATAATGCCATGATTGAGAATTTGATATACAAAACCTATGCAAGGATTGCCTAATATTCATTTCATCCAAAATGATAAGCATTAAGCAACGCAAACATAAAACAACCCCGTCTTCGGAAGAAACCACGATTCAAATTGGAAAATTGATTTTAATATTCGTATAAACCCACATACAATACAAAATCACACAGACCCACAATTTTAGAGTCAAAAGAAAATGTTGGCGGCAGCTCCTAAATTATCATACAATTTCGTGGATCTTCTAAGTCCTCTCCAGTGATATGCATATCCTGTTAGTGGGATCACTTGCAAATAATAAAGTTTATTCGAGTTGTACCTCGAAGACACTGTTCCTAAGAGCTATTCTGCAATTACCGGTAAATAAGAAGCGACACTCTTAAGGATTAAACGAACTCTTCCTGTAAAACAACGTAAGCAGAACTATGAAAGATAATAGAAGTCAAATATCAGAGCTAGGTACATTTAGCAAATGTTTCTAATAAAAGTGCCCAATACTGCATTTAACTAGCATACAAAGGAAGGAAAAATTGCCAGATCATGCGAGTAAGCATTTTCCTTCTCGTGGCTCATCTACTAGCCCCACATTCCGATTTAGGGCTCGTTTGGAATAGCGGCGGTAGAAGTATTTTTTTTTTTTTTTTTCTGATGTGCTTTTCTTACTGGACTTTTTTTTTTTTTTTCTGATGGACTCTTTCTAATGTGATTTGTGTTTGGAATAACGGAGGTAGAAGTAGCTTTTTTCTTGATAGACACTTGTTTGACATAGCTTTTAAAAAGATAAATGAGATGAAAAATGACTGAAAAAGACATGAATCATACACACACACACACATATATGTATGTATGTATGTATGTATGTATGTATGTATGTATGTATGTATGTATGTATGTATGTATGTATGTATGTATGTATGTATGTATGTATGTGAAATGTGATAATTTAGGATAAAAAATTAAAAATAAATATAAATTACAAGTTGGTTTCTAAATGAAGTGCATATGGAACGCCCAATAGATCAGAGCAAATGTGATCACCAACAAACTATTTTTTAAATTATTTCTATGTAACGCAAATGTGATCATTTTAAAATTATTTCCATATCAGATCAGCAAATGTGCAAAACCGGTGACAATGCAAAACAAATTCCCATATAAGATGAGGCGATGAGGCGCTGTCGAAGAAAGAGAAAAGGAGAAGTGAATGGGGGTACAACTGTCCAAATTTGGAGAAGTGTGATGCTATCAAAAGATGATGCAGTTAGAAGCAACCAAGGCTTGCTTAAAAAAAAAACACAGCTTCAAGTTTAAAACACATCAAATAATTAGGTCATCTAAACACTCACCCGTTTGTTAGGCGGAAGATTCAGGAAGGGAAGGGAAGATTCAACATCTTCCTTTGCAGATAACCGTTTGGACACTCCATCTTCCGGGAAAGCAAGTTCTGGCGGCGCTCCATCTTCCCTCATTCATGGGAAGGTTGGTTCCCTCCATTTTCGGTGGGATTTGAAAATCTTCCCAGGAAGTCATGCCGTGAGACAAAAAAGCCCCTAAGCGTCGACCCTCCTCTCTCTCTCTCTCTCTTCCTCATTCCATCTCTGTCCCAAGTTCCGATGGTGGATGAAGGAGCGGCGCCGGCGATGGTGGATGAAGGAGCGGCGCCGGCGATGGTGGATGAAGGAGCAACACCAGCGATGGTGGACGAACGATCGGCGTCGGCGATGTGAAGGAGAGCGACGATGTAATGGAGAGGGCAGAGATGAGAGGGAAGAGAAGGATGAAGGACTGGTTTTTTTTTCCTGGATGTTGGCCGCGAGAGTGGGGGACGAAGGAGAGAGGAAAATAAAATAATGTTTAGATCAAGGGCATTTTAGACAATTCATATTTTCTATTTATATTTATATTTTTTTAAATTATCATCTTCCTTATTCTTTTCCATGTTTACCAAACATCTCATTTTTTTAAGTTCCCTCTCAATCTTCCTTTCCCTTCTTTAAGTTCATTTCCCTCTTTAAATCTTTCATGTACCAAACAGGCCCTAAGTTATTAAAATCAATCCCACCCAACCCTTCAATCGGGTGAGATTGTGGGGTCAAAAATCAGCATTAAGTTAACATATATTCAGAAATAATTCAATGAATTTTGATAATCTTACTTGACCCTAGCATAACTAACCAGCATTACAAATTTACATACGGTACATGAGTTTGTTAACAAAAAAAGTATACAAGCATCAATATCAAATTATTTTGGACTTGAGACTAATTTCCTTTTGAGGCTCAGAATGTAGAGAGTTTTTGCCACTCTCAATAAATACACTTGTTGAGACTTAAACTTGTGTTTTCTCTTTATGGGGCGAGGCTGCTTACCGCCTCAGTCAACAAATTTGTTGGTTTTTTACTTGTTTTTCAAATTCTATTGCCAACTAGACATTATATATGATACTCCCTCCGGTCCTAATTATAGGAGCAAATTATCAGAATTTGGGGAGATTAAGGAAGGAAGTTAAATTAGTTAATTATGTATATTTTTCAAAAATACCCCTCTGAAAATTACAAATCACATAAGGCCATATAAAATAAAATTTGTAGCAACGGTTCTGCACTTGTGGAGTAACTTATATTATAAATGGAAGTGAGTAGTATTTTGGAAATCGTTCACTTATCCTGAAACGCAATACAGTGTTGAACAGAGGACGTGAGGGAGCCACGAAGCAGAGCAACACGTTTTAGAAAGTGGAGGGTGTGGAGCAGAACATACCATGTGCCTTTTTCCTTAATAAAAGCAAATATATACTATAAATTAAAAAAACGAAGATAATGAGTTACTTAATCTCTCAAATAAGGAATATTAAAATTATTTTAAAATAAAAAATAAGGTAGAATCTCTCACTTGATAGAATATAAGCGTGTTGTAAATTAATTATTGTGGAAGAAGAATTAGTAGGGGTGGTATGGGAAAAATATGACAAAAATTGCTGAAAATTATTTTATATAAAAAAGTATAATTTAGGTGTATATGACATTAATGAGTTGTAAATATTATTTACTTTATAAAATATATAGGTGTATTATTAAATTATTATTGAGAAAGTATAAATAGGGGTATTATAGAAAAAAAAAGACAAAAGTTAAAACTTGCTCTTATAATTAGAATCAAAACCAACTCTAAAATTTGCTCCTATAATTAGGACCGGAGGGAGTAATTTATAATTTATTGAAGCAAATATCAACAACATCAATTTTTTTTTTTTTGGTTACCTATTTGGTATTCAGAGCTTCGCCCTGATTAATCTGAATCTGATCCGGATCGCACACCTGATCATAATAGGTGAGTATCCCAACAAAACTTTTCTGCATCTCAAACTCATTAACAATATCAATATATAATGGGGATGGAACCCAAGAGTTTTCACGCGGTTAAAATATAAGATTACTATTTACTAGTGTACTTGTTCCTCTTGACTCGGGAATTTTCTCTCTCTCTCTCTCTTTTTTTTTTTGCCTAGCACGTGAATTTTCTCTCGTTGCATTTATATTGTTCTTTCAAAATTATTAAATCAAAACTATTATTTTTTTGCCCAGGACGTGAATTTTCTCTCGTTGCATTTATATTGTTCTTTCAAAATTATTAATTTTAATATAATACAATAATATGGATTTATAGTGATTAATGATATCCTGAAGAGAAGCCATTTGGGAATTGGGACGAATGTCACTGTTCCTAACAAACATACATCGATCTCGCCCAAAATAAGAGGCTATGGTGCCGCTCAACACAAGATAGCCTGTGGGCTATGAACCATTCTCCGCCGTTAATCTCATCTCTTACCATCAAAGACCTCCATCATTGCTTCTCTATCTCGCGCGCACAAATCTGAAATTCAGAATCAATGGCGTCTCTACGCCATACTCCAACCTCACTCCAATCCACTCACTCTCCGCTCCCCAGAAACTTCGTCTCCCCTAACCCCGTCTTCAGCCTATCCTTCTCCGCCTCTACCTTTCCTTCTTCTCTCCAGCTCAATCTCGCCGTCGCCGCCACTGGCCGCCGCTCCCATGGCGGCGCTCTCGTAGCTAAGATGGTTTCCAGCGCCGCCGCCAGCTACGCCTTCGCCCTGGCTGACGTTGCCAAGGCCAACAACACTCTCGACTCTACAACCGCCGACATCGAGAAAATCGAAGAAATCTTCGCCGACCCTGGCGTATTTTCCTTCTTCAACAACCCTACCATAGAGACAGAGAAGAAGAAAAAGGTTCTGGGGGAAATCGCCGCTTCCTCAAGCTTGCAGCCTCACACTCAGAATTTCCTCAACATTTTGTTGGACGCAAAGAGGATCGATCTGATCAACGATATAGCAAAGGAATACGAGTTTGTGTATAACGATCTGACGGAGACGGAGCTCGCGATCGTGAGCTCGGTGGTGAAGCCGGAATCGCAGCATTTGGCTCAGATAGCGAGGCAGGTGCAGAAGCTCACTGGTGCGAAAAATGTGAGAATTAAGACATTGATTGATCCAAGTTTGGTGGCTGGCTTCACAATCAGGTATGGGAATTCTGGATCTAAGTTGATTGATATGAGTGTGAAGAAACAACTTGAAGAAATTGCTGCTCAGCTTGATTTGGGCGATATCACACTCACTGTATGATGAGCCTTCTTGGTGGAAAAAGTTCCACCTTGAATAGTTTCGATTCAATTTTAGCTGCTTTCATAAACTGTTGAGGGTGTACAAGATTCTTGCAGTAGCATATATATATGTGTGTTGTTGGGGGATTTGAATGTTGATGAATTTGGAGTTGGAATTGGAGAGCAATTTTGGTAATTTGACTCTTGACACAGATTGTTGTGCATAATTATTCAGAAGTGAACAGAGCTCTTTAAACTCTTGGGAGCAACAATCTTTGATAAGATTTAGGAAGAAGAGAAAAATGAAATTGTAGAATCTTATTCATCCCTCAATGTACTGATACAAGGTCTTTATATAGACCTAATAAGACTCAATAAATGATATATACAGAATAACAAATTACATGAAAATAGAACTAACTAGTTACACTAAAATAGAACTAATTACACTAAAATAGGAATAATTAGTTACACTAACTATATACTCTAATACCCCCCCTCAAGCTGGAGTATGTATGTTAATCATGCCCAGCTTGGCAAGGAGTGTACAAAAGGAAGAAGGAGGCAAAGCCTTAGTAAAAATATCAGCTAGCTGATCTTCAGATTTAATAGGAAGAAGATGAATCAAACCCAATGTTTAGTACGCTCATGAAAAGTAGGGTTAGCGAAGAATATGTCTAGCGATTGATTATCACAATATAAGGGAGCCGGACTAGAAAGAGGAAGACCAAAGTCCCTCAATAAATGAGAAAGCCACCGTAATTCACAAGTAGTTGCGCCAAGGCACGATATTCACCTCGAAGAAGAAGTGGAGACTGTTGGTTGCTTCTTAGACGCCACGTAATCGTGGCTTGATCAAGAAAACCACAAAAACCAGTGATGGAACGCCGTGTATCAAGACAACCACCCAACTGAGTCACTAAAAGCATTAAGTCTATCAATAGAAGTGACTGGAAAGAAAAGACCACGACCGGAGAACCTTTAATATAGCGAAAAACTCTATGAAGAGCACGCAAATGTACATCGGTAGGGTGTCAGTATAACCGACTAAGTTGTTTGACAAAGAAAGGATAAATCGGACGAGTATTAGTAAGGTATAAAAGACGGCCAACCAAAGTGCGATACTCGTAACAATCACCAAAACAGCACTGAATCCTTGGACAATTTAAGGTTACGAGCCATAGGAGTCTTGGCAGGCTTACAATCCAAGAAACCAGAATGAGATAAAAGATCTAAGGCAAACTTTCTTTGACATAAAGAAATACCTTTAGAGTTCCTAGCAATCTCCAAATCTCCAAACCCAGAAAATACTTGACATCACCAAGATCCTTGATTTTGAAACAATCATCAAGAAAAACTTTAATACGATTAATCTCATCCAAATCAGTCCCACCAACAATTATGTCATCCACATAAATGAGTAAAACAGTAAAGGAGGCGGCGAAATTCTTGATAAACAAAGAATGATCACTTGAGATTGTTGAAAACCACAAGAAACAAGAGCTTTAGATAATTTAAAAAACCATTGTCTACTAGCTTGCTTAAGACCATAAAGGGACCTCGTAATTTGCAAACCTTGTTTGGAGAAGAAACAACCAATCCAGGAGGAGGAAGCATATATACCTCTTCATCAAGATCACCATGTAAGAATGCATTATTGACATCTAATTGTTTCAAATGCCAATTATGAGTCACAAAGAAGGGCAAGTAATAATCTCACAAGAGTTAGTTTAGCAACCGCGAAAATGTATCATTATAGTCAATACCCTCAACTCGGGTATATCCTTGAGCAACAAGGCGACCTTTGTATCGATTAAGAGTACCATCAGAGTTATATTTCTTAGCAAAAACCCACTTACAACCAATCGGACGCTTATTAGGAGGTAAATCGCTTATCACCCAAGTTTGATTTAGTTGCAAAGCATCAAGTTCAACATTAATAGCATTTCTCCAACCCTCATGTTTAATGGCTTTAGAATATGACTTAGGAATATCATCAGTCGATATGGAACAAACAAAATGATGATATAAAGGAGAAAGACGATGATAAGAAAGAACTTTAGAAAGGGGGTGATAGATACCTGCCTCCAAAGAATCTGTATGGTCAAGCACATTGAAGAGTAGTATGATAATCATGCAAATAATTGGGTGGGTTGTGTGGTCTAGTAGAACGACGCAACAAAGGAACAGAAGGGGAAACAACAAGAGAACCAGGAACAGGGGAAACATCTAGGGAATCCGGAACAGGGGAAACATGTGAAGAAGAAGACACAGAATCGAGGGGAAAATCAGAAACATCAAGGGGCGGAAGAGCTTGAGGTAAAGGAATTGAATCAGACTTGTGCACATTATCGGAATTGCAAAAGGGGAAACGAGACTCATAAAAATGCACATGACGAGAGACAAGAATCTGCCGAGTATGGATATCTAAAGTGACAAAACCCTTAGTACCAGCCTTGTATCCAAGAAAAACACATTTATGCGCTCTTTTATCAAGTTTAGTTCGTTTTTGGGAAAGAGTTGAAGCAAAGCAAAGGCACCCAAAAACCTTTAAGTGTGTAAAATCAGGAGGTTTATCAAACAATAATTCATAGGGACTCTTATTTCCCAAAATTGGTGTAGGTAAACGATTGATGAGGTATACGGCATGAGTAAGAGCATAAGACCAAAATACTTTGGGAACATGAGCTTGAAATAAAAGAGCACGAGTAACGTTAAGAATGTGTTGATGTTTTCGTTCTACTCGACTATTCTGTTCAGGAGTTTCAATGCAAGAAGTTTGATGAATAATGCCATTTTGAGCAAAAAAATCGACATTTGAAATTCAATGCCATTATCAGATCTAATGATTTGAACAGATGTATGAAATTGAGTAGAAACTAAGTTCACAAATGTTTGGATACAAGACCGAGTCTCAGATTTGTTCCTAAGCAAATATATCCATGTATAACGGGAATGATCATCAACGATGGTTAAAAAGTATTTATGACCATGTATAGAGGGTAAGTGGTAGGGACCCCAAATATCCATATGAACTAAACCAAAAATTTTATTTGAAGAACTATTGCTGACAGGGAAAGGCAACTTTTGTTGCTTGGCAAAATGACATACATCACAGCAAGTAAAAGACGAATCATAAGGAATAAATGGATGTTGTCTATGAAGTGAATACAAAGCATGTTGAGATAAATGGCCTAAACGAAAATGCCAAAGGTCAAAAGGTATGGAATCTGGAGTGGTGGAAATACTACTAACTAAAGGAGAAGAACCCATATCTGCACAATTCATGATGTAGAGCCCTTCAATGACTTCAGCTGAACCAATCATCTTCCCCGAAGGCTGGAGGCGGATTTGGCATTGCAATGTCTGAAAGGAGACAATACAAGATAGAGATTTAGTAAGGGAGTTAGAAAATGACCGAAAAACGCAAGTTAAAGAAATACCATTGATAGAAATTTTGTTGACAGAAGCAGAAGGCAGAGTGGAAGTGTCTGCTTGAACAAGTGCCAGCAACCGTTTATATTGATCTGGTGTGAAACTGTATGAAGGATTAGCAACTCGATAGGATTCAGTAGAATCTTGACTGAGAATAGGCTCGACGATACAAAGATTCACAAGTGGAATTCTAACTTAAATCCCGTGGGAAGCCATGTTTCTTGTAACAAGTGGCTTCAGTATGTCTGGGTTTACCACAATAGGTACATTGTTTACTAGAACCAGAGGAAGCAGAATTGAACGAATTAGTCTGCTTAGATCCAGAAAACCGAGAACCAGAGGTTTGTTGAAAAGTGCAGTAGCTTCAGACAAAGGATATCCCATTTCCCTTTCTTGTTGTTGTACCAATGCAAATACACGATTAATAGGTGGAAGAGGATCAATCAACATTATTTGAGATTTCACAGGGGAAAATCGATCAGAGAGTCCTTTCAAGAAACGAATAACATAGTCTTGTTCTAAATGTTGTTTATAACTTGCAATTGCACCACAAGAACACTTTGGATTACAAGAACAAGAGACTATCTGGACGTAATGCTAAAAATTCATCCCGAGAATCTTTAATTTTGTAAAATAATCACTCACGCTTGGTCTCGATCGCTTCAAATTCTGGATTTCTTCCGCAAATCGCAAGTCCGAAAATATCGTTCGAGAAAACGCGCACGAAGATCATCCCATACATCGCAGCCTGATCGATCCATAGTATACTCTGAGCAAGAGACGACGAAATCGAACGGGTTAACCATGATAATACCATCATGTTGCACCGTTCCCAAACCGGAAACAATGAATCGGTTGATCTCGGTGCGGAATCGAACGATTGATGAACCCTAGCTTATTCTTCGACAACAATGCATTCCTCATCGCACGAGCCCATGAATGGTAATTAGACCTAGTGAGAATCGGTGATACAAGAATCGGGAGGGATTTTCATTTGGATGCAAGTAGAATGGATTCGCAATGTTCGTATTGAATCGCGAAGGAGGAGAGAATACACCGATGGATGAGTCGGTAGAAGACTAACCGAAGCCATCGGGTTTAGAAAGGGAATGGAAAAAGTAAATGAATAAAGTCCAAGAATGAACAGTGTAAGGTAAATGAATAAAGTCCAATAATGAACAGTTGTAAAGTAAACGAAATGGTACAGCAAGCACGTGAAGGTGCAGATCGAGACAAATAGAACACTGCAATGGCAAAACGGGAAAGAGAAAAAAAAATTTGAGGAGAATACAGGGTGTCAATGATTAACCTGCTTTGATACCATGATAAGATTTAGGAAGAAGAGAAAAATGAAATTGTAGAATCTTATTCATCCCTCAATGTACTGATACAAGGTCTTTATATAGACCTAATAAGACTCAATAAATGATATATACAGAATAACAAATTACATGAAAATAGAACTAACTAGTTACACTAAAATAGAACTAATTACACTAAAATAGGAATAATTAGTTACACTAACTATATACTCTAATAATCTTTATAATTTATGTTTATTACGGTGGATGCGGGTAGTTTTGCTAAACTTTTGATCGAACGCTAGCCGAATCATCAAAGGGGAGAAAATACTGATAAATAAAGAGCTACCCGTCTGACCACGCTTAGCTTAACTTGTGAGTTACTGACCGTCTGGGCACGCTTAACTTGTGAGGTGCTGACTATCGTACCAACAGTTCGACAGTTGATAGTAGAGGAACCACATATTATATATGAGACTCGTCATAGCCAAATCGTGACAGCTAGCTCCATAACTTGGCCTTGTTTCCAACTGCGATTGCTTAATCGTGATGCTATGTCCGATGGGTTTTGTTTGAACTTGAAGGTATTTATAAATCTCACAAGCACATGACGTTACATCAGTGATTAAACCCGCTACTTCTGGTTTACAAGAGAGTTTTTATGCCACCAGATTTTTTTTTTGCTAAGAAAAGGTTTTGGAGGGGTTCGACATCAGTCCCCCACTAAGGTCAGGGCACGGCCTCGGGCTCTTTGAGCATTTAATGGGGACTTACGAGATCGCTTACCAAAGGAGTCTCAACGACGGCAGTGGGGAGCGGGGATCGAACACACATCCTTTTAGGACTTGACCAAATCTCTTGCCATCTATGCCAACTCTCTTTGGCTATGCCACCAGATTTGAGTGCACATTATGTGCATATAATTATGTCATTCTTAGGTGCTCATATTTCTAATTAATTAGAGGTATGAGCATATTTTTTTGATTTTTTTTATATATTGTATTTATTTAGATTTAAATTATATGTTGTTTTCTGATATATTTTTTGCATCCACTATCTCAAATTAATTAATTTCTATAATACTGGTGTTACAGTCAAATATAAAATTGGAAACTAATTAATTTGAAATATTGGGTACAAAAAACATCTCAAAAAATAACATATAATTTAAATCTAAATAAATAAAATGTTTATAAAAAAAAAATATGTTCATACCTCTAATTAAAGGTATGATTATGTGCCCAGACTCATCAAATTCCTATTTCTCAATTTTTATATCTAATGGAGTGGGTTAAGGTCGGTAGCAGGCCCAAACTCGTAACGACTATATGGCCATGTCTATTGAAAGGAGTAACTCTTCTTAGTTTTTCATTTACATGAACTGATGAATAAGATCTGAACTTTCTGAGCAGAAAAAAAAAAAAAAAAAAATAAGATCTGAACTCAAATATTTACATTAAAAACAAAAGAATGTGAATGTGCTGTTATTATTTATTAACAAATAGATTTTAAAAATTTAGATCATCAAGTTCAAAAATTGTAATTGCATTTCAAGGGTAAAAAATGTATTAAATCTTATAAATTTACATTTTATAAAAAATATAACTTCAAAAGTGCACAAGTTTAACTTAACTAATTTTACAGTAATTTTTAAAATTAATACTTTCTCCTGTCCTAATTATATGATTAACTTTATAGAAATTACACTATAAATTAATGATAATAATACGAATTGATGATATGAATTTTTATCAATAATTAATATCCTTGTTAAATGAAATTTCCGTTTTTCTTTTTTAAATGCTAAAGTACAAAACGCATGGATGCCCTGAATAACTCCGGTACCGAGAAACAACAGCAAGCGCTGTCGTTTTAGGCTTTGCTTCACACTTATTATCAATTAGCTTAGCCGGAAATGCCGCGTGCGGTTGTTTTGGATCGCAATTGTCGCGGCGTAGAGCAAAATGTCGAACTCTGCGGCAGAAGGAATCCCGCAAGAGCCCATAAACCCCGATCAGAACCAAACTGACCAAAGCGAAGGATGGGAAACCATGGCTCGAGCTTGGCTTTCTTCTTTCCCTGAGGCTGAAGAAGTCACCATGGCCGAGGTCGAAACCTGGATCGACTCCAACCACGATTCTTTACCCGAGGGCCTCAAATCCATGCCTCGTTCTGATCTCTGTCACAGGCTTATTTCCATTCAGAATTGCATGAGATTCCCCCCTCAGGTGCTGATTTCTACTTGCTTCCCGTTCCCCGCATGAACTTCGAATTGCTCTCTCTATTAAATTTTTAATCTATTTGCTTGCTTGAATGTTTTTGTCGGATCTTCCAGTAGTTTGCTCTCGCCGTATTCTTTTTTTTTTTTTTTTTGATAAAACGCTCTCGCCGTATTCTGTTCCTCGTAATTTTTGTGGCAAGGATAGTCTAGAATAAACGTTACTAGCCCGTGGAGAGTAAGTGAGTGAGAAATATTAAATGTGGGTTCTTTCGCATTTTGGATCTGCTTGTGGGGTGACACGTGCAATTAATGTTAATCCTGTGATTAACATTAAATTTTAAGCTGGAGCTTTTTCTTAGATGCCAGATGGGAGAAATATCCTGAAAATTTAAGTAGGTTGGAGGATTCTCTAGACTACAAGAATGGGATAACCCTCATGTGAACTTTCTTCTCCCTTTCCCTGATTGATGTTACTGCAGTTCAATTTGTTTGGATTCCCTCATTTTGTGTTTTTTCCCCGGTTTTCTACCAAATCTTGGAATAATTTGACACGTCACAGCTTTTTGAGGAGGTTCTCATGTGCGATAATGTGGTGAGTAGCAGGCATATTAATCAATGTTCCGTTCCTTGATAGATGGGAGAACCGGCGTTTAAGGTTTCCATTCAGCAGTAGTACTTTTTTTATTGATGGTGATAAACTGAGATTGTGTTAAGCCTTTGCATTTATGAGGTAAAGAATAGCTTCTGAAGATTATAACTTGCTTAAGAAATATTTGTCTTGTCCCACAAATTAGGGTTTTTCTTTCTACCTCTGTGTGTAAAAACAGAGTAAGTGGATAACAAGGTCCATCGATATAGGCATGGTCTGTAAAAACTGGGACCTTCTGTATGTGTTTGTGTGTTTTTTGTTTCTTTATATGCGTAATATTTTATGACAATAAAAGATTGTTTGGATATAAAAACATTATCTAACCTTTTTAAGAATGTTTTATCTTGCAAGACTAGGTTATATTAACAATAATAGATTAGGAAACAACATGCCTACCTAAAGCACCTTATGCAGTTATGCTTCATTTAAGAATATAGGCTTTTTCATTTTTTTTTCTGATGATATATTTTTGAATCTTCATACCATGTTTGCCCTTAGAGAACTTCGAATGAATGTATAAACAAAAAAGTTACATATTAATTACAACACCTGACACTTTCTTGTCTTTCAATGTGGCAGGAAAAGGAAGCAAATCAGCTTGATATTCCACAAGCTCGATTTCAGCGCACGGATCAATGGATACCAGTTTATTCGTGGCTGGAAACTTTGGATAAGGATGAAGTGGTTAAGTCCAAAGAGATTTCTGATTGGCTAACTGAAAACCCTGAGGTTCAAGAGAAGTTGTGTTCAAGGCATTCTCGATATCATTTGATGCACTATATTAAAAAATGTCATTTAAAGATATTAAAGAGAAGAGAAAAGAAGAAGGTACCAAATTCTTTTCCCCTTATCTTTCCTAGTCCTTCTGTTTTTCTTTTGGGTTTACAGTTCAATCTGTACCATGAACATTGGAGAACTTTTATGTTGTGGATGTCTATATCAATCTTAGACAAAGTGCTTGTTATAGTTTTGCCTTATATCTTTCCCATCAGCGTTAAAGTTATCTCATCTTTGATGTCAATTGTGCCTGTTTGGAGTGCAGCGTTAGGACCAGCAATTTTGAAAAAAAGTCCAGTAACGTTGCCAACTGCATTTTGGTCCATTTGGTTGAGCGTTAAGGAAAAAGCTCAAAAAGCCCGTTAAGGAAAAAGCTCTACCATGGAGCTTTTTCCAAAAAGCTCAGCTCTCAGCTTTTTGACATGGGCCTCGCCACTTCTACCACCATCAATCCAAACACAAATCAGATAGCTTTTAAGCCACTGTTCCTATCGAACTTTTTTTAAAGTCAGATAGCTTTTAAACCACCGCTCTTACCGTCAACCCAAACAGGCCCAATGACTATTACCAATTATTTGTGGTGTAAAATTGTTGATAACTGGGCGCATCTGCTTATACATTGAGAGTATCTTTTACTACTTGCATACTTGAACAGGTTTTAGATCAGCCTGACAAGGATACTTCACTGAAGGTTCAGAAAGATGTGCCAATGAAACACCCGGCCCCACTTCCATGTATGTTTGTCTTAATTTCTCATTGCTTATCTGTCTTGAAAAATTTAGAAAAGAATGTTTGTTTGACTTTCCATCCTATCAAACCTTATGCCTCCTATTTGTCTTAATTTCTCATTGCTTATCTGTCTTGAAGAATTTAGAAGAGAATGTTCGTTTCACTTTCCATCCTATCAAACCTTATGCCTCCTATCTTTGTAGTGTTTACCAAGCATAAATGGCACATTTCTTTGAAGTAACTTATCTGGTGGGACAAAAATGCTGACACCTTATCTTTAAGGGAAGGGTAGAGAATAGAAGTGAGGGGATGAAATTATTGAAAATCTCTGACAAACAATAATATGAAGACAACCATAAATGTTATGTGTGTGAAATCAATTTGGTTCTTTTTTCTTAATTGCAGTTTGGGCAGCTGCCCTGCTAATTCGTGGTGATCATACATTCATACCTTAGCTCATTCCATCTAGCCTTCTTAGCTTTCTCTTTCTCCCTCTTTTGTATGCGCTTAAGCAAGTCTGTTCTGGGTGTAGTTCTTTTGAGTTCATTTCTTTTGCCTGGATTGGGAATATTGAGTGAAATATATTTTTAAGATTGGGAATTTTGGGTGAAGTATATTTCCTTTCTTCCGGTAATCCCCTTTTCATTTTTAGTTCCTTTGCAAGCATAAGCCATACTTGAGTTTTTAGGATATCATATTTCTAACCCCATGGCTCGGTCAGTAGGCCTGCCTTATAGGAAATAGTTTAATTTAATTATAATATTAATTATGATTAATTTTTGAAGAAAAAGTAGAGGGTAATTCTGTAGAGTCCTCTACCTTTAAAGTGGCTAAGCTTTCTTACCATTAGATCTATACTCAAATGTGTTATTAATCCTCTGCTGATGTTGCAGGTAGTTCTTTAAACAATATTCCCAAAGACAGCGATTTGTACATTACCAAAAGAAACGAAGCCTATCGCAAATATGAGATGTAAGTAAACTTGTAGACCTTTTCTCTTCTGTTAGCATCTTAGAGGAAATTTCTTAATTAATGAGATTCATTTCTTAATACTTAATCCCTAAACCTATTATACATTACAATGGAAGTTGATGCTTAAGTAGTTAATCTTATCTTGATGGGTTTTCAGTTTAGTGGAATTGGAGAAGCTGCTTTCCCCAACAATGCCGAAGCCTTCCGAGGCAAAATGAAGCAGACAGAGAAACTCACAACCATTGAAGTTGGAAGGCAAATCCGACAGCCAATTCGTTCTTTTGGCATAATATTGACTGAAACAATGTTTGCCTATTAACTTATTAAGAGTGCTTACTGATCACATCAGCTGCCGCATTGTTCATTGTCATAATGAGCATTGCTTTAAGCTTTTGTTATGCCATCAATGATAACTATTTAGATTCGGAAGGAGCTCAGGTTTAGTTTAGTATTTAGGTCTTGATTATTCATAAATCATGGAATTTACTTGATTTTATGTTTGTAAAGCGACTAATAGCTACTTCCTCTGGTCCTAATTATAGGAACACTTTTGTAGTGTTTTTAACACTACAAAAGTGTTCCTATAATTAGGACCGGAGGTAGTATTATTTAATTTTATAAATATGATTAGAATCATAATATTATTAAATGTGAGACCGACACCTCCATAACTCATGCATACATATCAAATGATAAAAGGAGTTTCTTCCTTAGATTTTCGCCTATGGTTACCATTCTCTTTCTTCATGGAGTTGTAGGAAAGGTTTGAAATTCCCCCTACCATATTTTTACCCAAATCCCGAATTCAGTTATGAAGGCCTTCAATATTCAACATATAAAAAAAAAATTACAGCAACATAAAAATTTGGTCATGTTTGAACTTTTCAATATTATGCTATCATATTAACCTTTCCTTTTATTTGACGAATTCCTTTTACTTAGCTGACAATTGTTGGTGTGTGGAGAGAAAAGAAACAAAAAAAAAACCACTACTCAGTGAAAAAACACATACATGAAACCACTACTCACAAAATAAAAAGAAAAAAAAAAAACACATGAAAATCATGTTGCCTTTGATGGGAACGCGATCTTCAGACAAGATATGATTAGTAGGCGCCCTTCAAATCTTTATCTCAAAATAAAAGTGATTGTACGGATGATGTTTAGTTTTTATTAAAATTATTGTTTTTTAACATTATTTTAAATTTAATTCAAAGTTAAAATACTCTTAAATAATATAAAGATATTAGCAATATTTAATAGACACTTGTATATGAAAGGGTCCAGCAGCAAGAATGAGTGGTCCGAATTATGTTAAGAAAATCAAGAAACATCTTTATTGATAACAAATAATTGTTTACAAGATACAAATCAACTCACTTAGGTTTAATAATGATCCTCCCTTACTTGAAGGTGATTAACCACTAATCCTAACTCTAAGGATCTTGGAGGGACTTCCCTCTCTAGAGAGAGACTCAAATTATCCTCTCTTTAAACATGGTGATGATTTAACTATCATACACACTTAGCACATTAACTAAGACATTTATTTATAAGGATCTAATACGTTGCCATATATGTGTATGCATGATTCAATTTTGGTCAAAGAAATTGTCTAGGCTTTTTAAAGATAAATAATATATGGAGCTCAGCCGAAGACTGACAATGCATTATTCAAATTTCAAACCAAAGAGACGGCAGATTCAACTAAATGGCCATCATTTATCATACCGGCTATGTTACAAATGGCTCCAACTTAAACTCTTGCTAAAACTTGAACTTTGAGAGTATTTCACAGTGCACTCATAATGAGTTGCTTGAAAATTGTATTGATAATTCTATTGTCAGCATACTTGGCATCATCGGGTTATTCCACTGGAGTGCAGCCTCTTTCCAAGATTGCTATTCACAGAGCCACTTTTGAGCTTCACCATAATGCCTCCATTAAAGCTCATCCTCTTCTTCTAGGCATCAAGGTCAAATCTCTATCCTCACCATTAAAGCTTCCTTCGAAGCCATGATTTGGTTCCTATAGTTAACATAGTACAAAGAGATCTCTTGTTGTTTTGTATAATGAGTCCTATGTCTGGTAGTCTCACAAGTAAAATGTGGTTTATAAGTTCAAGGGACTTTTCCAATCCAAGTTAAGTCTAAAAGGAGAGTCCAATTCCAAAAAAACTAATCTATCGGGTGGGGAGCCCCTTAAACCTATAAGACACGCCTCAATGTAGGACTTATGACAATCTACCCTCTTTGAGAGTCAACGTTCTTGGTAGCTCCATAAGTCCAAAAAGAGAAATCGATCTCAAAATACTAGCCTATCGGGAGAGAGGCCTACTTGAACTTATAAACCACATTTCACTTGTGAGGCTTACTCATAACATTATTATGAAACATACGAGTTCAAATGGATGAAGGAGATGATAATGATGATGCAAGTTTCTGTGTTGTTGCTAGGGAAGGATTCTGAGTGGGTAACTGTGGAATTTGAGAGTCCTAGTCCCAGTAAAGATGACTGGGTTGCTTTTTTTTTTCTCCTACAAATTTCAAGTAATGTCTGTCCTTTTTATTAGGATATTATTAATTGGAATTATCTCAGTTTTTTGGGGAATTTAATGGGTTTGGATTCTCTGTGCAATGTGTAGCTCATCATTTTGTCTAGATGTTGACAAGTCAGAAAACTCAAGGCAAGTGGCACCCTTTATATGCTCAGCTCCTATCAAGGTAACCACATGTGGCATGTGTCATTTGAAACTGTTGAGTCTCACTGTGGGAGAGTTGGCTTAAATGAGGAGCCTTATAAGGCATTGGGTTCCCCAACTCTAATTGCTAGCTTTTGGGGTATGGTGCTCTTAATGAAAGCATCATTGTAACGAATATAAGTGCCTGAAAGAACTACACCCTAAAAACTACTCCCTTTGGTCCTTATTGTAAGATATCAACTAACAAGTTTATTTGGTCCTTTTTATAAGGCACTTGCTTGTTCCTAAGGAGTATTAATTATTTGTTTCCACATGTGCCCCTAATTAATAAGGGTAGTGGGTGAGAGTAATAATTTTATAATATTAGAGTTTAGTACAATTAGTAAGGGTAATATTGGAAGTTACTTAAATTGTAGGACAACTTTATTGACTTTAACTGTTTTTATTGGTTTGTGAGATTTGTTAGTTGGTGCCTTATAATAAAAGATCAGAGGGAGTACCTATTAGAGTTGAGGAATCCAATATTTTATAAAGCTCCTCATTCAAGGCAACTCTCCTACTCCTACCATGGGGACTACTGGTAAATACTCAAACTGAAACAGTTCAATTCAACAACTTGAAAACTCAAACTTGTCTCTCTCTATGGATTCTGAATTTTGCAGTATAGGTTGGCCAACGAATCCAACAAGGACTACACCAAGACAGGCCAAGCATCTCTCTCAAGTTTCTTCTGATTAATCAGAGATCAGATTTCTCAATTGCATTATTCTTTGGAGGATTGTCAAATGTTTGTGTCTATTTTGCGGCATTATATTCTTTCGTTTACTTAACAAAACCTCTATAACATATTCAAGATATCAATGAAGAAGTGTGTGATTAATGCAGCCAAAATTGGTGGCAATGTCAAATACAATCACCTTTGTGAATTCAAAAGATCCACTCTATCCACGCCTCTCTCAGGGTAAAGCTTGAGACGAAGTAAGTTTGTCCATATCAATAATACATCATCATGTGTTAAACTATTCTTGAAATGATGTCATTTTGAATTAGTTATGAGATCAAGTTTTGTAGAATTATGCAGAGATATGTGCCAGTCTTGGATTTTTATTCAGGAACCAAGCTTGTTCCTGATAATTGCAGATGACAGTAACGTGGACAAGTAGCTATAACATTGACGAAGCAGTGCCTTATGTTGAGTGGGGACTAAAGGGAGCATCTCAAACACAATCACCAACTTCAACCTTGACTTTTAATAGAGGTAGTATGTGTGGTTTGTCTAGTTTACCTTGGTTTTCCACATAGTTCAACTTAACAAAGTGGGCAAAATTTTCTCAAATTGATCATCATTTTTAAGCCTTAAATTGGGAAAATCCTCAAACTCTCTATAGATAATGAAAGGAGAGAATTCTCTTCAAACACATAAGGACGATCCAGGTGAAGAGAGAAAACATTTTGGTGGACCTCACATGTTAGGTGGGACTCATGAACCTCTCTTTTTCTCTCCTCACAAATAAATAGGAAAGAGAAAGTTGTCTTGAAAAGTCATGTTCAATAAAGTTTTGTAAGAAAAAAAGGAAATGTTTTACGCTATGTAATCTTGTAAAATGGTCATGATGACCGTGAGAGTTTCATAAACATTTATAGATATTTTTTTGGTACAATAAACATTTATAGATATTATTTTGCCTGAACCATGTGACTAAGAATTTAACCTGAATTTTAGTTTATTTACTTGGAAACCCCATACTGACTAAGGTTTTATCCTGGTCATTTATCTTTAGTCCTCTCGGGATGAGAATGAATGATACAAAATACTACTACTTTTTATATTTAATGGTTCAAATTTTGAAGACGTTTCCACAAAACCATAGTGTTTTTGGCTATGAAACTCTTTTTCCTTTCTTTCTTCCTTGTAGGCTGCCAAACAAGACCTAAACCATGGAGCTAAAAAATTTCTCCAATTTTTATTGAAAATGGGAGAAATATCCACACATCCTAACAACATCATTCTAAATAACCAATTGTTCTTATTCTTTAATGCGCAGGTCCGCAAGCACGAACAGTTGAATGGCGTGATCCTGGTTTTTCCCATACCAGTTTCTTGAAAGATTTATGGCCAAACTCATTGTATGCACATTAACCATTTTATTTTATGCCTAAAACAAAAAGGACATAAAAAAGTGACAAACTTTTTGAAAAATCTGATGATTCTTGTCATTTCAGGTACACTTACAAGCCATAGATTATCCAATGGTTCATATGTGTGGAGCAAAACATACCAATTCAAGTCATGACCATCTCCAGGACAGGACTCATTGCAACGAGTCATATAATATTTGGTGACATGGGAAAGGTAACTTTAATTGTAATTGCTTATATGTTTCAAGTGAACTTCTCTGCTTCTTATTGCAGTGTTATATCCACTCAACAAAAATGTTTCAGGCAGAGCGTGATGAGTCCAATGAGTATAATAATTATCAGCCGGGTTCTCTGAACACCATAGATCAACTCATCAAAGACTTGGATAACATTGATATAGTCTTCCACATTGGAGACATCACTTATGCTAACGGCTATATCTCACAGTGGGACCAATTTACATCACAGGTGGAACCCATAGCATCAAGAGTGCCTTACATGATTGCAAGGTCGGTTTAGTTAGTTACTCTCTGTATGCAATATTATATTGTGTTTTTGGATTACTTTACACACTCACTTGGAGTACTTCTTACAGTGGAAATCATGAACGTGATGTGCCTGGGACTGGTTCCTTTTATGATACAAATGATTCAGGGTGGTGTACTAGCTGAAACCATGCATGTTTTATGTTCCAGCTGAAAACCAAGCTAAATTCTGGTAATCATTAGACGTGATTAAGGGGATATCAGTTCTTGAATTGTTTCTCGACTTCATTCTTATTTGCATCAACATAGAGTTTTATATAATATGAGTGAGTGACAATGAATTGTTTTATTAGCAGAGTACTGTGTATTGGTTTTTGTATGTATGGGACAGATTTTGGAATGTTCCACTTCTGTATAGCAGTCAGTGAGCATGATTGGAGGGAAGAGAGTGCTCAGTACAAGTTCATTGAGAATTACCTTGCATCATCAGACAGACATGGTTGATTTTTGCTGCTCATCGTGTTCTTGGTTATACGTCTTCTTACTTAGACCAAGGTATTTCTGGAGAACCTATGGGAAGAGATAGCTTACAAAAGCTGTGGCAGAAATATAAAGTAGACATTGCGTTCTATGGCCACATCCACAAGTATGAAAGAACTTGCCCCGTTCATCAGGTATTCCTAGATGAGAGATTTCTTGTCTCTCGTATTTTGCATGCATTCACAATATAAGTTGCAAATTAATGCATTATATTTGGGTTCTTTGGCGCAATTTTCTATTCATGTGTTCATTTAGTGCAGTTGAAGAGGAAATGACATGCAAATGGTGAATTAGATGTATTAGGTGTTATAAGGAACAGAAAGGATCGTATTTCCGTTTTTTTGAGTTCATAGACTTATCTTTTCCTTTTCTTTTTCCTGGAAGGCAGAGTGTTTCATATAAATCCAAGAAATTGACGACGTTATTTTCTTCATCTTAATTTCAAAAACACCTCGGTGTTAATACTTGATATGGAGAGAGGACCAGGGCCCAACGGATTGATGGAGGGCTTATTTAACATTAAAAACATTGGGCCTAGAATAGGAAAGGGGCCGCGCGAACGCAGGCCCCCACTACCAGAAATTATGACGTAGGCTCCACCATTTAGGTAGACCTTAGGCTTGCACCCCTCCAAAGTGCAATGGAGGTCACAGGCCTAGGCTATGGGCCTTATTGATCACCCATTAACCCCGCCCAGGTAAGTATTTTGATACAGTGCCCCTTCCCTTCCTTTTATAGTCTGTCTTCCTCTCCCCCATTTGCTATCTGCGCGATGTGGGACTTTTACCATGTTCATAGGATATCAGCTGATTCCTTCCTAGTTAATTCATCTACATCATCTGGCCATTTCTCCTGCTTTGTTGGCAACACAGTGTGACACTAGCTGATAATTACAGGAACACAAAGGATCATATTTCCTTTGAAATGAGTTATTATAGGCATAATCTGTTCCAAAATACACACATAAACACATGAAAAAAACACTAAAATGAGTGTTAGGTACAGGTGGTGATTAAGACCCATGGATACACATTGCTTTATTGAGTTTTTTTTTATTGATATTTTTGTGAGCAGCTTACCACTCTGTGGTCATATTTATAAATCCCTTTTGAAGAGAGTGAAAGTTGATTGATAAATAAGACCAGCGTGATACTTGTTTCAAATCCTGATTTGGGTTCTTAATATTGAATGTAATGTAGAGTCAGTGTGTTAATTCAGAGAAGCATCACTATCCAGGTATGGTGAACGGAACAATCCATGTGGTGGCGGGCGGTGGAGGAAGCCACTTGTCGGGGTTTGGACCGGTTGAGACAAGCTGGAGTATTTTCAGAGATTCAGACTTTGGTTTTGTGAAATTGACGGCGTATAATCACTCGTATCTTGTGTTTGAGTATAAGAAGAGCAGTGATGAGAAGGTGTATGATTCCTTCACAATCTCAAGGGACTAAAGGGATGTTTTGGCCTGTGTTCATGACGGTTGTGAACCCATTACTTTGGCCACTTGAAATTCACTCATTCGTCATAAATTACAAACTACGTACAATAAAGTGTTTGTTTTGATTAATAACTACACAGTGATGCATGTTTATTGGTTAGTACTTAAGATAAAGCTTGAAAAGTTTGAGTACCTGAGAATTGTGTGTTAGCACTATATGGTTTGCGTTTTTTGCATCACGATGGCTGAGAAGCGGGAACCCTCTGGACACGATTTTTATCAAAAATTTTCTAATGAGTCACTGTCTAACATAGTAATCTCATGTTAAATACAATTTGATCAATAAAAACACGTGTAAAAAGAAGAACATACGCCAGTGAGTCAACTTAGTGATGCGTTACTACAAAAAAAATGCCATTTGTGGCGGTTAATTTGTAGCGGTCAAAATAAACCGCTACAAATATGTGAATTTGTAGCGGTTTATCCCGAAACCGCTACAAATTTGTAGCGGTATGACTCGAACCAAGTGGCGCGCTGGTTCATGAACGACATTTGTAGCGGTTATCATAAACTAACCGCTACAATGGCGCGAAGTTGGCGCCAAATTTGTCGCGGTTTCTTTATACAAACCGTCACAAATATGGCGCCAGTTTGGCGCCTTATGGCGCGCCATTAGTAGCGGTTTTGAAACCGTTACAAAACGCAAAAAAAAACCGCTACAAATGTGAACCGCTACAAAAACTGTTACATCAACCGCTACAAAGTGTGTAATATTAAAATTTGAATATTTCGAATCCCGCCAAGTTTATTTTTTAAAAAAAATATGTTCATATGTGTGTATGTGTGTGTATCTATGTATGTATATGTGTGCGTCTACACACAAATATATATAGACACACATGTGTGTGTACATATATGTATGTATATATGTGTATATATGTGTGTTTACACACAAATATATATAGACACACACAAATATGTGTGTGTACATATATGTATATCTGTGTGTCTGTCAATATATGTGTGTGTGTGTATGCATATATGTGTACACACACATATGTATATGTATATGTATACATATATATACACACATATTATATATAGTAAGACCATTGTTTCAATTAGATAGTGTGTGGAAAAGAAAATTCTACATCGGAGAGATATGTGAAGAGTTTTTGATTTACTTTTAGTTATGTCATTTTAAATTTATATAAGGGCATTTTAGGAAAATGAGTAAAATTAACTAATTTAGCTTCTTTCCTTAATCTCCTCAAAATTGGTTAAATATGTCCTATAATTAGGACTAGAGGGAGTACCAAATAACAAGTTTATTTGGTCATTTTTATAAGGCATTTACTTGTTCCCAAGGAATATTAATTATTTGTTTCCATATATGCCCATAATTAATAAGGGTAGTAGGTGAGAGTAATAATTATATAATTTTATAGTTTAGTTTAATTAATAAGGTAATTGTAAGACAATTTTATTTGGTTTATGAGAATTATTAAAAACCATACATAAAACCTTTTTTTATACATAATACATTACTTTTTTTTATAGATAATACATCTAGGAAAACGTAGAGAACTGAGAACATCACTTTTTCCGAGCAAAAAAAGAACATCACTTTGGGCCCACTACAAAGTTAGCAAAAGCCGGCTTAATATACTTTAAGCCATATCATGGGCTAAAACTCAAAACGGGCTTCACACTAGGACAAACAACCATTCGGCTTAAAATTTGGATTGGACCACAGAACGTTGTAATTTAAAATGTGCTCTCGTTCGCAGGACAAAAACATTGGGCTTTGTTTTGGACAGGGGCCGCGCGAACGCAGGCCCCCTCTCCCACAAATTATGACGTAGGCTCCACCATTTAGGTAGACCTTAGGCTTGCACCCCTCCAAAGTGCAATGGAGGTCACAGGCCTAGGCCATGGGCCTTGCTGATCACCCATTAACCCCGTCCAGGTAAGTATGTTGTAACAGTGCCCCTTCTCTTCCTTTTATACTCTCTCTTCCTGTCTCCCAATTATCATCTGTACGATGTGGGACTCTCAACACGTTTATGCATGTGTGTGTATATCAGCATGTCTTCCTTCTTAGTTAGTTCATCCCTATCATCTGGCCATTTCTATTTTCTCCTGCTTTATGTGCATGATGATGGAAATGCCGAAAGATTCTTATCTACACACTCACATAGTAATATAGCACTCAAGAAATTATTAAATATTATAAATGAAAGATGAGGAGCCCAAATGCCCAATCATTACGCACATAAAAAAGATTCCTTACTAACAAACTATGCTTTCAAATGGCTCATTGGATGAAATATTTAGAGAGCATGGAAAGGGGATACTTGGATTTTTGCCACCTGCTTTTGTAAAATGAGTGATGTATAATGTTTTTTTTTTTTTCAAAAGCTATTTATATTATTACTACAAACCGGTGCAATACATGAAAACAAACTGAAGATGGAATACAAACAAAGCAAAATCAAATACAACAAAATAAACCAAATATAAGAACAGTCAATCACCGTACATTAAAGATTTAAGAGTAGAAGTAGAAGCATGGACAAAACCGGCCTCTTCGATGCCCAAGGCTAGAAGTGATGTGAAAGAAAGTGTTGGTTGTAAAACCAACCCTAATGGGCACACCTTCTTTTAAGCATTAGCTCCAATTAGAGCAACTGCACAGATACCTCGTCTTGGAGTAAAGATCAAAGAAAACCCAACCTCAGAAGGAAGAAAACCCATGGTATCCTGAAGAACAGTTCTGCTCCTCCGTTCAAGCAAATATGGTGACCTCGACCACACACCAAACAACACCTCTTGAAATCTTCCCCCAATAACGGTAGATCCGAGCCGCCAGGTGATAGTCGAATTTAATAGCGTTCAAACAACCATCCAACCAATAGGATTTATACTCAGATCTCATAGATCTGTTTATTTCCTGAGAAAACAAGAACACCACCACAAAACTCAGCATCACAAAAAAATAAATAAAAGACAGATAGCTCTCACTGCCGCAGATCAGATCTGAAGAAGGAGAGGAAAAAACTCGCCACAAGGACGAGAGAAGTGCACAACTGCCAGAAATCAGAGGGAGAAGGCCAGAGATCAAAGATTTGAGAACTGATCTACCACTCTAACGCAGTTGTGGTATAAAATGATACTTGCCGGCGGCTTGTGATGGTGCCACAAGCCGCCGGCGAGAAAGAGATGAAGGAAGGTCATAAGGCAGAGAAAAGAGAATTCAGATTTTAGGGTTAAAGATTTTGCCGCACTTTTCAACCAGTGATGTATGATGTTAATAACATAACAAGGAAACAAAATCAATGGTGGATGTAATAAAGCTGCGACTGAGTCATTATACCACGTCCTACGTATTTTCTGAAATTTGAAGTACGTGACTAAACAAACCTGCGTGAAATGGTAAGATAAAATAACTGAATATTGGAAATTGAATGATTTTATAATTTGCAAAAGTATTAAAAAAGGGGAGATTAACACATGTATGAAACAATAGTAATTACTTTGCATAGACTTATTTTAAGGCAAAGCTTTTCATATAAATCCAAAACATGTTTTCTTCATTTGTTTTCTCTAGTAGCACGGTTACACTGAATTTCAATTTAAACCTTTCTTGGTGTTTGTTAGCATTCAGCTTCAAGATACTCCTTCTAGTCCTTATTATAAGGTACTCCTTTTGGTCCTAATTATAAGACAATATTTGGGAGTTGATTTTGGTCCTAATTATAGGACAACATTCTAATTTTTGTCAATTTCTTCCTAAAATACCCCTATTTTATTTTCTCAAGTGTGTTTGATTTTTTGTGAGTATTTGTATGTGAGTGCATAGACTCTTCCTGTCAATGAAACTTTAAGATATATATGTGTGTATCTATGTATGTATATGTGTGCGTCTACACACAAATATATATAGACACACACACGTGTGTGTACATATATGTATGTATATATGTGTGTGTGTCTGTGTATATATGTGTGTCTACACACAAATATATATAGACACACACAAATATGTGTGTGTACATATATGTATATCTGTGTGTATGCATATATGTGTACACACACACATATGTATATGTATACATATATATACACACATATATTATATATAGTAAGACCATTGTTTCAATTAGATAGTGCATGAAAAGGAAAATTCTAAGTCGGAGAGATATGTGGCAAAAGTTTTTGATTCACTTTTACTTATGTCATTTTAAATTTATATAAGGGCGTTTTAGGTAAATGAGTAAAATTAACTAATTTAGCTTCTTTCTTTAATCTCCTCAAAATTGGTTAAATATGTCCTATAATTAGGACCGGAGGGAGTACCAAATAACAAGTTTATTTGGTCATTTTTATAAGGCATTTGCTTGTTCCCAAGGAATATTAATTATTTGTTTCCATATATGCCCATAATTAACAAGGGTAGTAGGTGAGAGTAATAATTATATAATATTATAGTTTAGTTTAATTAATAAGGTAATTGTAAGACAACTTTATTGACTTTAATTATTTTTATTGTTTTATAAGAATTATTAGTTAGTACTCCCTCCGTCCCTAATTATAGAAACAAATTTTAGAGTTGGTTTTGGTCCTAATTTTAAGAGCAAGCTTTAACTTTTGTCATTTCTTTCCTATAATACCCTTATTTATACTTTCTCAATAATAATTAAAGACAATAATAATTTAATAATACACCTATATTTTTTATAAAGTAAATAATGTTTGCAACTCATTAATGTCATATAAAAATAGTGTCATTTTTTATTTAATGTTCAATGTTCATTTTCCATTGTGCATAAGTATATAATTTTATACTTTATACACCTATATATTATATCGCAAGACTTTTTGATTTAATGTTCAATGTTCATTTTCCAGAAATTGATATCGCAATACTCCATTGTGTTCTGACAAAAAAAAAAAAATACTCCACTGTTCATAATTGCTCTAATCTCTTTTTTAATTTTCAGAGGGGTATTTTTGAAAAATACACATAATTAACTAATTTAACTTCATTCATTAATCTCCCCAAATTCTGGTAATTTACTCCTATAATTAGGGACGGAGGGAGTACCTTATAATAAAAACCATACATAAAACCTTTTTTTATACAAAATACATGACTTTTTTTTATAGATAATACATCTAGGAAAACGTAGAGAACTGAGAACATCACTTTGGGCCCACTACAAAGTTAGCAAAAGCCGGCTTAATATACTTTAAGCCATATCATGGGCTAAAACTCAAAACGGGCTTCACACTAGGACAAACAACCATTCGGCTTAAAATTTGGATTGGACCAAAGAACGTGGTTTAAAATGTGCTCACGTTCGTAGGACAAAAACATTGGGCTTTGTTTTGGACAGGGGCCGCGCCCCTCCAAAGTGCAATGGAGGTCACAGGCCTAGGCCATGGGCCTTGCTGATCACCCATTAACCCCGTCCAGGTAAGTATGTTGTAACAGTGCCCCTTCTCTTCCTTTTATACTCTCTCTTCCTGTCTCCCAATTATCATCTGTCCGATGTGGGACTCTCAACACGTTTATGCATGTGTGTGTATATCAGCATGTCTTCCTTCTTAGTTAGTTCATCCCTATCATCTGGCCATTTCTATTTTCTCCTGCTTTGTCAGCGACACAGCGTGACACTTGCTGAAAAATTACAGGAACTTAATTTGTGACTATCTGAAATAAAAAAAAAATTAAATAAAATCGCATATGTCAACTAAGAAAAGTAGTCCGAATTCTGTATAAGTTCTTTTATTTGTGTGTTATTACATTTGTTTCTTAGTTCTCTTCCAAAGAATGCAATGAAGTGTCAGATGAATCTTCATCCTATTGGTTTGTGCAAGCGTTGCAACTCCGGTATAGAATGATGTTCATGCCATTAAAGATTGTGGAGCTGGTAGGAATTTTTGGGCGTCGATCATTCATCTAAGCCACCATAGTGGGTTCTTCTCTAGGACCACTGGTGATTGGATGCAATTAAATTTGAGGCACAATATCAGGCCTGAAAAAGGATGATGAAAAAACCTGCTTGTTGACATTTGCTAGCTACTTTGGCGAGACTGAAATGAATCAGTGTTGACCAAGTATATCCAAGAGTGTCGTCAATTTTGGGAACTACAACTAATGCTCTCCAGAAACTTTGTGGGGTTAATATGGGCATGAACTAGGGACCATCAGGCTTATTAGAGACTAGGATCCCAAAGCCGGTGATTGAGATTGAAGTGGATGGTGCCTTTTCTCATATGCATCGGAAAGATGCTTTTGGAGGGATTATTAAGAATGCACAAGGAGTGGTTATAGAGGGCTTTCGTCTTTGTCTAGAAAATGACAATTCTTTAACAGCGAAATTATGAAGTTGTCATATGGGTTTGAAACAAGCTTGGGATGCACTACAAAAAAAGTCGGAATTCCATCGATAACTGGATTTTCGACGGAAAATGTCCGTCGCAGAAAAAACCATGGCAGAGGATATTACCAACAGAATTCCGTTGTTAATTTCCGACGGAATTTTTTTCTTTGATAATTTCGTCCCTAATCCGAAGTTTTTTTTGTAGTGATGGTGGTTATCGGAACATTGAACTAAGCATTGATTCTCAAGAGGCTTTAAGCCTGATTTAGAGGGACATTCCTGATTTTCATGAGGACAAATCGGTTATTATGGAAGTCTAAAGTATGTTGAGTCGTAGCTGGAAGTTAAACTTGCAGTATATAACAAGAGAGAGCAACACATACAATGGCGGATCTCCTGGCTAAAAGGGCTTTCAATGATTGCCTGGAATTGACCTTACTTGGGCGGGATATTGTATTATCTAAATTGCTTGAAGCAAATAGAACATAAGGGATAGTTTTTAGTTTTCCTTTGTATCAGGGGGGAAAAAAAAGACGAAGAACATTGCTCAAATTAATGTCTTAAGATATTGGGTTAATTAGTCTTCAATTAAGAATACAAAATAACCACGCTTCAATTGTGTCATACTAGCTAAGCCATGATCAATACTTATTTCACATATTATCTCAGACTTTATGCATATACGATATACTGTATGTTGTGATTGAGTAGTACAACCGACAAAAAAGAATACTACTCCAGTCCTTAATATTAAACAAATTTGAATAGTTGATTTTGGTTTTAAATATAAGATATATTTTTCATATTTGTTAATTTTTTTCCTAATTTGCCCCTATCGATTCTCCCTTAATAATCAAGGAAGAGGGAGAATGGAGGAATTAAAGAAGATGCTTAGTGTGTTTTAGATTTAGAAAATACATGTCATGTTAGTCAACTCAATTAACTTCCGTAATCAAATATATATATATATATATATATATATATATATATATATATATTAATCAAAACAAATATAAAATCTATATCAAGTCACAATAAACACAAGTAAAAAAACAATACTCCAAGTTTATCAAGTATCACTAAAGAGATAGTGATATTTACCGTATAATGAAGAAGTGGCAAGAAGAATAAGAAACAGAGCCGATTTGAAAGAAATTTTCCCATGGTTCCCCTGCTCTGCAAATTCATGGAAAAATTGTCAAAGAGAACTACTTATGCTTCTTGCAATATTAACACGCTCATCTAAATACCTGTTTGGCCTAGCTTATTTTTAGCTTATCTTCTACTTATAAGCATAAGCTAGGCCAAACAGGATTTTACATAAGCTCTTATAATTATAAGAGCTTATTTTATAATGAAGAAAAAAGAGCTTAAAAATAAGCTCATATGAGGAGCTTATTTTTAAGCTCTTTTTTTCTAAACTCTCTTTTTTTTTTTAACAAAAAAAAGGAAGAAAAGAGAACCTGTAATCTCTTGATTGAACACTATTGCGGCCGCCACCTCCGCCGCCGCCGCCGCCCTATTATAATATATCTTTTATGATAATTTTTATTAGAAAAAGTGTTTATAACAAAAATTTTGTCAAACAACTTATTTTTAATTTCAGCTTTTAAGTAACTTTTAAGCTAAAAAATTTATATAATCACCGAACAGCTTTTAATTTTTTTTTTTAAAAGCTCTTTTTTTTTAGCTTTAACTTAAAAGCAGCTTTTAGCTTAAAAATAAGAGGATCCGAACGGACAGTAGTGAATTATGGATAAAGATTTGGATGGACTTGGTATAATATATTGGCCCAAAAAAAGGATGGACTTGGTATAATATGAGTATTTTTTTTTTTATTTAGAAAATAGACAATACTATCGATTCATGCAATCTTCAGCAACTGAAAAACTGTACAAGATAAATAATGCCTTAAATGATTCGCAGATAGTTCAAGATTTTTTTTTGCCCGCACATAGTCCAAGATTCATTCATTATTCGTGTGGTTTTTTATTTATCTATGGGGTTAGTCTTAATATATTACTTGTGTTAAATATTCCTCTGGTCATGGATTCCTATAGTCCATATTAGTGCTATTTGCAAGATAGAGAGAGAGAGAGTCTTTTTTGCCGTATGTATAACTCACATTATGAAATTTTCATACAAATTTACAGCTTTATTGTTTATTTATTATTGTGAATACTTTGTATTACTAGAATATAATCCCTCTCTGCTTCAAAATATAAAAAATAAATACCTACTTTACATGTATCAAAAAGTTAGTTAAAAGTAGTTAAAAACAACAAATATGCAATGTTACACACCTACCGGTCTCGCCCTCTCGAGTGGCGGGTAGTGTGGTCCTTTATTTTAATTCAATTTCCTAGGTTAGTTACGTCATACATCAAAGTATAAGCAGCAGAGCGTGCATCGGTTTGAATAAAGTATACTGATAAAATAAAATGCAGAAAGGTAAATATTTCCTTGGAGGGATTAGTATACAGTTATCCCAAACACAGTATCCAACACGCCAAAATAATAACTATACAGTTATCCAGATGTCCAAAATAAATATCCAAAATAAAGTCACCCACAGCTCAATCTTGCTTCGCACGCCTACCTACATCACCCAGCACCGCCCTAGAAGCACTCTCGAAATCCTTGCAACAGCCCGAGATTCAGAGTAACCATTAATCTCATATAACATGTGTATGTAATGCATGTATGACACCATAATCAGGAAAATATTAAATCACACAACATTCAGTAAACATGTGCAGTAATATAAAAGCATACCACACATATGCAACATTTACTACGGAGGGACCAAGTCCTAATAACAAACTCAGGACTACTCCACAAAGCAAGCCTCGGATCCACGACGCCAGGAAAATCACAATGGTCGGGCCTCAAACCCGGACCACACTGAATGCACATACAAACACATGTCTCTCACGAGACACGAATCCATAATCATGGAAAAATCAAACATACAAAGTAACACAAGGCATATGAAAATTAAGGTTAGTATCTGTTGGTTGACTCCTCTTTTAAAATAATAATTTTCCTTCCCGGTGCACATTTTCTCAAATAGCCCTAAAATAATATAAATATAATTAATTTCCTTCTCAAAAATATTTTTGATTCTGTCATAAAATAAGCCCTTTTTAAGTATCCATATTTATTAAATTCCTTTTATTGTAAAGGAATTAAATATGGGCTTAAATTCCTTTCATTTTCGTCCAAATTCTGAAATTTGTAGAAATAAAGGCCCAACTTTAAAAATTCATAATTAAATCTAGAAAACTCTTTTTGGGTTGGTTACAAAGCCCATTTAACTCTTAATATGTCTAGTTCCAACCAAAAATAATAGTTTGGGCTAGCGACAATCAAAAATCTATTTATAGCCCAAAACATCTCTGCTGTCTAAAATAAAGTCTAGAAACAGAGGATATTTTTCAAAAATTTATTTGGAGATTGGTGTAACGGGGTTCGAAGTTGCTAATAACTGAAGGGATAGTGAGCGAAGAGGGACTGCCACCGTCAAACCTTGATTGCGGCTTCCATATATCACTGCCGCTGGTCGAAGCTGTGGTCTAGTGCGTGTGTATGGCGCAATTGGCCACAAAGTATGTGGATCGTGGAGACAGTTTGATGTGCAACCAAAAAGGAGAGGCCCCCTGAAGTCGAACCCCGTCGTGACAAGAAATAGCTACCAGGTGGACCAATAGCAGCCACCAGAAATAGCCACAAGGTCGACTAGAGGAGGACTAGCCCACTAAAGCTTTAAACACCCGACTTTTACGTCAACCTCACAAACCCTAATTATCAAATTCCTTGATTGTTTGTTTCACGGTTGGGAATTATAATCATTGACCATCTTTGGTCGTGGGAATCAAGAATTTACCAACTCCCCACAGACGGCGCCAATGTTCTGAGGTAAGAACACAGATCAGACTTGACCTAGGAACAATACCTAGGGCCTACGTACTCTTGTGAGGGATCAAACTCCATGTAGTTCGATACACAAATCGGCGTTTAGCCATAGGGGGTGGTGTGTATGCTTTGTGACGGCTGAATTGTAAATAGCCAGAGAGAGTAGAATGTGTGTACCTTTAGGGTTTAACTCCTATTTATAGAGTGTACCTTAGGGTTAGGGTTTGAACTTGTGGGCCTCTGTGCCTCCAAGCCCAAGTGATGTGACGTCATATCTGTGCCACATATATTGCCCTTTGTTGGGCCATATATTGGATATGGGCCTTATACTAGTTTGTAACAATAGTGATGTAAAATCATATCGTATACTTGAATAGTAACCTTATAAGACTTTATTTTTATCAATAAATATGTATTAATATTAAATAATTAAAATATAAAAGTGACAACAATTTGATTTAAATATATTTTAAATCTGAATAATTAAAATTAAATCCATCAACATTTATAATTTATTATGCTCAATACGGAAACTTCTATGAAATTTATATATAAAGCTACCGAGCATTATCAAATCAAAAAATTTAGCCCAAGTTTAATAGTGAGTTAACACGATTTTGTAAGTTAGAAAAGTAAAACAATAAATTCGATATATGAACTTACAAGTTTGACAACCATACTTATATAAATTCTCTTTGGATATTATTGAAATTCTTGCATCAAAGTTTTAAATTTTCAATTGATAAAAATTGGATAAACCAAGGGACATTGATCTTCCTTATCAAATAAACGCAAAAGCCAAATTCTATACTATTTTAATTTATTTGCACGATTGAATTTGAATCGATGTGATGTGCATGATGATGGAAATGCTGAAAGATTCTTATCTACACACTCACATAGTAATATAGCAATCAAGAAATTATTAAATATTATAAATGAAAGATGAGTAGCCCAAATGCCCAATCATTACGCACACAAAAAAGATTCCTTACTAACAAACTATGCTTTCAAATGGCTCATTGGATGAAATATTTAGAGAGCATGGAAACGGGATACTTGGATTTTTGCCGTCTGCTTTTGTAAAATGAGTGATGTATGATGTTAATAACATAGCAAGGAAACAAAATCAGTGGTGTATGTAATTAAGCTGCGACTGAGTCATTATATAACGTCCTACTTATTTTCTGAAATTTGAAGTACGTGATTAAACAAATGGTAAGATAAAATAACTGAATATTGGAAATTGAATGATTTTATAATTTGCAAAAGTATTAAAAAAAGGAGATTAACACATATGAAACAATAGTAATTACTTCGCATAGACTTTTTTTTTGGGGCAAAGCTTTTCATATAAATCCAAAACATGTTTTCTTATTTGTTTTCTCAATTAGCACGGACGGTTACACTGAATTTCAATGTAAACCTTTCTTGGTATTTGTTAGCGTTCAGCTTCAAGATACATCTGAGAAAACTTTTTCTTTGGATACATAGGGATCCAGGACTAGGCCCTTGGGTCATGAGTTTGATCCCCTCTGCCGTCGCTGGGACTCCTTTGGTAGGCGATCTCATAAGTCCCGTGAAGTCTTCATGGCCCGCCGCGTCCGACAGGGAACTGATGTCGAACCCTTCCAAAACTTTTTTGTAGCCAAAAAAAAAAAAACATCACTTTGGGCCCAATACAAAGTTAGCAAAAGCCGGCTTAATATACTTTAAGCGAAATCATGGGCTAAAACTCAAAATGGACTTCACAACCTTATACACGTAGTCATACGTAAGACCTAAAGCTTGGGCTCTGCTTTGGACAGGGGCCGCGCGAACGCAGGCCCCCTCTCCCACAAATTATGACGTAGGCTCCACCATTTAGGTAGACCTTAGGCTTGCACCCCTCCAAAGTGCAATGGAGGTCACAAGTCTAGGCCATGGGCCTTAATGATCACCCATTAACCCCGTCCAGGTAAGTATGTTGTAACTGTGCCCCTTCTCTTCTTTTTATACTCTCTCTTCTGGTCTACCAATTATCATGTGTCCGATGTGGGACTCTTAACACGTTGATGCATGTGTGTGTGTATCAGCCTGTCTTCCTTCTTAGTTAATTCATCCCTATCATCTGGCCATTTCTATTTTCTCCTGCTTTGTTAGTGACACAGTGTGACACTTGCTGAAAAATTACTGGAACCTAATTTGTGACTTTCTGAAATCAAAAATAAAATAAAATTCATATGTCAGCTAAGAAAAGTAGTCCAAATTCTGTATAAGTTCTTTTATTTTTGTGGTATTACATGTGTTTCTAAGTTCTCTTCCATTGGCATATCCATTCCTAAGATGGAATGTGAACTTGCAGTATATAGTAAGAGAGAGCAACATATACAATGGTGGACCTCCTGGCTAAAAAGGCTCTCAATGATTGCCAGGGAGTGATCTTACTTAGACCGGATGTGCTATCTAATTTGCTTGATGCAAATAGAGCATAAGGGATAGTTTTTAGTGTTTGAAGAAGAATATAATAAATACACATCAGATGTGGTATAATGTGAAATTCGTGAGAAGAAGAAGAAGAATACACACCAGATGTGATATAATGTGAAATTCGTGGTAAATTGTATAAAATAAAAAGAGCAGAATAACCGCGCTTAAATTGTGTTATAATAGTAAATTGTTTGTCTCACCAAGTCACCATGTTAATGCAAGTTTAATCACATCAATCAAATTATAAATCATTATCAATATAAAATATATAAAAATTAGAAAGACACATTCTTAACAGCAAGCCATGAATACTGTTACATATTATCTCAGACTTTATGCATATACGATATACTGTATATTGTGATTGAATAGTACAACCAACAAAAAAGAATATTATCCTTAATATTAAACAAATTTGAATAGTTGATTTTGGTCATAAATATAAGACATATTTTTTATATTTATTAATTTTTTCATAATTTATCTTTATTGATGCTCTCTTAACAATAATCAAGGAAAAGAGAGACTACAGGTATCAAGGAAGATGATCGAATAGCGTGTTTTAGATTTAGAAAATACATGTCATGTTAGCTAACTTAACTAACTTTCCTAATTTAATCCAATTATGTAAATATTTTTTACATTTATATCAATATTAATCAAAACAAATATAAAATATATATCAAGTCACAATAAACACAAGTAAAAAAACAATACTCCAAGTGTATCAAGTATCACTAAAGACATAGTGATATTTACCGTATAATGAAGAAGTGGCAAGAAGAATAAGAAACAGAGCCGACTTGAAAGAAATTTTCCCATGGTTCCCGTGCTCTGCAGATTCATGGAAAAATTGTCAAAGCTTATGTTTCTTGCAATATTAACAAGCTCATCTAAATGTATAGTAAGTGAATTATGGATAAAGATTTGGATGGACTTGGTATAATATATTGGCCCCAAAAAAGGATGGACTTGGTATAATACGAGTATTTTTTATTTTTGCTGACTGGATGATGACGTGACTTTCAAGATGTAAAAATACCAATGTGGTTTGGCCAAAAGAGTGCACAACACCAAATGCCTTTTTTAGGTACAAAAATACTGTTTGACCGTTAGTTTGACTTTTTTGCTGACTGAACGATGATGAGGCTTTCAAAGCAAACTGTGTGGGGAAAAAAACATGTCGACTGGTTGCAAGTATGAGTTGGGAAGAATTAATATCACCATTCCTATTTCTCTGTTCGCCCTTGTAACAACATTGTACTTGAAAATCATAACTTGTCCAATGTTGATATATCACCCTTTGCCCTGCTGAAAATGCCATCAATGACTGCTGACATGTCCTCCTGCCAGAAATCGGAGACCTTGCCCAAACTAACGTTCTCAATGCCGTTGTTGCCTTAAATCCATTAAAATTGAACCATCGTGGCGTCGGCTGGAGTGAGTACACATCAAACAACGCGTACCCGCCGTTACCTTAAAAATAGCCCCATGAAACTCATACAGCTAAGTGGCTTGTGGATGAAAAATTTATCCGCATTGGACATGTTGTGATTTTCAGGTATAGTGTTGTTACAAGGGCGAATGGAGGGATAGGGATGGTATATTAATTCTTCTCAACTTAGACTTGCGACCGGTCGTCATGATTTTCTTCTAAACAGTTGTTTTAAAAGTCATGTACGTCATCATCCAGTCAGCAAAAAAAGTCAAACTAATGGTGAAACGATATTTTTGCATATAAAAAAAGCACTTGGTGTTGAATGCTCTTTTCGCCAAACCACATGTGTATTTTTGCATCTTGAAAGCTATGTCATCATCCAATCAGCAAAAAAAAAAAATCAAATTTAACAGTTAAACGGTATTTTTGTATCTAATTTATAACCACATAGTCACTTTTGCATTTAAAAAAAAAACACTTGGTGTTGAACGCTCATCGAAGTAAAACACATGTACATTTTTGCACTTTAACCCATTTTAAAATGTGTCGCATCCGTTATAGAGCATAATGGTATCCAGTGGCGGACCCAGAAAATTAGGGTGTGCATGGCAACCATTCTGTTCCCCAGCACTGTTTCTGAGATGAAACAATTTTTTCTGATTCTGTGCCTTGGAAGAGTTTTGAGAATCAGAATTACGTTTGTTAACTCATTTTATTTTTACTCCGAGAATCAAAATTAAGTTTGTTAACACATTTTATTTTTATTTATGTAATTTTTATATTCAAAAAATTATTTATGTGGTGGTGGTGGTGGTGGCGATGAGGTGGGGGTTTAAATGTATTAAAAAAACATAAGAATATAAAGGGAAAAACAAGGATAAGTATATTACAATAAAAATAATTACATATTGAAAAACAAAAGTTAGAGCACATAAGCAATTTTCAACCCATGAACAACAAGGATTTCCACAAGGATTTCTCTACAAAAATCATATGATTTCTTTAATTTTAAAAAAAGGGTAAATTATTCTCCCTTTTACTGAGTGATGATGTCTAGATTACCCTCAGTTATAATAACATACACAAAACCCCCTAGCTAATATAAGACAAACTTGCCCCCAAGCAAAATAGATATAAAGGTATTTTGGTCAAAATATAAGTAATTGTTGCTTTTTTCATCGTATAAACTTACCCCCAAGCAAAATAGATATAAATTAAAATTAAAACTAAAAAAAAAAAAAAAAATTGGGGGGCACTTGCCCCCCCAACCCCTTACCTCGGTCCGCCTCTGATGATATCTAAACTATGTATCATGCTCAACAAAATAATTCTCATGACAACAGTCATAAAATGGAAGTGTGAAAATGTTCGGATAAAAAGCTCAATAACCACTTACTCGTATTATTTTATTATTATAACGTAGGTTGTGTAGAACATTATTACATATATACGGGTATGATAGATAAGTTGGTATGAGGTTGAATCATAGTCACATAGAGTAATTACGTATTAATCTGAGCCTTTCTGCCCAAAACGGCGTCGTCTGTATTGAAGTTCTTTTCCTTTCCAAGGCAAACACACATTCCGTCCAAGCACACAGGAGCTCCATTGTCACATACGCTCACTGGCCTGCAGTCATTATCTGTTTTGCACCGAGTAGTTTGTGAAGTGCCTGCACACAAAACTTATTAACTAGTGGGCCCACAATTTACACCTATAATAATATATAATACAAGTGTTCAAATAAGTATTCATTAATTATGTTATTAGGAATATATCATATATAGAATTTTTCCCTTTACTTAAAAAAACACTTGGCTTTACAAGTAAACTAGCTTTAGCTTCACGTGAGGGTTAAATGTTTTAGCCCACAAAGTGAAAACCTGTTTTCAGAAGCAAATGGAAAATTACTATGACGTCATAAGTATGATATTTAATATCTAAAAAGTCTCAATAATAAGTGAGTAATATAAACATGTTGTCATTTCATACACTAAATACTTTTAATTGTATTCTCCCCAGTTGTTGTGTTATCACTTTTGAGTGATTGAATCTTTTTTATGGTAATCCCCCCCCAAATCAAAATTAATGCTTCAAATGATATATATATATATATATATATATATTAGGAACAATTTTGCCATAGCTGAAGAGAGGTATACGTACCAATAAGCAGAACGAGGAAAGCTAACTTGAGGAAAACTTTTTTCATGATTTTTGAATTTAGCAAAATTGTGGTGATCTGAAAATTAATCTTGGAAAGTTTTGCTTCTGCTTGCTTTTCAATCAGAACGTGTTAGCTTTAATATGTACCGTAGAGGAAAAGTGTTGTTATGGGGTCTGTTAACAGTTAATGCAGAGCGGATACTTAACCAAATTTTGTCAGAGTTCCATGGCATATCTTATTTAAAATAAGAAATGTTGTTGAAAGTAGTAAAAACTAGGAGAAAATTCTAAATAAATACCATTTGAACTTCGAAAACCCTAAAAAATCTGTTAACATATAGAAATAACAAATAGTTCTCAATGGATTATTTTGAAATGTTGTGTTTTTGCCAAAATTCTCCTCAAGTTTTTAAAAAAAAGAAAAGAAAAGAAAGAAATAACCCTCGTCGGCGTCAAAGCTCGAGTGACAACTTGAGTAATAGGATTGATACTTTAGTATAGGGATCGACTACTTGAACTCTATAAACTCTATCCGACATGTTAACAAGTTGAATAAAGACAATGCAACTTGAGTATATCGATTGACATATTGCGCTCCCGAGGTTATTAATGGTTACACTCAAGTTGCTATTGTTTTTATTCAACTTGTCAGCGACACTAGGACTTAAAATTATATTAAATCATGAATAAATGTATAAGAGAAATTAAGAGAGAGAGAGTGTTATGATATTTACCAAGATATGCAGATGCAGCAAGAAGGGCAAGCAGGAGAGCTAACTTGCAGGAAGTCTTTTCCATTGTGATGATTCCTTATTTCTCACAATTATTCAACACAATTCCAATGTGATCTACTTGGCTGGCTCCTCTTAATTACAGATATTTATAGTCAAATGAAGGGTTTGGATAGTAATTTTAGGTATGTTATTCTAATATGAAATTTTTAATTTTTTTAAGAATAATACTAAATGCCTTTGTATATAAGGTTGTCAAACTCTTAAGCAAATTCGTGACAATGGCAAAAAATCATATCGTGTATTCGAATCGTAAACTCGTAATAGTTTATTTTTATCAATAAATATGTATTTTTAAATAATTAAAATATAAAATAACAACAAATTGATTTAAATATATTTTAAATCCAAATAATTAAAATTAAATTCATCAACATTCCTAATTTATCATGCTTATCGAAGATACTTCCATAAAATTCATAGATAAAGCAACTACGCATTATTAAATTGAAAAATTTAGCTCAACTTCAAGAGTGAGCTAATATGATTTTGTAAGTTAGAAACATAAAAATCATAAAATTAATGTGTGCACACTCACACTACAAAAAAACTGACATTTTGCAGCGGTTAAAATTACGTATTTGTAGCGTTTTTTCCGCTACAAATGACATTAGTAGCGGTTTAAAGAACCGCTACAAAATACACCGTTGCAAGATGTTTTGTAGCGGTTGTCTAAAACCGCTACTCATGTAATAAAACCGCTACTATATTAGTAGCGGTTTTGAGTTACCGCTACAAGATACCTTCAAGATGACGAATTTCAAAAAAATTGGCGCCCAAATTTTGTAGTGGTTGTAAAACCGCTACAAATATTTAATCCGAATTTAAATTAAAATTTGTAGTGGTTTTACAACCGCTACAAAATATTGCAAAATTGAAAAAAAATCATAATTTGCGTCCATTGTTGCAATATTATGTTGAATATTTTTATTATTTAAGTGACAAATTAAATGATAATATTAATAATTAAAAAACTGATTAACTTAAGTTAGATAAGTATAAATATTATGTAGTATAATATTGAGAATGTGTAGATAATAAGGATTTATTGTGTTGTACGTCCACCTCTAAGCAAAAAATATGTTGTACATTAGATGATATTTGATTATGTAAAGAATGTTGATGATGATAGAAGAAATATTGAGGAAATATACTTAAAGTTCTGGATAAGAAAAAGAAATAGTATCAATATTATAAGAAGAAAAAAATAAAACATTGAAATCAAAGATTTTGTAAGGGGTAGGAAGAAATGAGAGAAAACGAGAGAGAAGGGGGTGGGAAGAAATGAATAACTGTGTGAAATGAGGTGTAGTGGGGATATTTATAGGGATATACATAACATTTGTAGTGGTTGATGTAACGAATTTTGTAGCGGTTAAAAACCGCTACAAAAATTCATTAGTATTTTAAAAAAATAAATAATTTTCAAATTTTGTAGCGGTTACACTAAAAACCGCTACAAATTAATGAACGTTGACGGGATTCGAAATATTCAAATTTCAATATTACACACTTTGTAGCGGTTGATGTAACAGTTTTTGTAGTGGTTCACATTTGTAGCAATTTTTTTGGGCGTTTTGTAGCGGTTTCAAAACTTCTACAAAAATTCATTGGTATTTTTTAACTTTTTTTTTCAAAATATCACATTTTGTAGAGTTAATACTAACAACCGCTACAAATATGAACATTTTTTTTTAAAAAAATAAACTTGGCGGGATTCGAAATATTCAAATTTCAATATTATACACTTTGTAGCGGTTGATGTAACAGTTTTTTGTAGCGGTTCACATTTGTAGCGGTTTTTTTTTTTTTTTGCATTTTATAGCGGTTTCAAAACGTCTACAAAAATTCATTAGTAGTTTTTTCTTTAAAAAAAAAATTCAAAATATCACATTTTGTAGCGGTTATACTAACAACCACTACAAATAGGAACATATTTTTTTTGAAAAAATAAACTTGGCGGGATTCGAAATATTCAAATTTCAATATTATACACTTTGTAGCGGTTGATGTAACAGTTTTTGTAGCGGTTCACATTTGTAGTGGGGTTTTTTTTTTTTTTTTTTTTCTTTTTTTGCGTTTTGCAGCGGTGTCAAAACCGCCACTAATGGCGCGCCAAACTGGCGCCATATTTGTGACGGTTTGTATAAACAAACCGCTACAAAATAACCGCTACAAATTTGGCGCCAACTTAACACCATATTTTGTAGCGATTAGTTTATGATAACCGCTACAAATGTCGTTCACAAACAAGTGCGCCACTTGGCGCGAGTCATACTGCTGCAAATTTGTAGCGGTTTCATTATAAACCGCTACAAATTCGCATATTTGTAGCAGTTTATTTTGACCGCTACAAATTAACCGCCACAAAATGACATCTTTTTTGTAGTGTCGAGTTTGAAAATAATGTTTATAAGTTTGTTCAGAAATTAAGGAGATGGATATTATTGAAATTTTTATGGCAAAGTTTTAAATTTTCAATTCATAAAAATTGGATAAACCATGGGAAATTGATCTTCCTTATCAAATAAACGCCAAAAGGAAAATTCTATACTATTTTAATTTATTTACACGATTGAATTTGAATCCATGTGATGTGCATGAATGATGGAAATGCTGAAAGATTCTTATAATCTACACACTCATATGGTAATATATATAGCAATCAAACAATTATTAAATATTATAAATGAAAGATGAGTAGCCCAAATGCCTATCATTATGCGCATACAAAATATTCCTTACTAACAAACTATGCTTTCAAATGGTTCATTGGATGATGAAACATTTAGAGAGCGTGAACAAAGAAAAATAGTATATATTAATTACTCCATCTGGTCCTTAATATAAGACAAAATTTTTATATTTGTCAATCTTTTCCTAATTTACCTCTATTGATTCTCCGTCAACAATAATCAAAGAGGAAACTACTACAATAAATAGATTCTACTTCCCCTAAAGACGTCCCTTATTTATAAAGGGAAGTAAAAAATAAAGGGGGTGACATTTTTGTAATTTTTTGACATATTTGACGTGCTTATTTAGAATTGGGACGCCTAAAGTGGGCCTTAAGTGTCCTAAACAAAAAAGCATATATTGAAACATGACCCAGGATCAGGGCCGCCAGATTCACAAAACAAGACCATGTTGTTAATCGCACTATTGGCTGCATATCAAGTAGTAAATGGGCCAATGTGAGTTGGCATAGATGGTAAGGGATCCAGGATTAGACCCTTGGGTCGTGGGTTCGATCCCCTCTGCCGTCGCTGGGACTCCTTTGGTAGGCGATCTCGTAAGTCCCCAGTAAGTGCTCATAGAGCCTGGGGCCGTGCCCTGGCCTTGGTGGGGGACTGATGTCGAACCCTCCAAAACTTTTCTTTATCAAAAAAAAAAGTAGTAAATGGTGTATATATATTTTTTGTTGGCCCTGCTTTCATTGTTTTTGAATTTGAACTTGTTTGTCTGATATAAGTATGAAACTATGAATTTTGGTGGCTGATAATATGGTATTGGAATCATCGAATTTACAGCTCCTCCTTTGGTTTTTTGTTGTTGATTGTTGATGTGTTGTTCTTGCTGGTTATTCTGGAAGTATGTTGATTGTTGATGTGTTTTTCTAGTTGGTTCTTCTTCCACTTCCATGGCCAACCCCCAAACCGAGGTTTGAGGTTTTAATTTTCTTTAAAAAATAATATGGCTTCCTAAAATATATTTTAGGACGCCAAAAGTCTCACTATGGCGTCCTAAAAAAATTCGGGACGCCAAAACTCTCATCTTACTGCATCCCCTATATAGGCGTCTTTTTAAAAAGTGACGTAAAACAGGCAAAAAAATGAATGTTGTAGAGCTTTTTTATTTGTAGTAGTGAAAGAGAATTAAAGAAGATTACTATGATGTTTTAGAAAATACATGTCATATTAATTAATTTAACTAACTTTTTTAATTTAATCAAATTAGGTAAATATGTCTCATATTAAGGACGAATGGGTAATTCCTTACTTTTTAAAAGGCTAATAACATACCAAGGAAACAATCAAATATATGAAAAGTGGGATACTTGGATTTTTTCCATGTGCTTTTGTAAATTCAGCGATGGGCTTTGTTGATCATAACCAGGTTTTATTGAACTCATAATCGCATACATGCATGTATATATGAAAGTTGAAACAAAAACATGATTTTAATGGAATGTTGGCGGCAGATTAATTAATAATATGATCAGATTTTGGAATATTAATGATGGCAAAGGCATTCACAGTGATGGTGTTTGCCATTGCTATTGTAAAACCTTAAAAATCTCACTTATGATAAGTATCATAATTTAGTAAATAATACCTATTGGAAATAGGTGAATATGTGTTCTCAAATTTTATAGTGTATTTTATGTTATTTTTCTAGGGTAATTTCTCTTGAAATTAGAAGGAATAAAGTGCCAAAAATCCCTAGATACAATTGTGGGTCATAAAATACCCTGAAAATATCATGATATGTCTTAAGAGGCAATTAAATATTTATTTAAAATAGGAAAGTATGTTGTCTCTAATTTTGGTAATTTGTGGGATTATTTTTCTTGAAAATAAAAGAGGCAAAATCCAATATTATTTTGGGGAACATAAGTTGCCCTATGATTTTTAAAATAATGCATGGTGCATAAATGACCAATGTAAATAAAATAGTTGTGAGAAAATAATTAATCCGAATTAATAAAATTGTCAACAATTAGTAAATAATTAATCTCCATTTATTAGAGATTAATCAACATGTTTCAAAGGCTTAATTAGGGATGTGTGACCTAGTTAAAGACTAATGGCCAAAATTAGCATAAAGATGATTGCTAATTAAGTAGAAATGTATAAAATCCCTAAAGCCTAATTGGTTAACAAAAGATTACTAATCATAGGATTAAGGCTCTAATTAAACTTGCTAATCAACTTTGACAAATTAAACATTAAGCAATGGCTAGGATTAAACCTCATAAAGTAAGATCAAAGGCCTACAATAATTCTAGCAATTTAAAATGTCTAAATCCATGTAATTATCTAAGGACCAATGGGAGAATTTTTGTTAATTAATATAAGATAATTAAAGCATAATATAAGTAAATTAAATAACAAAATAAAAATCAAAAAGGGGGAGGGGGAGCCGAAATTGTGGACTTGTGTGTGAGTGTGTTTGTGTATAAGGCAAGTGGATGGAAAATAATATTAATAAAAAGAAGATATTTTGATAAAAAGCAAATAGGATAAGTGAGAACCGATAGAAAATAAATCATATCTTGAAATATGTGAACTAAGTATTTAACATCAGGACATATTGTAAACAAGTGAATTTTTATCCCGAAGTGGGTTATATCCGATGTCATTTCCGTAACCGACAGGGTTTATCCTAAAATGATTAAAAGACTGGTAAAGACCCCTAATCGGACTATAATCCTTGATATTTAAAGTATTTCTCAAGTGATTACATAAGCTTCAAAGTGTACCTCTAAAAGTATTTGAAGATTATTAAGTATACGCGATTAGAACACTGAGCAGGGAAATTTATCGGTAGGAGAAAATCTCCACAAGATAAGATGACATAGGATGACATCATATGGAGGAAAGAGAAGAGGGAGAGAGGTCGGCCAAGGGGCTTCAAGGGTGAGGATTGAAGTTTAAACAAAACCCTAGATCTAAGGGTTTACATTGAAGGAGGGAAAGTTTGCCACAACATTTGCCACAACATTTGCCTATAAATAGCCTTCATTCTCTTTCAAAATTTTCACACCAAGTCTCTTTAGCAATTCGAAAATATTGGAGAGAAGAGAGAAGGAGGAGCTCTAGTGAAGAAGTAGCAAAGCTCTGGGTAAATTCTTTGGTCCCTAGTTTTAAGTTCTAGTCTTTAGTTCGGTAGTTCTTGAAGTTCTAAGCTTAGATGTTGTTTTGATATTTAATCTTCCAATCTATTGTTGATATCATGTTTTATGGTTAAATATAGTATTTATTTCGAAAATATGATGGGGATAGAGATATGGCAAAATTTTGGAAGATAAGAGTCAAAGTAGCGAAGCTCTGGCGAAATTTAGTCGGTTAGCAAAGTCAGGGGTAAAATAGTCATTATGACTAAAATATCTGTTAGGGTATTGTCTGATTAATAAAAATGCTATTATCCTTATAGGATATCTGTAATCACGTTGTGACCGACAGACGTACCGTATTTCGTCAACGAAGGTGCGTTCGCGTACTGTAACACTAACTCTGATGTTTATGGTATGCATATATGTGTTATGTGTATTGTATGCTTATTGTGGTAGCTGATAGCTCTGTGATATGTTAATGTACTGTTGATATGATTATGCTTGCTGGGTGTGAAACGACTGCTGGGTGTGAAACGCTTGCTGGGTGTGACACGCTTGCTGGGTGTGACACGCTTGCTGGGTGTGACACATCTGCCAGGGGGCTTATGTGCTGTTGGGATATGCTTGTTTGTGTGATACATGTGTTGTGTGTTCATATGCTGTTAATGTTGTGAATATCTGTAATCCATATATTGTGTATATAAGCATGAGGTTAACCGTTACCTGAGGTCGTATTGGACCTCAGCTCTTCACATAGCTTCAGGGTCAGGAGGACCGAGGATAAAGGCAAGCAGCACGCTTAGAGACCCGGCTGAAGACTTCTTTTTGTTATGTATTTATGTTTATGTTAAACACTCGGATTAATGTACTGTTACTACGAATAGCCAGACATATGACAGTTGACATTTTGAATATATGTACCAGTTACTCTTTTGCTGCGATGCTCTACTCTGATGGAAAAAAAAAATTATTCTGCTTTTAGAAATGGGATGTTACAGCTATCATCTCTATAGTTCCTGTATTATTATTAAAAATAAAATGAACTCTGCAATAAATTTTTAACGTTGGTGTGTTGAGTTCAGATTGTTTTATCATAGCACTAGTAAGCACACACATTCATAGTATATAAGTCCTAAATATTGGAGTAGAACAAGGATTTTACCTGAGTCATGATTATATAAGATCTCAATCTACTTTGTCTTATAAATTTTATAAAAAAAATTCAAAGCAAGTCTATTGATTGCATATGTATGTATGTATAAAGTAGGTTTCTATAAAAAAGCAGTTACAATGCACATGATGAAAAATGGTTTTTTAAAAACAATTATCATTTTTTTTTTGCCGAACTGCCCAAACACAAGGTGCATTTGTTATATATAAGTAACTTAACTTTTGACCAAAAAAAAAAAACTTAACTAATTTTCTCGCCAAACATAAATTAATTATCCATAACTCTTATATTATGAATTTTAGGGAGTATTTACTTTCTTTCATTCTTTATACAAAATCTTGTTTATACTCCTCCGGTCCTTAATATAAGATATATTTGGGGAGTTGAGCTTGATCATAACTATTAGACATAATTTTCATATTTGGCAATCTTTTCCTAACTTACCTCTATTTATGTTCTCTCAATAATAATCAAGGAGAAGAGGAAATGAGAGAATTGAGAAATATGACTGAGGTGTTTTAGAAAATACATGTCATATTAACCAACTTAACTAACTTTCTTAGGGTGTGCATGGCAACCATTCTGTTCCCCAGCACTGTTTCTGAGATGAAACAGTTTTTTCTGATTCTGTGCCTGGGAAGAGTTCTGAGAATCAGAATTACGTTTGTTAACTCATTTTATTTTTACTCCGAGAATCAGAATTACGTTTGTTAACACATTTTATTTTTATTTATGTAATTTTTATATTCAAAAAATTATTTATGTGGTGGTGGTGGTGGTGGCGATGAGGTGGGGGTGGCGGCAGCGGCGGCGGCGAGGGTGGCGGCGGCGGTGAGGTGGCGGTGGCGGGGGTGGTGGCGGGGCGGTGGTGGCGGTCGTGGTGGTGGTGGTGGTGGCGATGAGGTGGGGTGGCGGCGGCGGTGGCGGCGAGGTGGTGGTGGTGGTGGCGGTGGCGGCGGCGGTGGCGGTCATGGTGGTGGCGATGAGGTGGGGGTGGCGGCGAGGGTGGCGGTGGCGGTGGCGGTGGGGGTGGTGGCGGTGGCGGCGGCGGGTGGTGGTGGCGGTGAGGTGGGGTTGGGGTGGGGGTGGTGGTGGTGGCGGTGGCGGCGTTAGGGGTGGTGGTGGCGGCGGCGGTGCGGTGGGGGTGGTGGCGGCGGTGGGGGTGGGGGTGGGAGTGGCGATGGTGGCGGTGAGGTGGGGGCGGCGGCGGCGGCGGGGGTGGGGGTGGTGGCGGCGGCGGTGGGGAGGGTAGTTGACAATGCGAAAGGTTTTCGAGAAAAAGAAGAGAGGTTGTATGTTGAGGAATAAATTCTGATTTTGTGCCCAGAAATAGAAAATCATGAATTTTTTGCTTTTTTTTTTTCTATTCCCCAGCACAAAAGTTGAATCGGTTCATCCCGGGAACAAAAAAAAAACCGGATTTACCAAACAGATTTCTCATCCATTTGTATTCCGGGGAACAGAAATTAACAAAAAACACATTCTGGGAGCGTTACCTTGCACACCCTTAATCTAATCAAATCAGGTAAATATATCTTATATTCAAAATCAAAGGAATAACAAAAAATGCATTATAAATGATCTTACTCAAGATTGGAGGTAGAAATTTCATGTGAGTTTGTCATTACAAAAAATGTATGTTTTGTAGTGGTCAAAACTGTGCATTTGTAATGGTTTTGGCTACTACTAATGACATGCGTAGCAGTCATAGTGACCGCTATAAAAAGCATCGTAGCAAATTGTTTTGTAGTGGTTATTATAAACCGCTACGCAAGTATCTACACCGCTATTGATATTGTAGCGTTTATAGATGGCCGCTACATGATGACATTCGGGCGACATGTTGTTTTAACATTTTGTAGCAGTTAATAAACGCTACAAGATGAAATTGGAATCTTTGTAGCGGTCAATTAACTGCTACAAACTACCACGAATTTTTAAAAATTGGCGGGAAAAGTTTGAGTGGTGTAATACCCGAATATTTATTATCTGAAATATAAATAAATTGAATATTTCTGATAAGTGAAGTTTTGACCTTAGGATTTGTGTTATTATAGTCTATGTTTCTAAGTTAAACTCTGTAGGAAATTAGGGAATTTAAGGGTCAAAGTGTCAAAATGACCAAAATACCCCTAGAATGCCTAAATGACTTAGAAAATTATGAAAAATCCCAAAAGGCAGTAAAATGACCAAGTGAATTATGAGAGTATATTATCTCTAATTATGGTAATTTAATAAATTATGAACTTAGAGAAATTGAATAAGAATGCTAAAAAAGTATTGAAATGACTAAAATGCCCTTGTAAATCCTAAAATAATGCAGAGGACATGGAAACAGAAATGTCAGTGTAAAAGTTATGAGGTAATGAGGCATTCTAATTAAGAAAATTATCAACTAGTGATAATAAAGTAATTAGGTAATTATTGGCTAATTACTTAAGCATAAGCAAAGGAAATTCATGAATAATTATGTAAAACCCTAAAATTTAGTGGTTTTTGGCTTAAAATTAGTAAAAACATATTTGCTAATTAATTGGAAATTTTGAAGAAAAATGGATGAGTTTAGGTATTTTTAAGTCTAAATACAAGAATGGACCAATTAGGTAATTTTGTGGAATTTTTGGGAAAATTGGAAATAAATAAATATTAATTAATTAATTAATTAAAAAATAAATATTTATTAATATAGTGCCAGCCGAAATTATTGCCCAAGAAGAAAAAAAGAAATTGAAGATAAGAACAAATAATTAATATCTAGATATTTGTATAAAAGTTGTATTATTATATAATATAATTAAATATAGTGAATAGTAATAAAATAAATAGGAAACGGATCCTATCTAGAGAACTAGGAATAGGTTTTCCAAAGTCAAGGTAAAATATTGATCAGTGGATTTTTATCTTCCGTTAGACTTTTCCGGAAGTTAATTCTGCTTAGGTAGAGCATTTTCCTAATAAGACGAAATAGAGAAATTCGAGAAAAGCCGGATAGCCAAGTTGAAGGTTAAGGATCTAAATGTCATGTTGCGACATCCGGGAAGAATTGAGAGTTTCCTGGACATATTTGGAATCAGTGCATTCTTGTCCATAGGCGGTAGCTTCTGGAATTTCGTTCCGTAACCGACACGCTTTTCCGTAAACTTCAGCAGGACCGTTGAAACCCTGTATGGAATCAAAAATTAGGTTAGCTTAGACATTTCTAATGAGAAAGAAAAGGTCTTCCAAGTTGTTATTCCGGATTTTTGAGATTTTCCGAGATTACGCGATTTGGACACCGATCGGGAACTTTATCGGTACAAGTGCATAAAGCAAAAGCATCACATCACATTAATTGATGTGACAATCCACCAACCAAGGGGGGAGGCCGGTTTTGGGGCTTTTGGAGGGCCAAGATGAAGCCTCTCAAAAAAGTGCGATCCAACGGTCCAGATTATCATTATAGGATATCGAAACCTTGATCTCGTCGTTACGCTGTCCGACGTGCCGCTGTCAGCCCGCTGTTTCCGTCAAACGTGCAGTTTCCGTCAAAACGTACCAGAAGTACCGTATATCGTCAACGGAGGTACGTTCGCGTACTGTAACACTGACTCTGATGTTTATAGTATGCAAATATGTGATGATATGATGTGTGGATAGTTTGGTGCCGAAGGAAAGGCTAGTCTACGTAGGTGTGCCAACCGATCATCGTTAACCTCGGTGAGGCCCCTATGGTAGACACTTACTGGCCATTCTATTCGGTGCTATATGCACCGTGCCTATGGAATTGTACTTAGGTTTACCATATGTGATAGATACAACCCGGATAGAGGCTCTGTTTAGGGTCACCGACTCGGATGGAGGCTCATGTCAGGGGTCACCGACTCGGATAGGGATTCTATTAGGGTCACCGATTATACATTCACGGATAGAGATTCTATTTAGGGTCACCGATTATACATTCACGGATAGAGATTCTATTTAGGGTCACCGATTATACATTCACGGATAGAGACTCTGTTAAGGGTTACCGATTATACCTACTGCTCTATGTTTATGTGTTGTCATTATTGTTCATGAATATCTGTCATCCGTATATTGTTGTATTTAAGCATGAGGTTAACCGTTACCTGAGATCCAATGTGGTAAATTGGATCTCAGCTATAGCTTCAGGGTCCGGAGGACCGAGGGCCAAGGAGAGAAGCAAGCAGGCCACGTAGAAGATCCGGTTGAAGATTTCGTTCTGTTGTAATATACTTTTAAACCACACGGTTTAGTACTGCTGTTGTATCCAGCCAGACTTACGGCATTTTATATATATACATATCAGTTACTCAATCGCTCCGATGCTCTACTCTGATTATTTAAAATGATACTCTGATGAATATATATATATAAAATGAACTCTGCAATAAATTTTTTAACTTTGGTGTACTTGTATTAAGTTTGGATTGTTTTATACTTTATTTTATCTTATATAGTATTCGTAGTGGGTTCTGTCAAAGGAATAGCTAACTTGAGGGAAACTTTGTCCATGATTTTCAAGTAGCAAAAATTGTGGTGATCTGAAAATTAATCTTGGAAAGATTTGCTTCTTCTTGCTTTTTGATTAGAACGTGTGTTGGCTTTAACATACATGGAGAGGATCGGAAAAGTGTTGTTATGGGGTGTGTGTCAACTATTAATGCAGAGCGGATATCAGTTTGAGAGTTTTATGGCATATGTTGATGTTTTGATATGGTGATAAACAGATTAGAAAAGTCAACTTATTTCTTTGATCCTTTCCATGCATTTTATAAGGATTTTTAACCGTACTATCTATAAAATAAGAAAAGTTGTTGAAAGTAGATGAAACTGCTAAAGGGTAAAAAAAAAAAAAAATTTTTGTTTTTGAGTTTTCAAAAACTGCCCCCATTTTAGGCAGTTCCTATTGTATCTTAACAAGAAAATTAATGGCTATTAAAAATTAAAACATCAAACAAGTTAAATTTAGATTTTCAATCATCCAAGGGATTATATACCGTACCTAAAATTTGGAAGTGGTAAATCTAAAGTTATTAGTACCTTAATTAAAATAATGATAAAGAAATTAGTCATACAGGTGGGAACAGAAGTTTTAAAAAGTTTCATTTCTTTTATATTTATTGCATAACTAATTAGAGAGAGAGAGAGAGAGAGAAGAATAGGAGGCAAAGATTTTATTTTATCAAACTAGTAGTACTTTATTTAGGTTGTTAATTTCAAAGGCTCAACTAGATAGGTAGTTCATTGGTAATAATAACACAACTAATGAGTACATTTACACTCGCCATTTACGCACGAAATATTGCCATCTATACAATGTAAAGATCGGCAAGCAGAAACAACATTTTGGGGAGTGCAGCTGATTAAAACATGACCAAATCCTTCTCCATCATTGTCATTACCATTTGCTTCCACTGCCGAAAGCCCTGCCCAATCATCTTCCCAAAGTTAATTTATTTAAAATCATATTAAATCATGAATATATGTATAAGAGAAATTAAGAGATAGTGTTATGATATTTACCAAGACATGCAGATACAGTAAGAAGGGCAAGCAGGAGAGCTAACTTGTAGGAAGTCTTTCCCATTGTGATGATTCCTTATTTCTCACTATTATTCAACACAATTCCAATGTGATCTGCTTGCTTTCATTGCTTGGCTAGCTCCTCTTACACATTTATAGTCAAATGAAGGGTCTGGATAGTAATTTTAGGACCCAAAAAAGTTTTTGGAAAATAATTCATGATTCATGATTCTATTATGAATTTATTAATTAATTGATATATTCTAGGGAAAAATATATTTTAGGAATAATACTTAATAACTACCATATATATATGTTTAGAAATTAAAGAGATGGATATTATTGAAAATTTTAGAACCCAACAAGGTTTTGGCTGGAAAATAATTTTATGCTATCTTCTAGAGAAAATATTTTAGGAATAATACTTAATGCCCTTATATGCAAGGTTGTCAAATTCACGAATTTAAGTAAATTCATCACAGTGACGTAAAATCATATCGTGTATTTGAATAGTAAACTCATAAGAGTTTGCTTTTATCAACAAATTTGTATTGATATTATATAATTAAATAATCGAAATATAAAAATGACAACTATTTTATTTAAAATATATTTTAAACCTGAATATGTGAACTCGTGAGTTTAATAACAATTTTTTTTTTTTGATACAAGAGTTTAACAACGATATAATGTTTACATATTTGTTCATAAATTAAGGAGTTGGATATTAATGAAATTCTTACAGCAAAGTTTTAAATTTTCAATTCATCAAAATTGGATAAACCAAGGGAAATTGATCTTCCTTATCAAATAAACGTTAAAGAAAAATTCTATAAGTGTGCTTATATATTGAATCTACTACAAAAAAAATCCTGTTTTGAAACGGAATTTTTCCGTCGCAAAAATCCCCGTCGCAATTGCAACGGAAAATCAAAATTACGTCGAAAATTTTGAAACTTACGACGGAATTGATTTTCATTGCAAATTTTAAAATTTTTTTAAAAAAATATTTTTTAAATTTTTATTCCATCATAAATTTTGATTTTTTTAAAAAAAATAATTTAAAAAATATAAAAATGACATAAAAATAGGAAAAAAACTGTATATCATAAAAATATATAATAAAAATTATTTATTTTTTTAAAATACAAATAATAATTATTTCTTTTTTGAGAACCAAAACATTGGATTATTTTTTTCTATTATTAATTATGTGTTTATATTTTTTATGTATAAAATAAATTTCCAAGGTAAATTTAAATTGACAAGATTTCTTATTATATTTGTTAACAATTATTTGCTTTTAAAAAAATTATGCTAAATTAAAAGGTAGATTATGAATATGTTAAGAGTTTTAAATTTTTTTTATTAATTGGTCTTATTTTCTTCACACACAAAAAAGTGTTGTAACATCCCGACTTTTCAAAAGCAGTATAAATTTTTTTTTCCATCAGAGTAGAGCACCGGAACAAGAGTGTAGCTGATATATTGATATAAAATGCCCACTGGCTAGTTACATAAACGGTTCAACAACCGAGAGTTTCCAAAAAGAAAAGAACAACGTCGGGAAGTCTTCAGCCGGATCCCTGAACTTGCTGCTTCCCTCTCTCCTCGGTCCTCGGTCCTCGGTCCTTTCGACCCTGATGCTATGTTAAGAGCTGAGATCCGCACCGGATCTCAGGTAACAGTTAACCTCATGTATACATACATACATATGGGTTACCAAACAACATATATACCACACCCAACCAATGCACATGTATCGCTCCCGGCATTACGGATATATCGCTCCCGGCATTACGGATGTATCGCTCCCGGCATTATAAATGTGTTGCTCCCGGCCTTACGATATATCGCTCCCAAGCATTATAAATGTATTGCTCCCACCTTACAGATATATCGCTCCAGCATTATAAATGTATTGCTCCCAGCCTTACAGATATATCGCTCCCAGCATGCATACAGTTATCTTTTAACATAATATGCATCCCAACAACACCCCACATATACACACCATACACACATCACACACATACCATATACAGCATACCATATCCATTCGATTAGTATTACAGTACGCGAACGTACATACTTCCGTAAACCGAACAGAATGGCCAGGTAAGTGTCTATCATGGGGGCCTCACCGAGTTCACGGCGACTTAATGGCTTACCCACATAGACTAGCCTTTCCTTCGGCACCAAACTGTTCTAACATATTTGTATTCAATAAACATACCATAACAATACACATAGCACATATATGCATACCATAAACATAAGAGTTAATGTTACGAGACGCGGACGTACCTTCGTTGACGGTAGACGGCACTTAGTCGGAAATCGTACTTTTCTACGGAAAAACGTGAAATGGCTCGTCGGGCGTAACGGCGGCAGATTAGGTTTTCGACGTCCTATAAGAGTAATATCACTTCCATTAGTGATTTGACACAATAACGGCATTTTCGGTAAAAATTACCATTTTGCCCTATACCCCTACTTGGCGGAATTTCGCCGGCGCTTCCGCTACATAGGCTATTTTCTTCCCAAAATTTTGCCGAACTTCGACGCCATCATGATTTTCGAAAATATTGACTAAAATAGTCCTATCATATGATATCTAATCATAAAAATAAAGACTACTCTAGCTTTACTAACTACTGAAAGAACTACGAAAGCTTAAAGCTCGGTACCGGAAAACTTACCCAGAGCTTCGCTACAGATTTCCCCAGAGCTCCTCTCTCTTCTTTCTCTCTCTATTTTCGGTTTTTGCTCAAAGGAAGTGGTGTGAAATTTCCAAAGGAGCAAGGTCCTATTTATAGAGGATTTTGTGCTACTATCACACTTTACCAGATGAATTCCCGGCCGTCGGATCGCACACAGATTAGGTGGCACAATCTTGGCCATCCAACCCTTTCTCTTTCCTCCATATGACATCATCCCCATGATGTCATCCATGTACTTTGATGATGTCACTTACTTCTTCAAGAAGTTTTATACCGATAAAGTCTCCGATCGGTGTCCGAAACGCGTAATCTCGGGAAATCTCAAAATTCGGTTAACTAGCTTTGAAGACCTTCTCTTCCATACTAGAAATGTCTATTCCAACTATTTTTCTGACTCTGCCTAGGCCATTTCCGGATTGACGGAAGTTTTCTCGAAAACGTGTCCGAACGTGTCGGTTTCAAACGAAAATCCGGAAGTTCCAACTTATAGACATAGATGCACCGATTTCAAATATGTCCATAAAAATTCCCAATTCTTTCTCAGTTGTCACAACTCTAATTTTGAAGTCTTTACTTTCAACTTTGGCTATCCGCCCTTTTCTCGAATTTCCCTATTTCGTCTTATTAGGAAAAAGTCCTATTGACTTCAGAATTAACTTCCGGAAGAGTTTAACGGAAGATAAAATTCCACGGATCATTATTTTTCCCTGACTTTGGAAATCCCATTCCTAGATCTCTAGATAGGATCCGTTTCCTAATTATTAAATTACTATTCACCCTTTTTCACTTTAATTAATTATATTATTAAAATATTAAACTTAACTTAACAACTAAGTTTCTTATTTCTTATTCTATTATTATTATTATTTTTATTATTTCGTTTTTTTTTTCTTTTTTTTTTCTGCCTTTTTTTTTAATTAATTATTTAATTAATTAAATAATTATTTTTACATAATTTCTCACAACATTTTCCTATTGGTCAATTCTTGCATTTAGGCTTAAAAATACCTAAACTCATCCTTTTTCCTTCAAATTTTCCAATTAATTAGCCAATATATTTATGCTAATTTTTAGCTATTTATCACTAATTTTGGAGCTTTACATAATTATCTCGAATTTCCTTTGCTTAAACTTAAGTAATTAGCCAGTAATTACCTAATTACTTAATTATCACTTGTTGATAATTTTCTTAATTATAATATCTTATTACCTCATAACACTTGCATTGACATTTGTATTTCCATGACTCTTTCATTATACTAGAATTTGTGAGGGCATTATGGTCATTACCATATATATATTTTTTGAGCATTCTTCTTCAATTTCTCAAAGTTTGTAATTTATTACATTACCAAAATTAGAGATATACGCTCCCCCAATTTAAATAATTATTTCATTGCCCTTTAGGATTTTTCACCATTTTCCTAAGTTATTTACTCCTCCCAGGGGTATTTTGGTCATTTTGGCACTTTGGCCCCCTTAAATTCCTTAATTCAAATTTCGGGGTATTACATTTCCCCCCGTTAAACAAAATTTCGCCCTCGAAATTTGTACCCAACCCACTATACTTTGTACTAACTAGACTCCGTCCTACTCGGACTCTGGGCTATACGCGTCGGATCTTCGCTCTGTCTGTCAGCTGCTCCTCCTGGTGATCGCGAATTCGTTTTGGTTTGACCACTAAAGATCTTGTCATTTCGTACTTTGATATATGATGTTTTCCCGTGGTTCCCATACACCACGGTTAACACCACAAATACCAAAATGGATACCAAAAATGTCTCCATGGTTCCCATACACCATGGCAACATAAGATACCTCCTACTCAATAATTTGATCACGGTCGAATATAACGAGGAAGTATAGCACACGTGTCTAACACTTAATTAGTATACTATCTAGAGAAGATTTCGTCTAAGAGATAGTACCTTGGACCATCTCCGGAGTTCTCTGTCCTCGGCACTTAGGTTAGTGCGTACAAGCGGCACAGGTTACGTGACTTGAACTCCGCAGTTCGCTCAGGACAGCTTGAGGCAATGTGTCCCGTTTTCTGGCATCTATAGCACACTCGTCTCTCCACAGTTTTCTCAGGACAGTTTGAAATGATATGCCCTGGCTTCCGACATCCGAAGCAAACCCGTTTATTAATACATTCACCAGGATGGTACTTTCCGCAATCAGGACATGGTCGGAATTCCGGCCTCCTCGGGTTGTTACGCTCGATCAGAAATGGCCTCTTGCTTTCTCTCGATCGTCACTCCAGGGGTGCCTCTCGCTTCCTTGAGGAATTCCCACGGCTACCCTCATTGTGATAAGCACGGCTACCATTGTGATTTCGTGATTTGCGTAACTCCTTCGAGTTGCGCTCGGTCATTCGGCAAGATTCTACTTGCTTGTGCCATTTTAGGAAGCTGTTGAGACACCAATCGGCCCTTATGTCGTACTTCATCCAGTCACTAGTCGGTTTGCCTTCCGGCTTTCATTCACATGGCTTTTCAAATAGGACGAATACAGAGACGAGGTTGGTGAAACGGGCGAAGTAATCGTCGAAGGATTCTTCATTTCCTTCTTTGGATAAGCGAAATTCTTCCTCCTTAATCACTGGATTGAGGGAGGGAAATATTGCTCGTTGTATTGTTCTAGGAACATTCCCACGTAACAGGACTAGGCGAGTTGTGGAAACACTCTTCCACCATCTATGCGCGTCACCATCGAGTTTGTAAATCGCCAGTTGAGCTTTTCGATCCTCCGGGCATTCCATCACTTCAAATATTTTATCTAGGCTCATCGACCAATCCTCGGCCAATTCGTTCTTCCCATGGAAAACAGGTGGCTTGAGCTTGCAAAGCTGTGTGACCCAATGTTGTGTGGTGCACGGCTCTCCTATGTCGTGGAGGTGGCTGGGACCTATCGGATCCCTCGGATCCTCATCGTGCTCGTCTTCTTCTTCCTCATCATCATCATTGTGCAGTTCTTCTTCGTGTTGACGTGCGTCTAAACGTCTCTGGGTTTCTAGGTCTTGTTGATTCTGTCTATCCAGCAGCGCATCTATGAGAGCCCGCTGTTCTTGCAAGGTTCTCCTGTATCTCATTCTGCTCCGGCTGGTTTGGTACCGGATTTACCCGAGGTTGTCTACCTCGTCCTCCACCACGACCTCTGCCCCGGCCTCTGCCTCGGCCTCTGGGAGCTCCGGCTCCTCTTACATTCACCATGTCTTGTTTCTTTCCTTTATTAGGGAAAATGTTTAATTAGTATATCACGGATTTTATCGCACGAGTATCTACACTGCTAACGAACAAACATTCGCATGCATAAAAAACAAACAGACACCCGCAATATCTCTCTTGTTCATAACCTCTTTGGTTCGTTCTCCTCAGGAACGGGTACGAAAATACGCATCGGGAGTTCCTCTACATGAGTCAAATACTAATTTTTTTTTTCCATCAGAGTAGAGCACCGGAACAAGAGTGTAGCTGATATATTGATATAAAATGCCCACTGGCTAGTTACATAAACGGTTCAACAACCGAGAGTTTCCAAAAAGAAAAGAACAACGTCGGGAAGTCTTCACTAGGATCCACGAACTTCTTGCTTCCCTCTCCTCGGTCCTCGGTCCTCCCGAACTCGACGCTATGTTAGAGCCGAGATCCGCACCGGATCTCGGGTAGCGGTTAACCTCATGTATACATACACACATATGGGTTACCAAACAACATATAAACCACACCCAACCAATGCACATGTATCGCTCCCAGCATTACAGATATATCGCTCCCAGCATTACAGATGTATCGCTCCCAGCATTATAAATGTCTTGCTCCAAGCCTTACAGATATATCGCTCCCAGCATTATAAATGTATTGCTCCCAGCCTTACAGATATATCGCTCCCAGCATTATAAATGTATTGCTCCCAGCCTTACAGATATATCGCTCCCAGCATGCATACAGTTATCTTTTAACATAATATGCATCCCAACAACACCCCACATATACACACCATGCACACATCACACACATACCATATACAGCATACCATATCCATTCGATTAGTATTACAGTACGCGAACGTACATACTTCCGTAAACCGAACAGAATGGCCAGGTAAGTGTCTATCATGGGGCCTCACCGAGTTCACGGCGACTTAATGGCTTACCCACATAGACTAGCCTTTCCTTCGGCACCAAACTGTTCTAACATATTTGTATTCAATAAACATACCATAACAATACACATAGCACATATATGCATACCATAAACATAAGAGTTAATGTTACAGTACGCGGACGTACCTTCGTTGACGGTAGACGGCACTTCCGTCGGAAATCGTACTTTTCTACGGAAAAACGTGAAATGGCTCGTCGGGCAGCGTAACGGCAGCAGATTAGGTTTTCTGACGTCCTATAAGAGTAATATCACTTCCATTAGTGATTTGACACAATAATTGGCATTTTCGGTAAAAATTACCATTTTGCCCCTATACCCCTAGTTGGCGGAATTTTGCCGGTGCTTCCGCTACATAGGCTATTTTCTTCCCAAAATTTTGCCAGAACTTCGACGCCATCATGATTTTCGAAAATATTGACTAAAATAGTCCTATCATATGATATCTAATCATAAAAATAAAGACTACTCTAGCTTTACTAACTACCGAAAGAACTACGAAAGCTTAAAGCTCTGCACGGAAAACTTACCCGAGCTTCGCTACGATTTCCCAGAGCTCCTCTCTCTTCTTTCTCTCTCTATTTTCGGTTTTTGCTCAAAGGAAGTGGTGTGAAATTTCCAAAGGAGCAAGGTCCTATTTATAGAGGATTTTGTGCTACTATTCACACTTTACCGGATGAATTCCGTGATCGGATCGCACACGATTAGGTGGCACAATCTTGGCCATCCAACCCTTTCTCTTTCCTCCATATGACATCATCCCCATGATGTCATCCATGTACTTTGATGATGTCACTTACTTCTTCAAGAAGTTTTATACCGATAAAGTCTCCGATCGGTGTCCGAAACGCGTAATCTCGGAAATCTCAAAATTCTCGGTTAACTAGCTTTGAAGACCTTCTCTTCCATACTAGAAATGTCTATTCCAACTATTTTTCTGACTCTGCCTAGGCCATTTCCGGATTGACGGAAGTTTTCTCGAAAACGTGTCCGAACGTGTCTAGTTTCAAACGAAAATCCTAAGTTCCAACTTATAGACATAGATGCACCGATTTCAAATATGTCCATAAAAATTCCCAATTCTTTCTCGGTTGTCACAACTCTAATTTTGAAGTCTTTACTTTCAACCTGGCTATCTCGCCTTTTCTCGAATTTCCCTATTTCGTCTTATTAGGAAAAGTCCTATTGACTTGAATTAACTTCCTAAGAGTTTAACGGAAGATAAAATTCCACGGATCATTATTTTTCCCGACTTTGGAAATCCCATTCCTAGATCTCTAGATAGGATCCGTTTCCTAATTATTAAATTACTATTCACCCTTTTTCACTTTAATTAATTATATTATTAAAATATTAAACTTAACTTAACAACTAAGTTTCTTATTTCTTATTCTATTTTTATTATTTTTATTTTTATTTCGTTTTTTTTTCTTTTATTTTCTGCCTTTTTTTTTAATTAATTATTTAATTAATTAAATAATTATTTTTACATAATTTCTCACAACATTTTCCTATTGGTCAATTCTTGCATTTAGGCTTAAAAATACCTAAACTCATCCTTTTTCCTTCAAATTTTCCAATTAATTAGCCAATATATTTATGCTAATTTTTAGCTATTTATCACTAATTTTGGAGCTTTACATAATTATCTCTGAATTTCCTTTGCTTAAACTTAAGTAATTAGCCAGTAATTACCTAATTACTTAATTATCACTTGTTGATAATTTTCTTAATTATAATATCTTATTACCTCATAACACTTGCATTGACATTTGTATTTCCATGACTCTTTCATTATACTAGAATTTGTGAGGGCATTATGGTCATTACCATATATATTTTTTTTGAGCATTCTTCTTCAATTTCTCAAAGTTTGTAATTTATTACATTACCAAAATTAGAGATATACGCTCCCCCAATTTAAATAATTATTTCATTGCCCTTTAGGATTTTTCACCATTTTCCTAAGTTATTTACTCCTCCCAGGGGTATTTTGGTCATTTTGGCACTTTGCCCCCTTAAATTCCTTAATTCAAATTTCGGGGTATTACAAGTGTAAATTATTTTGATGGAATTTGACCTAAGACAGATTTTTTGTAATACCCTGATAAATTAAATAGCTACTTTTAAAAGATGAATATGTGGTCTCGAAGAATATGTTATATTTTCTTATTTTCTAAAGGAGAATTTCTTGGAGATTAGAGAATTTAAGGGCCAAAGTGCCAAAATGACGAAAATGCCCCTATGGGACATAAATAACTTAGAAAAATTATGAAAAATCCTAAAATAATGCGAGAGGACATGGAAACAGAAATGTCAAGATAAAATTTATGAGGTAATGAGGTATTCTAATTAAGAAAATTATCAACCGGTAAAAAGAAAGTAATTAGGTAATTTCTGGCTAATTACTTAAGCATAGGCAAAGGAAATTCATAAATAATTATGTAAAACCCTAAAATTAGTGGTTTTTGGCCTAAAATTAGTAAAAACATATTTTTTAATTAATTGAAAATTTTGGAGAAAAATAGTTGAGTTTAGGTATTTTTGAGCCTAAATACAAGAATGGACCAATTAGGGATTTTTGTGGAATTTTTGGGAAAAATTAAATAAGTAAATAATCAAATAATTAATTAAATAAAAAAATAAATATTGAGTAATATTAATAGAGGGCCAGCCGAAAATGAGGAAAGAAATAAGGACAAGAGTTGGTAAAAAAATCATGGTGCCTTACCTTGCAAGTTGAAGTGTAAAATTGTATGAACAAGTACAGTGAATAGTGATCAGATCTATAGGAAACGGATCCTATCTAGAGTACCAGGAATAGGTTTTCCAATGTCAGAGTAAAATAATGATCAGTGAATTTTTATCTTCGATTAGCTTTTCCGAAGTTGATTCCGAAGCCGGTAGAGCATTTTCCTAATAAGACGGAATAGGGAGAAATGCAGATAGTCACATTTTAAAGATCGAAGAAAATAAATTCTAACTCAACATTTGGAAATGAGTTTGAAATTATCTGGACATATTTGGAATCGGTGAATTTTTGTCCGTGAGATTGATGATTCCGAGAAAGTTCTTCCGAATCGCACGCTTTCCGTAAACTTCGGACTGACTTTTGGAGCCCTGGATGGAATCAAAAATTAGTTTAGATTAGACATTTCTAATGAGAAGGAAAGGGGCTTCAAAATGGTGATTCCGGATTTTTGAGACTTTTCCGAGATTACGCAATTCGGACACCAATCGGGAACTTTATCGGTGCAAGACCATAAAGCAAAAGTTGGTGGCAATGCAATAATGACCTTGGGGAGGGGGAGCACGTTTTGGAGGAGTTTTTGTGGTGGAGAAGTGGTTTGAGCAAAAAAGATGTGTTATGTGGTCAAAATTCAAAGTTGGAAGATTGGAAAAGACCAAAATGCCCTCACAAAAACTCTATAAATAGCAAGCTCCTCCCTTTGCATTCTTCACACCAAAATCATTTCTCTAGTTGAGCTTTCCTAGGAGAAGTTAGAGAGAGGTGCTCGGAGGAGGAAGGAGCCCTGGGAATTTTGCGTGAAGCTCGGGTAATTTTTCCTATTTTTAGTCTTTAATGCTTTCGTAGTTTTAGTAGTAATGCTAGATAGATCTTTAGCTTTATTTTAAGTATTAAATTCGAAAATCATGGTGGGGTCGAGTTCGGCAAAATTTTGGAAAGTCGGAGCCAAAGTAACGAAGTTCGCGAAATTCCACCAAATAGGGTATAGGGGCAAAATGGTAATTTTTACCTAAAATGCCCGTTATAATGTCAAATATTGATAATGGTGATATTATCATTATAGGATATCGAAACCTTGATCTCTTGTCGTTATTGTTGTCCGACGTGGCGCTGTCGCCCATTGCTTTTCCGTCAACGTGCGCTTTCCGTCAAAACATACTGCAATTTACGTATATCGTCAACGGAGGTACGTTCGCGTACTGTAACACTAACGCTGATGTTTATGATATGCAATATACGTAATGATATGTTGTGTGAATAGTTTGGTGCCGAAGGCAAGGCTAGTCTATGTGGGTATGCCATTCGATCGTAGTATAAGTCGGTGAGGCCCCCATGATAGACACTTACCTGGCCATTCTATTCAGTTCTATATGCACCGTGCCTATGGAATTGTACTTAGGTGTACCATATGTGATAGATACAACCCCGGATAGAGATTCTGTTAGGGGTCACCGAGATACATTCACGGATAGAGATTCTGTTAGGGGTCACCGAGATACATTCACGGATAGAGACTCTGTTCAGGGTTACCGATTATACATTCACGGATAGAGATTCTGTTAGGGGTCACCGAGATACATTCACGGATAGAGACTCGTTCAGTGGTCACCGATTATACCTCTTGCTTCTATGTTTATGTTCTGTCATTATTGATCATGCATCTGTTTGTTATGTCATGAATATCTCGTCATCCGTATACTTGTTGTATTTGAGCATGAGGTTAACTGCTACTCGAGATCCAATGCGCTGAATTGGATCTCGCCTATAGCTTCGTGGTCCTGGAGGACCAAGGGCCGAGGAAGAAGCAAGCCGCCACGTAGAAGATCCGGTTGAAGATTTCCTTCGTTGTATTAAACTTTTGAATCACACGGTTTTTATATACCGTTGTTGTATCCAAATGGACTTACGGCATTTTATTTATACATATCAGTTACTCAATCGCTCCGATGCTCTACTCTGATTATTTAAAATGATGTTTTGACGAAAAAAAAAATATACTGCTTTTGAATAGTTGGGATGTTACATTTTTATATCTGATACAATTTCATTTGGTAAATAAAAAAATTACATTAAGCCAATGTTCAAAAAATTATAAACCATGCAAATCATTATTTCAATTTTACTGTACGGTTTTATCTAACACTAGGCTATTAGGAAAAATTATAATCTTGTACCAATATAGATTCAAACAAAGGAGAAACTAAAACAAAAAAATATATAAATTCATGTAATTTATAATCTTCTACTAATATAGATTCAGACAAAGGAGAAACTAAAACAAAACAAAACAAAAAACAAAAAAATTCATGTAATTTATAATCTTCTACCAATATAGATTCAGACAAAGGAGAAACTAAAACAAAAAACATCTAAATTCATATAATTTAAAATCTTCTACCAATATATACACATACTAACCTGCAAATCTATATACACATACATTTTTTGCTCAAGTATATACACATACTTCCATATAGTAAAAAAAAAAAAGTCAAACTAACCTGCAAAATAGTGGTGGCGGGTGACCGGAAGGTGGAGGCAATCGGAAGGAGGAGCGACGGAGGAAACCGGAAGGAAGAGCGGCGGTGGCAACTGGAAGGAGGAACGGCGGTGGCCGGAAGGGAGAGGAGGAGCGCACAAAGTGGAGAGTAGAAGAAGAAACTCGGATGGCAGGAGAGGTTCAAAATGTCCCAAAGGTGGGAGTTAAAGAGATTTTGCGACAGAACGTAAAATGGAGGGACCGGTGGCCCTTTGGCCGCCGGTTAGCGACGGACTATCCAGTCCGTCGCAAGCCCCACAAGGGGCTTGCGATGGAAACACGGTCCGTCGCAAGCCCCACGGGGGGCTTGCGACGGCTCTTCTAGTCCGTCGCACAGTCTTTCCGTCGCAAGTCCCGAGGGTTTGTGACGGCTCTTCTAGTCCGTCGCAAGCCCCACGTGGGGTTTGCGACGAACATTTACGTCTGTCGCAATTTTGCTAGTCTGTCGCAAAATTGTTGTCGGGACGGCTAAATTCTCCACCGTTTGCGATGGACTACAAAATTTTGCAACGGAATATGAAATCCGTCGCAAATATCATGATTTTGCGACGGAGTTTATAATCCGTCGCAAAAACCTTAAATTTTGCGACGGAATTTTTTCCGTCGCTATTTGATGATTTTCCAGTAGTGATCAGTTGCGGAGCCATGAATTTTAATGACAGGGGGCGAAAATAAAAAATATTGTATCATAAATAAAAATACCTAATATACAAAAAAAAAAAAATTGAAAGAAATCTATTACTAAAGATCATTTCACTTGACTCTTACCCTACATGTTTTCATATTGTTAAACCTATCTATAATTAAATCCATGCTAAAACTCAAAACAATTTCTTTTCTAATTTCTTTTATAAATAGCATGAATTAGTTCACAAAATTTCATATCACACATTTCATTTCGCATAGAGATATAATTCATAAAATTCCATATCACACATTCCATTTCTCATTGAGATATAATTCACAAAATTTCATATCACACATTCCATTTTGCAAATTTCATATCATAAATGATAAATCACTAATTTTCTAACTAAACCCTAACTTTATTTTCCTCAAATCAACAACTCAAGTAAAAATATAAACCATTCAACTTTTACTCAAACCTCATGAATTCCATTAAAAGCAAAATGATTATCTAGAAGCCTCAAAATTTCAAAATCTGACAAATCCCTAAATTTTTCATAAAACAAATTTCATCCAATTAAAAGATAAGAGACTAGAAAGATAAATTCTATCTCTTACTTAAACCCCAATCTTTTGTGTGAGTGCAGTGTGCGACTGTTGAATTGCTTCTTCTTCTAATCTTCTGTGACTGTGCCGCCTGTGCGAGGAGCCGAGGAACGAATTAATAAACGGAAGGCTAGAAGGGTTTTTAACTTTTAGTGTGTCAACGTGTTTTTTTTTTTTTTTTTGCTAAAAAAAAGTTTTGGAGGGGTTCGACATCAGTCCCCCACTAAGGCCAGGGCACGGCCCCGGGCTCTATGAACACTTACAGGGGACTTACGAGATTGCCTACCAAAGGAGTCCCAGCGATGGCAGAGGGGATCGAACCCACGACCCAAAGGCCTAGTCCTAGACCCCTTACCATCTATGCCAACTCACATTGGCGTGCCGACGTGTTTTAATGTACAAGAAGCAGCATATATTTTGCCCACCCTAGCCCCTCTCCCTCCGCCCCTGTATTGAATAGCGATTGGAACATTTAAAAGCAGCTTTTCAATCGTGATTTATGGTATATAAGGTAAGTATATGAGAGGAGTTTTGTCTCAATTTACATAAATAAGCACTTTGATGTAATAACATACCAAGGAAACAAAATCAGTGATGTATGTAATTAAGCTTTGACTGAGTCATTATTTAACTTCGTATGTATGACATCAGTCTCACTGTAAAAAACACTCAGCTTTACATATAAACTGCCTTAGAAATAAAACTTGTTCTCTGATAGAAATAAATATTAATGTTTGAAACAATATTAATTTTTTCGAACGATTTTGCCATGGCAAATAAAGAGATGGAGCGAGCACTATCCGTACCAATAATTCGAACGAAGGAAAGCTAACTTGAGGGAAACTTTGTCCATGATTTTCAAGTAGAAAAAATTGTGGTGATCTGAAAATTAATCTTGGAAAGTTTTGCTTCTTGCTTTTTTATTAGAACTTGTGTTGGCTTTGACATAAATACATACATATAAGGTTGTCAAACTCACGAGTTTAAGTAAACTTATGACAGTGACGTAAATTCATATCGTAAACTTATAAGAGTTTACTTTTATTATTAAATAGGTATTAGTAATATATAATTAAGTAATTAAAAATGACAACAATTTAATTTAAATATTTAAATTCAAATAATTGAAATTAAATTAATCAACATTCATCAGTTATCAAATTTAACAAAGAACTTTCTATAAAATTTATATATAAAGCCGCTAAAGCATGACCAAATCAAAAAGTTACTATGAGTTTAAGAGTAAATTAACACGATTTTGTAAGCTAAACATGGTAAACTCAGTGTATAAACTCATAAGTTTAATCGAGTTTACAATTGGCACAAGTTTACTAGTGACTCAACTCGTTTTTGTAAGTTAGAAACGTAAAAACAGTAAACTCTGAGAATTAACTCGCAAGTTTGACAACAATGCATACATATCCATTATGGGTTTAATGTTTTTGTATTTACTACAGAAACTTTTTTTCTGCAGCACTCACATAAAAGTGAGTGAGTTTCACTAATATTTTCTCTCTCATCTCTTTACAGTGGGACCTACTCACTTTTATGTGAGTGCTGCAAAAAAAAGTTTCTGCAGTAAATACAGAAACATTAAACTCATACATTATATATATAGATAGGAGAGGAAAAGTGTTGTTATGGGGTGTGTTGACTATTACTGCAGAGCGGATATCAGTTTGAGAGTTTTATGGCATATGTTGATGTATTGAAATGGTGATAAACAGATTAGAAAAGTCAACTTATTTCTTTGATCCTTTCCATGTATTCTATAAGGATTTTTAACCATATTTATAAAATAAGAAAAGTTGTTGAAAGTAGATGAAACTACTAAAGGGTTAAAATTCAAAAACTGCCTCTATTTTAAGCCAAAATCTACAAATTAAGCCACATATATTTTGGGTTAGTCGCATGGCGTCATGATATTTTAAAGTGATTCTAACCATTCAATGTTTCACAAATTAACAATATGTGTGCGTAGAGAGAGAAGAATAGGAAGCAAAGATTTTATTTTATTGAACTAGTAGTACTTTATTTAAGGTATTAATTTCACAGGCACAGCTAGATAGGTAGTACATTGGTAATAATAACACAACTAATCATTAACGCATCTACACTCGCCATTTACGCACATTTTATGGCCATCTATACAACGTAAAGATCGGCAAGCAGAAACAACATTTTGGGGAGTGCAGCTGATTAAAACATGACCAAATCCTTCTCCATCGTTGTCATTCCCATTTGCTTCCACTGCCGAAAGCCCTGCCCAATCATATTCCCAAAAATCATTTATTTAAAATTATATTAAATGATGAATATATGTATAAGAGAAATTAAGAGAGAGAGAGAGTGATGTGATATTTACCAAGACATGCAGACGCAGCAAGAAGGGCAAGCAAGAGAGCTAACAACTTGTATGAAGTCTTTTCCATTGTGATGATTCCTTATTTCTCACAATTATTCAACACAATTCCAATGTGATCGATCAGCTTGCTTGGCTGGCTCTGATCTTACTCATATTTATAGTCAAATGAAGGGTCTGGATAGTAATTTTAGGACCCAACAAGGTTTTTTGAAAATAATTCTTGATTCATGTGATATGTATTATCGTGAACGAACTCGTAACAGTGACATAAAATCGTATTGTGTACGTGAATAGTAAACTCGTAGAAGTTTACTTTTATCAATAAATATGTATTATTATTTATAATTAAATAATTAAAATATAAAATGAGAACAATTTGATCTAAATATATTTTAAATCAAAATAATTGAAATTAAATCTATCAACATTCATAATTTATCATGCTTATCAAAGAAACTTCTATAAAATTCATATATAAAACTACTACGCATTATTAAATCGAAAAATGTAGTCCGACTTTAAGAGTAAGTTAATACGATTTTGTAAGTTAGAAACGTAAAAACGGTAAACTCAGTGTTTGAATTCACGAGTTTGACAACAATGCTTATATGTTTGTTCAGAAATTAAGGAGATGGATATTGAAATTTTTGTGTCAAAGTTTTAAATTTTCAATTCATAAAAATTGGATAAACCATGGGAAATTGATCTTCCTTGTCAAATAAATGCAAAAGGCAAATTCTATACTATTTTAATTTATTTCCACGATTGAATTTGAATCCATGTGATGTGCGTGAATGATGGAAATTCTGAAAGATTCTTATCTACACACATATAGTAATATAGCAATCAAACAATTATTAAATATTATAAATGAAAGAAGAGTAGGCCAAATGCCTAAGGTTATTAAACTCGCGAGTTTAAGTAAACATGTGATAGTGACATAAGCTTGTATCGTAAACGTGTAAGAGTTTAGTTTCACCATAAATCGGTATTAATAGTATATAATTAAAATATTAAAAATATAACAGTTTGATTTAAACATATTTAAATCCAAATAATTGAAATTAAATCCCTCAACATTCATAATTTATCATATATATAACAAAGAAATTTCTATAAAATTTATATATAAAGCCGCTAAGTATGATCGAATCGAAGAAATTAATACGAGTTTAAAGGTGAGTTAACGCAGTTTTGTAAGCTAGAAACATAAAAATGGTAAACTCGGTATATAATTAAACTCGTGAGTTTAACCGAGTTTACAGTAGTCACGAGTTTACCAACGACTCGACTCAATTTTGTAAACTAGAAGTGTAAAAACGGTAAAATCAGAGAGTCAACTCTTGAGTTTGACAACAATGCAAATGCCTAATCATTATGCACATAAAAAAATATTCCTTACAAACAAACTATGCTTTCAAATGGTTCATTGGATGAAACATTTAGAGAGCGTGAACAAATAAAAATAGTATATACTAATTATTGTATTCAGTCCTTAATATAAGACAAAGTTTTTATATTTGTCAATCTTTTCCTAATTTACCCTTATTTATCGTGTCAATTGTATAATAGGTTAAACTCGCGAGTTTACACACCGAGTTTTCCGTTTTTACGTTTTTAGCTTATAAAATTATGTTAACTCATTCTCAAACTCCTGTTAAGCGTTTTGATTTGATCATTCTAGGTGATTTTATATATGAATTTTATAGAAATTTCTTTGTTAAGTATGATAAATTATGAATGTTGATGGATTTAATTTAATATATTTTTAAATTAATTGTTTTCATTTTTTATATTTTAATTATTTAATTATACACTATCATTACCTATTTAATGATAAAAGTAAACTCTTACAAATTTACAATACGAGTTTACGTTACCGTCACGAGTTTGTTTAAACTCGCGAGTTTGACAACCTTGCCTATACGAGTTTAGAATTTTGTAATCACCTTTAAAAGGTTAATTTGTCTCTTATAAACAATCATTTGTGATTAATGAAGTCCTTCATGATTTTCTTCACAAGTGGCATTTGAATTATCATTCCACTTGTTTTGGAGCGACATTTCCACATATTTATATTTCATGTTTATCTTTTTGAAAAATAAAACTGACAAGACCGATGTAACATCCCAACTTCACAAGCAGTATAATTTTTTTTTATCAAACATCATTTCAAAATGATCACAGTAGTGCACCGGAGCGATTGAGTAACTGATATATATATTAAAATACCCATGGTAGCATGTCTTGTTTGTTTACACAATGTACAAGGGTGTTTCAAAACTAATACGTAAAGAAGTCTTCACCGCGACTCCTAGGCGTGCCGCTTGTCCTTCTCCTCGATCCTTGGTCCACCCGACCCTGAAGCTAAGTTAAGAGCTGGAGTCCATGCATCGAACCCCAGGTAACGGTTAACCTCATGTTTATATACACCATATATGTACGACAGACATTTATAGAATTTTGGCAACACTTACTATGGTCAGACATAGGGTATACATAATTGGATACGTGTGGCAATAACAATACAGTCGGACGATGTAAGGTTAAATCACAATGAGAAATGTACATAATCAGATATGCACGGCCATAACAATACAGTCGGATGTAAGGTTAAGGCACAACAGATAGTCATACAGTCAGATGTAAGACAACAAGATAAGTGAGTACGTGTAATAGTACAATCGATGTACGTACAATAGTACAATCAAAGTACGTAACAATAGTACAATCTGGATGTACAGACAATCATACAATGGATGATAGACAATTGTACAATCGGATGTACGTACAATAGGCATGACAGAACATCAAGATTTATCGTAGTACATGCATTATACACACATGCATACAATAAACATCAGAGTTAAGGTTACCAGTACGCGAACGTACCTTCGTTGACGGATTACGATATTTCTAGCACGTTTACTAAAATCGTGAAATCTCCAACAACGGCTCGTCGGGCAACAGTAACGGCAAGAAACTAGGATTTCGACGTCCTATAAGAATAATATCACTTTCATTAGTGATTTGATACAATAACTCGGCATTTTAGGTAAAAATTACCATTTTGCCCTTCTACCCCTAATCGGCGGAATTTCGCCAAAGACTTCGTTACTCGACTACTTTTCTTCCCAAAATTTCGCCAGAACTTCGACGCAACTATGATTTTCGAAAATAAAGACTAAAATAGCCCTCCCATATGATACCCAATCATACTTGAAAATTTAAAGGCTATTCTAGCATTACTACCCCTAATTTTGAAAGAACTACGAATACTTAAAGCTCGGTACCGGAAAACTTACACAGAGCTTCGCTTCAGAATTCCCCGGACTCCTCCTTCTCTCTACCCTCTCTCTAGATTCGGCCAAGGAGCTCTTGAAATGGATGTGAGAATTCAAGAGGGGTAGCTCCCTATTTATAGAAAATTCTAGGGATATAGATGGCATTTTCCAAATTGTTTATATCCATGGAAATTCAAACCTAAAATGGTGTTTAAACCTTCACCATGGAACATGCTGGTCGACATGCATGGCTGACTTGGCAGCAAATGATTTGTCCAAAGTGATTAATCAAAGTTGCTTTATGCCCGCACCGATAGAATTTCCCCGATCGGTCCCCGTTTCGCGTAATCTTGGAAAATCTCAAAATTCTGTATTTACAACTTTGAAGACCTTCTCTTCCTCATCAATAATATCTATTTAAACTTGAATTTTGACTTTAGACAGGGTTCCAACTGTCCGGCTAAAGTTTCTCCAAAAACGTGTCCGAACACGTCCGGTTTCTATTTTCTTTATTTCAAAAATATGCCTATATGCATTTTTCCCTATTTTGTTTTATTAGGAAAATGCACAAACTACTTCTAATTAACTTCCCAAGAGTCTAACGGAAGATAAAATCCCACCGATCAATATTTTACCTTGACTTTGGAAATCCCATTCCTAGATCTCTCGATAGGATCCGTTTCCTAATTTCTAAATTACTATTCATAATATTTAATTATATTATTATAATATTGCAAATTGTAACCAAATATCTTGATATTTTCTTTAATTCTTATCTTCAATTTTTCATTTGAATTTTCGGTCAAAATCTGATCCTTCTCTTTTTTTTTTAAAATATATTTTCCTTTTATATTTTATTTAATAATTAATTAATATTATATAAAATAATTATTTAATAATTATTTTTATATAATTTTTACAAAATTTCCCTATTGGTCCATACTTGATTTTAGGCTCAAAAATACCTAAACTCAACTATTTTTCTCCAAAATTTCCAATTAATTAGTAAACATGTTTTTACTAATTTTAAAACAAAAATCACTAATTTTTGAGCTTTACATAATTATCTCGAATTTTCTTTGCTTATGCTTAAGTAATTAGCCCAATATTACTTAATTACTTTCTTATCAATAGTTGATAATTTTCTTAATTATAACACCTCATTACCTCATAACTTTTACACCGACACATTTGTTTCCATGTGTTCTCAGATTATCTTAGCATCTACTGGGTATTATGGTCATTTCAATACTTTTTGGGTATTCTTCTACAATTTCTCCAAGTTTGTAACTTAATAAATTACCTAAATTAGGGACAATATCCTTCCCTATTTCAAGTAGATTTTTACTTGCTTCTTTTATAGCTTTCACAGGGTATTTATAACCCATAATGTGCTTAGGGACCTATTTGCAAATCTTCAAACGTCTTAGGGACCTAATTGCAAATTATCCTTTTTCAAGGGAAATTACCCTAAGTCGATTTGAGGGTATTACATTTCTCCCCCCGTTAAACAAAATTTCGTCCTCGAAATTTGTACTCTACCATCTAAACTTTGTACTATCCAAACTTCGTCCTACTCGGACTTTGGACTCCACGCGTCAGATCCTTACTTTGTTTGCCACCGCTCCTCTTGATAATCGAGAATTCGCTTTTGGTTTGACCATAAAGATCCCGTCATATCGTACCTTGATATATAGTGTCTCCCGTGGCTCATACACCGCGGCCAACACCACAAATACCAAAATGTCTCCTTGGACTACACCATGGCAACACAAGATACTTTAAATGTTTCCATGGTTCCCACACACCATGATAACACAAAATACCTCCTACTCAATGACATGATCACGGTCAAATATAACTAAGAAACATGGAACACGTGTCTAACATCTAATTCGTAATACGGACTATACGTTCACCTCGTCCTCTTCTTCGGCCTCTGCCTCGGCCTCTGGGAACTCTGGCTCCTCTCGCATTCGTCATGTCTTGTTCTTTTTCCTTTATTAGGGAAAACGTTAGTTATACAAGGAGTATAACGATGATCATATCTCACTTCATATTTCTACTACTGACGAATAGATACCCGCAACATGTCTCTCGTTAAGAATTTCGTTGGTTCGTTCTTCTCAGAAACGGGTACGTAAATACGTATCGGAAGTTCCTATACATGAGTCAAATACTACATGTACTTATCTTTATTGGTCTCGAGTCTCATCCGGCGTGGCCTATCTTCGCATATAAGCTCGATGCTAGGAAATAATCACCGTCCAAAGACAAATTGGTGATTATCGAATGACCGAGACCGATATTAGAGTTATCGAAATATCGAGTTCGAGTTATCGGAGACATCGAGTTATCGAGTCATCGAGACTCGATATCGAGCTATCGGAGACCGATATCGAGCTATCGAGCTATCTGAGACCGATATCGAGCTATCGAGCTATCGGAAACCGATATCGAGCTATCGAGCTATCGGAGACCGATATCGAGCTATCTGACACCGATATCGAGCTATCGAGCTATCGAAATCGATATCGAGCTATCGAAACCGATATCGAATTATCGAGATTGATATCGTGGTTATCGAAACCGATATCGTGATTATCGAATTATCGAGATCGATATCGTGGTTATCGAAACCGATATCGGGATTATCAAAATTGATTTACCGACGTAAAGTGGTACACCGGCTCGTAATGGTATACCGGTTCAAATTGGTACACCGAAATGAGGTGGTACACCGACCTTGGGCTATATCGCACTCATTTTCAAAATATGCTCTTTAAAAGGCGTAGAGCCTAACTCAGTTACTCAAACCAATTGGCTGTGTAAGTGTCTATCATGGGAGCCTCACCGAGTTCACGGCGACTGATTGACTTACCCACATAGACTAGCCTTGCCTTCGGCACCAATGGTTTGTATATAACATAGTTAGATCTATGCCAGGACAACTGCTCTGATACCAAATGTAACATCCCAACTTCACAAGCAGTATAATTTTTTTTTATCAAACATCATTTCAAAATGATCACAGTAGTGCACCGGAGCGATTGAGTAACTGATATATATATATTAAAATACCCATGGTAGCATGTCTTGCTGTTTACACAGCGGTACAAGGGTGTTTCAAAACTAATACGTAAAGAAGTCTTCACCGCGACTCCTAGGCGTGCCGCTTGTCCTTCTCCTCGATCCTTGGTCCACCCGACCCGAAGCTAAGTTAAGAGCCGGAGTCCATGCATCGAACCCTGTGTAACGGTTAACCTCATGTTTATATACACCATATATGTACGACAGACATTTATAGAATTTTGGCAACACTTACTATGGTCAGACATAGGGTATACATAATTGGATACGTGTGGCAATAACAATACAGTCGGACGATGTAAGGTTAAATCACAATGAGAAATGTACATAATCAGATATGCACGGCCATAACAATACAGGTTAAGGCACAACAGATAGTCATACAAATAGATGTAAGACAACAAGACAATCGGAGTACGTAGTAATAGTACGATGATGTACGAGACAATAGTACACCAAAGTACGTAACAATAGTACAATCGGATGTACAGACAATCATACAATCGGATGATAGACAATTGTACAATGGATGTACGTACAATAGGCATGACGAACAACAAGATGATCGAGTACATGCATTATACACACATGCATACAATAAACATCGAGTTAAGGTTACCGACGCGAACGTACCTTCGTTGACTGGATACGATATTTCTAGCACGTTTACGGAAAATCGTGTAATCTCCAACAACGGCTCGTCGGGCAACGAACGGCAAAGAAACTAGGATTTCGACGTCCTATAAGAATAATATCACTTTCATTAGTGATTTGATACAATAATCGGCATTTTAGGTAAAAATTACCATTTTGCCCTTCTACCCCTAATTGGCGGAATTTCGCCAAGACTTCGTTACTCGACTACTTTTCTTCCCAAAATTTCGCGTAACTTCGACGCAACTATGATTTTCGAAAATAAAGACTAAAATAGCCCTCCCATATGATACCCAATCATACTTGAAAATTTAAAGGCTATTCTAGCATTACTACCCCTAATTTTGAAAGAACTACGAATACTTAAAGCTCTGCACTTAAAACTTACACGAGCTTCGCTCTAATTCCCTAATCCTCCTTCTCTCTACCCTCTCTCTAGATTCGGCCAAGGAGCTCTTGAAATGGATGTGAGAATTCAAGAGGGTAGCTCCTATTTATAGAAAATTCTAGGGATATAGATGGCATTTTCCAAATTGTTTATATCCATGGAAATTCAAACCTAAAATGGTGTTTAAACCTTCACCATGGAACATGCTGGTCGACATGCATGGCTGACTTGGCAGCAAATGATTTGTCCAAAGTGATGAATCAAAGTTGCTTTATGCCCGCACCGATAGAATTTCCCGATCGGTCCCCGTTTCGCGTAATCTTGGAAAATCTCAAAATTCTGGATTTACAACTTTGAAGACCTTCTCTTCCTCATCAATAATATCTATTTAAACTTGAATTTTGACTTTAGACAGGGTTCCAACTGTCCGGCTAAAGTTTCTCGAAAAATGTGTTCGAACACGTCCGGTTTCAGAACGCATTTCTGAAATCACCAATCTCTTGGAAATAATTCACTGATTCCAAATATGTCCATATAAATTCAAACTCATTCCTAGATATTGAGTTAGAATTTATTTTCTTTATTTCAAAAATATGCCTATATGCATTTTTCCCTATTTTGTTTTATTAGGAAAATGCACAAACTACTTCTAATTAACTTCCTAAGAGTCTAACGGAAGATAAAATCCCACCGATCAATATTCTACCTTGACTTTGGAAATCCCATTCCTAGATCTCTCGATAGGATCCGTTTCCTAATTTCTAAATTACTATTCATAATATTTAATTATATTATTATAATATTGCAAATTGTAACCAAATATCTTGATATTTTCTTTAATTCTTATCTTCAATTTTTCATTTGAATTTTCGGTCAAAATCTGATCCTTCTCTTTTTTTTAAATATATTTTCCTTTTATATTTTATTTAATAATTAATTAATATTATATAAAATAATTATTTAATAATTATTTTTATATAATTTTTACAAAATTTCCCTATTGGTCCATACCTGATTTTAGGCTCAAAAATACCTAAACTCAACTATTTTTCTCCAAAATTTCCAATTAATTAGTAAACATGTTTTTACTAATTTTAAAACAAAAATCACTAATTTTTGAGCTTTACATAATTATCTCTCGAATTTTCTTTGCTTATGCTTAAGTAATTAGCCCAATATTACTTAATTACTTTCTTATCAATAGTTGATAATTTTCTTAATTATAACACCTCATTACCTCATAATTTTTACACTCGACACATTTGTTTCCATGTGTTCTCAGTATTATCTTAGCATCTACGGGGTATTACGGTCATTTCAATACTTTTTGGGTATTCTTCTACAATTTCTCCAAGTTTGTAACTTAATAAATTACCTAAATTAGGCACAATATCCTTCCCTATTTCAAGTAGATTTTTACTTGCTTCTTTTATAGCTTTCACAGGGTATTTATAACCCATAATGTGCTTAGGGACCTATTTGCAAATCTTCAAACGTCTTAGGGACCTAATTGCAAATTATCCTTTTTCAAGGGAAATTACCCTAAGTCAAATTTGAGGGTATTACAACCGACCCACACCGTATAATTCCCCATATACGACGGTCGTTCTTCTCCTCGCCTATCTCCCTTACTATGCCTACTCCTTTCTCAAATTCTTCGTCTCCACCGCTTAATTACGTCCCAACTGAACATCCTGCATGTATTCATATGATAATATCATCTCTATTGTTAAAAATAAAATGAACTTGCAATAAATTTTTAACTTTGGTGTACGTACGTGACTACGTGTATTAAGTTTGGATTGTTTTATCATATATGGTACTCGTAAGCACACATTTACAATATATAAGTCTTAAATATAAGAGCTGAACAAAGAGTTTATTTTGATCTTAATTATATTACTATTATATAATATCTTAATACACTTTGTCTAACATTTTTTTTTTTTTTTTTTGCAAAGTGTAATACCCGATTTTCGATTTACCGAAAATCCTGTATTTTAGGAATATGTTACCATATTAAATTGGCTAATATATGTAACATAAAATCACATAAAATAATGGCTATTTTAAGTGTAAATGAGCCATGGAAGAATTATAAAACACTTAATTGAATTAAGTGTTAATTAGCAAATAATAGGCAAATTGGCTTGCAATTAATTAAGATGAATTGCATAATCCTTCTAATTAATTAGAGACTAATTAAATCATCAAAAGAGGGCTAATTATATTTGAAAATAATTAGGCCAAAGGGAAATAAATAATACTTGCCTAAATAATCCTTAATTGCCATGATTACTAAATAAACCAATCCAACAATGACACATGTAATTAGTGGGCATATAAATACTTGATTAGGGAATTAATTAAGCTTCTTAAATCATCCCCAAAATGCTGGCCAAAAACGTGCAGCTTATTGTGAAACAAGAAAAGAGATGATTTATCATATAATCACACAAGTTTAGAGTTGAAAAGTCAAACAAAGCAACAAGCCAATGAGAGCAAAGGACCAAGGGGTATTTTGCAAATGAAAAAGCATATTTAAATGGCTATTAGAGGATAGGGATGTCGACCATAAAGGAGAGGAGGAGATGGAGCCTCATAAAGTGATTTTTAGATCCAATGGCTAAGGGGGAAGATGGGAAAATTCTATTGCCATTTGGGTCTTAGGATTTTTCTATAAATAGGGAGCAATCCTCTCTTCATTCTTCACACCAAAAACCATTTCCAAGAGTAGAGAGAAGCTAGATAGAAGTGAGAGGCATGGAGAAGGATGAAGGAGTGTTCTTCAAGGGTAAACTTTCTAGTTCTTAAGCTTTTAGTTTCTAGTCTTTAGTTTTGAAGTTCTTAGAGTTTTAATTCTTAGCTATTTTGTTATTTTGACCTTTAATCTTTCAAGTATGATTTTGTTATCATGTTTTTATGGTTAAATATAGTTTTATTTCGAAAATTTGATAGAGGAAGTGATATAGCAAAATTTTGAAAGATTAGAGTCAAAGTAGCGAAGCTCTGGCGAAATTTTATCGGTTAGCGATTCCTGAAGTCATGGGTAAAAACGCCAGTATTTTATATTGAAGATGAGGGTCTAAAATCCTGAGAAAATTCAGGGTTATATTATACATATAGATATTTCCAAATATATAAAATATATATCATTTGGAGCTCTACATAAGGAGATAAAAATCCTTGAAGTTAGGCTATTTTTCCAGACGAAATTCTGGGCAGAGGTTGGAAACCTTAAACCTGGGAATGACTCAGGGAATCTGGGCGAAAATTAATATTTTTCTTTAAAATTAGACATCCTAAGGATTTCGAGGAATTTTACGGATCCTCGTTTCGATTTTTGTAGAATTAATTATGATATTTCAAAGTTGTTGGAAAATCTGCCCAGAAATTCAGTATTTCGTTTTTAAGAAAATGTAAGGGTAAAATTGTAATAAAACATTTACCAAGGGTAGAAATGTCAAACAAGGTGAAAATATCCTTTTTGATATTATTTTAAGAGATAGAATATTAGTTGTGATATTATGGCAAAAATGAATAATCCGAGGATAACATATAGGATATCCGGGATAAGCCGGAGTTGGATTCAAAAGGCCGGACGTTTGGTCATTATACGGTGAAAGGTACGTTTGCGTACTGTAACAGTAATCCTGTGCTGCTTAAGTACATATATGTGATAGATACATTCAGAGATTGATATACAGACAGTTTATACGGGTTATAGTTTTGATAATACCGTTATGTTTTCCTAGCGCTGAGGACACGACCGTACATCGTAGCACTGGTATATGTGCAGACTGTTGATGTGTAGGACTTTACATATTGCTCTGTGCTTATGTCCTGTCTGTGTCACATTTATCTGATGAGATGTTGTTGTATTGTCTTGAATATCTGTTGTCTGTATACTGTATTGTTTGAGCAAAAGGTTAACCGTTACTCCGAGATCCAATGGGGTAAATTGGATCTCAGCTGTAGCTTCAGGGTCCGGAGGACCAAGAACCGGAGAGCGGGAGAAAAACCATGACTAGACCAAATGTCAGGAAAAGGGAAGGTACCGATAGACGGAGCCATAGAGAGGAACCAAGGGGAAGAGTCGTAGAAATGCACCGGTTGAGGCAAGTGTCGGAGGAAGATCATCAGAGCCAAATGTCAGGCATGAGTCTAATGAAGTTACTTCGAATAGTTTGGTGCCGAAGGCAAGGCTAGTCTACGTGGGTGTGCCAACCAGTATACGCTCGGCATCGTCATATGTCGGGGTATTTTTATGTAACATCCCGTTTTCTAAAGCGAATTTTTTTTTTCAATCAGAGTAGAGCATTGCGAAAGAGTAACTGATTTACATTCCAACAGTAACCATAGTGTAACATAGTATTGATAATACAGTTATCCTACTGTTTCAAAAGAAAGTACAAAAAAACAGAAAACAGATTCTTCGGCTCGCGGGTCTATTCCTGCTGCTTGCCTCGATCTCCGATTCTTGGCCCTCCGGACCCTGATACTATAGCTGAGATTCAATTTACCACATTGAATCTCAGGTAACGGTTAACCTCATGCCCAAACAATACAGGCGTCTGTACCTTCGTTGACGGCGTTAGGTACTTCTGGCGGAAAACGTACTTTTACTAAAAACGTGAAATGTCCAACAATGCACGTCGGGCAACGTAACGGCCGCAGATCGAGTTTCGATATCCTATAAGAGTAATATCACTTTCATTAGTGATTTGAAATTATAACTGGCATTTTAGGTAAAAATTACCATTTTGCCCCTATACCCCTAATTGGCGGAATTTCGCCAGCACTTCGTTATTTTGGCTCCGATTTTCCAAAATTTTGCCAGAACTTCGACCCAATGATAAATTTCAAAATTCTAGACTAATATAGCCCTATCATATGATATTTAATCATACTTGAAAAATTAAAGGCTATACTAACATTACTACTCTAACTATTGAAAGAACTACGAAAGCTTAAAGCTCGGTACCGAAAAACTTACCCAGAGCTTCGCTACAATGGTGTGAAAAACCAAAGGGAGGGGGGTATTTATAGATTAGGAGGAAGGATTTCGGCCGTCGGATCAACTTTGTGAGAATCGATCTGGACCGTCCAAGACAACTTTTGAAACAAGTTTCCTTCTTCCTCTTCCTTCCTTGGCCGACATAAGGGGGCTGATGTGGCAGCCATGGGTTGGTCCAAAATGATGACTCATGGTTGCTTTAAGCCCGGTCTGATAGATTTCCTCGATCGGTACTCGATTCGCGTAATTTCGGGAAAATCTCAAAATTCTGGATTATTCAATTCCAAGAAAATTCATTCCTCATTAGAAATGTCTAGTCTAACTAGCTTTTTAACTCTGTCTAGGCCTTCTCCGGATCAAAAATGTGACTATCTCGCATTTTTCCCTATTTCGTCTTATTAGGAAAATGCTCTACCGCTTCTAATTGACTTCCGGAAAAGTCTAACAGAAGGTAAAAATTCACTGATCAATATTTTACCTTGACTTTGGAAATCTCATTCCTAGTTCTCTAGATAGGATCCGTTTCTTATTTACTCCATTACTATTCACTACATTTAATTATAATATATAATAATACAATTTGTATAAAAATCTAGATATTTTTTTTTCATTCTTATCCTATTTCCTTGCTCAAATTCGGCTGGCCCTAATTTTATTATAATAAATATTTAATATTTAATTATTTATTTATTTATTTCAATTTTCCCAAAAATTTCACAAAATTACCTTATTATTGGTCCATTCTTGTATTTAGGCTTAAAAATACATAAACTCATCCATTTTTCTCAAAAATTTCCAATTAATTAGCAAATATGTTTTTACTAATTTTAAGCCAAAAACCACTAATTTTAGGGTTTTACATAATTTTTCATGAATTTCCTTTGCTTATGCTTAAGTAATTAGCCAATAAATACCTAATTACTTCCTTATCAATAGTTGATAATTTTCTTAATTAGAATGCCTCATTACCTCCTAACTTTTATACTGACATTTCTGTTTCCATGTCCTATGCATTATTTTAGGATTTACAAGGGTATTTTAGTCATTTCAATACTTTTTGAGTATTGTTATTCAATTTCTCCAAGTTCATAATTTATTAAATTACCATAATTAAAGATAATATACTCTCATAATTCACTTGGTCATTTTACTGCCTTTTAGGATTTTTCACAATTTTTCTAAGTCATTTAGGCATTCTAGGGGTATTTTGGTCATTTTGACACTTTGACCCTTAAATTCCCTAATTTCCTACAAAATTTAACTTAGAATAATAGACTATATTTACAAAAATCTGGAGATCAAAACTTCACTTATCAGAAATATCCAATTTATTCATAATATTCCAGATAATAAATATCCGGGTATTACATTTTATATCAGCTCTCATTGTCCATTTGTTGATACATTGCTCTCCGTTTCCGCAGTACTCTGATGTAGCACCTAAATTTCTGTTGAATTATTTTAAAACCAAGTGTCATCCGACACAATTTGTAGTATGGAATTTGGGGTGTTACACAAAGTAAGCTCATTGATTGCATATGGTAAATGAGTTTCTTTCAAAGGAGTAGCTACAATGACAATAATGAAAAATGGCATGTTAGAAAAACACAATGTGCATGCATTTGTTATATATATAACTAAGTTAACTAATTTTTTAATATACACAAATTAGTTATTCAGTGATCAGAGAGGATATATAATTTCGTATATATGTATGATATCAGTCTCACTGTGAAAAACACTCATCAGCTTTACATATAAACTGGCCTTATAAATAAAACTTTTCTGATCAAAATAAATATTAATGCTTCAAACAATATTAATTTTTTCGAACGATTTTGCCATGGAAAATAAAGAATGGAGATGGAGAGAGTACTATCCGTACCAATAAGAAGAACGAGGAAAAAGCTATAACTTGAGGGAAACTTTGTCCATGATTTTCAAGTAGCAAAAATTGTAGTGATATGAAAATTAATCTTGGAAAGTTAATTTTGCTTCGTCTTGCTTTTTTATTAGAACGTGTGTTGGCTTTAATTAACATACATACATACAAGGTTGTCAAACTCACGAATTTAAGTAAATTTGTGACAGTAAAGTAAATTTGTATCATGAACTCGAATCGTAAACTCATAAAAGTTTACTTTTATTATTAAATAGATATCAGTAATGTATAATTAAATAATTAAAATATAAAAATAACAACAATTTTATTTAAATATATTTAAATTCAAATAATTCAAATTAAATCCATCAACATTCATCATTTATCAAATTTAATAAAGAAATTTATATAAAATTTATGTATAAAGCCACTAAGCATGACCAAATCAAAAAAGTTAACATGAGTTTAATAGCAAGTTAACACAGTTTTGTAAGTTAAAAACATAAAAAATGGTAAACTTGGTATATAAACTCATGAGTTTAACTGAGTTTATAGTTGGCATGAGTTTACTAGTGACTCGACTCGTTTTTGTCAGCTAGAAACGTAAAAATAGTATACTCTAAGAGTTAACTCGCGATTTTGATAACAATGCATACATATACATTATATATATACACTACTACAAAAAACACTTTTAACGTCTGCTTTTAAGACAGTTAGACTATTGTTTTTAACGGTCGTGTAAACAAGAGTCGTTGAAAGTTTATGACTTACAACGACTGTTTTTAAAAAACAGTCATTGCATTTCAACGACTCTTATTTAAATAACAGTCGTTGTATATCCATAAATCTACCGTACATACGCATGCTAGGCTGTCCATAAAACCATCTAAAACACAATATAAGGTGCAATTGGAACAAGCTAAAGCCTCGTGAGAAAAAGAATGGATTGAAAATAGATAAAGTGGTGTGAGGGAGGCTCGACTTTTTTCTTAATGCGTATCAACGACTGTTTGTACAAACAGTCGTTTGTTTTACTTCTCTTAATATAACTATCGAAATTCTAGGCTATATACTAGTAAATAGCTATTAATATGAGATAAAATCACAACAATCATGTAATCTTAAAGGCTTTTATTCTAACTATAAGTAACACAATTTTTTTGCTTATTGATTAAATTTAATGCGTGACTTCAATGATATTGATATATTTTTTTACAGATATATTGATTGAAATCACACCAATCAATCAATCATGTAATCTTTAGATTTACATATTAAAATCACAATATTAAATTTATTGATTGATTTCAATGCATAATTTAAATATATATATATATATTTAATTTTTTATTTTTAAAAATAGGGTTAGATTTCTTCACTTAACGATGATTGAAATTATAGGCTACATACTTAAAAATAGCTATAAATATGGGATACACACACACACACACACACAGATATATATATATATATATATATATATATATATATATATATATATATATATATATATATATAAAGAGATATATTGTTTAATTTATCAACTTTTATAAACTAATTAAATGAAAATATGGTTAGATTTCGTCTCTTAACTATCGAAATTCTAGGCTACATACTAGGAAAATAAATAAAAATATGGGATACAACGACTGTTTTTATAAAACCAGTCGTTGTATCACAACATTTAACGTATGTTTTATTTAATGTCTGTTTTATAAAACAGACGTTAAATATTAATTTTTAACGTCATTTTTTAAGGAAATAGACGTTAAAGGTAAGTAAAAAATTACAATAGTGCCACCGCCTACTTTTCAACGTCCTTTTTCTGTGAAACAGTCGTTGAATATTCTCGACAAAATTTCAAAACTGCCACCGCCTCATTTTCTATGTCTGTTTTTATTTAATCGATCGTTATATGAGAGTCGTTAAATATACTTTTGTAGTAATGATAGGAGAGGAAAAGTGTTGTTATGGGGTGTGTCAACTATTAATGCAGAGCGGATATCTGTTTGAGAGTTTTATGGCATATGTTGATGTTTTGAAATGGTGATAAACAGATTAGAAAAGTCAACTTATTTCTTTGATCCTTTCCATGTATTTTATAAGGATTTTAAAAGTAGTTGAAAGTAGATGAAACTCCTAAAGGGTTAAAAAAAAATTGTTTTTGAGTTTTCAAAAACTGCCCCTATTTTAGGCCAAAATCTACAAAGCCACATATATTTTGGGTTAGTTGCATGGGGGTCATGATGTTTTAAAGTTTAAATTTTTGACATCAAACCCCATGTGGTTATTTTAATGTTAATGCAGCAACGCAATTTAACATTAAAATAAGGCGAAACATGATTCTAACCAGTCAATATCTCACAAATTAACAATATGTGTGTGTAGAGAGAGAAGAATAGGAAGCAAAGATTTTATTTTATTGAACTAGTAGTACTTTATTTAAGGTATTAATTTCACAGGCACAACTAGATAGGAAGTACATTGGTAATAATAACACAACTAATCATTAACGCATCTACACTCGCCATTTACGCACATAATATGGCCATCTATACAACTTAAAGATCGGCAAGCAGAAACAACATTTTGGGAGTGCAGCTGATTAAAACATGACCAAATCCTTCTCCATCATTGTCATTCCCATTTGCTTCCACTGCCGAAAGCCCTGCCCAATCATATTCCCAAAAATCATTTATTTAAAATTATATTAAATCATGAATATATGTATAAGAGAAACTAAGAGAGAGAGAGAGAGTGATGTGATAATTACCAAGACATGCAAACGCAGCAAGAAGGGCAAGCAAGAGAGCTAACAACTTGTAGGAAGTCTTTTCCATTGTGATGATGATTCCTTATTTCTCACAATTATTCAACACAATTCCAATGTGATCGATCTGCTTGCTTGGCTGGCTCTGATCTTACACATATTTATAGTCAAATGAAGGGTCTGGATAGTAATTTTAGGACCCAACAAGGCTTTTTGAAAATAATTCTTGATTCATGGTATGTATTATCGTGAATGAATTCGTAACAGTGACGTAAAATCGTATTGTGTACTTGAATAGTAAACTCGTAGGAGTTTACTTTTGTCAATAAATATGTATTATTATTATATAATTAAATAATTAAAATATAAAATAAGAACAATTTTATTTAAATATATTTTAAATCAAAATAATTGAAATTAAATTTATTAACATTCATAATTTATCATGCTTATCAAAGAAACTTCTATAAAATTCATATATAAATCTACTACGTATTATCAAATCGAAAAATGTAGTCCGACTTTAAGAGTAAGTTAATACGATTTTGTAAGTTAGAAATGTAAAAACGGTAAATTCGGGTTTGAATTCACGAGTTTGCCAACAATACTTATATGTTTGTTCAGAAATTAAGGAGATGGATATTATTGAAATTTTTATGTCAAAGTTTTAAATTTTCAATTCATAAAAATTGGATAAACCATGGGAAATTGATCTTCCTTGTCAAATAAATGCAAAAGGCAAATTATATTTTTAAAAATAGGGTTAGATTTCTTCACTTAACGATGATTGAAATTATAGGCTACATACTTAAAAATAGCTATAAATATAGGATATACACACACACACACATATATAAAGAGATATATTGTTCAATTTATCAACTTTTATAAACTAATTAAATGAAAATATGGTTAGATTTCATCTCTTAACTATCGAAATTCTAGGCTACATACTAGGAAAATAAATAAAAATATGGGATACAACGACTGTTTTTATAAAACCAGTCGTTGTATCACAACATTTAACGTATGTTTTATTTAATGTCTGTTTTATAAAACGGATGTTAAATATTAATTTTTTAACGTCATTTTTTAAGGAAATAGATGTTAAAGGTAAGCAAAAAATTACAACAAAGCCATCGCCTACTTTTCAACGTCCTTTTTCTCGGAAACAATTTGAATATTCTCGACAAAATTTCAAAAATGTCACCACCTCATTTTCTATGTCTGCTTTTATTTAATCGATCGTTATATGAGAGTCGTTAAATATACTTTTGTAGTAATGATAGGAGAGGAAAAGTGTTGTTATGGGGTGTGTCAACTATTAATGCAGAGCGGATATCTGTTTGAGAGTTTTATGGCATATGTTGATGTTTTGATATGGTGATAAACAGATTAGAAAAGTCAAATTATTTCTTTGATCCTTTCCATGTATTTTATAAGGATTTTAAAAGTTGTTGAAAGTAGATGAAACTACTTATGTGTGTGTAGTGTAATACCCGGATATTTATCTGGAATATTATAAATAAAAGTTGGATATTTCTGATAAGTGAAATTTCAATCTCCGGTCTTGTATGATTATAGTCTATTTTCTAAGTAGAATTTCTGCGTGAAATTAGGGAGTTTAAGGGCCAAAGTGCCAAATGACCAAAACGCCCGCAAAAGGGTAGTTGACTTAGGAAATTATGGAAAAATACCAAAAGGCAGTAAAATGACCAAGTGAATTAGGAGAGTATATTATCCCTAATTATGGTAATTTAATAAATTATGAACTTGGGAAAATTGTACAAGAATGTGCCAAAAGTAATAAAGACCAAAATACCCTTACAAATTATAGAATAATGTAAGAGGCATGGAAATACTAAGGTTAATGCAATAATATGAAGATGATGAGGCATTTTAATTAAGAAAATTATCAACAAGTGATAATAAAGTAACTAAGTAATTTTGGGCTAATTACTTCAGCATAAGCAAAAGAAATTCAAGAATAATTATGGAAAGCTCAAAAATTAGTGGAAAAGGGTTGAAAATTAGTAAAAATATATTTACTAATTAATTGGAAATTTTGTGAAAAATAGTTGAGTTTAGGTATTTTTAAGCCTAAATACAAGAATTGACCAATTAGGTAATTTTGTGAAATTTTTGGAAAAATTAATTAAATAAATCATTAAATAATTAAATAAATTAAAAAATAAATATTTATTAAAATAAAAATAAGGCCAGCCGAAAATGGACCCAAGAAAAAGAGAAAAATAAATGAAAATGAGATGAGAAAATATTTGCAAGTGGACATATTATATTATTATAATTAATTAAAGCAAAAATTGTGAATAGTAAGTTAAAAATTAGGAAACGGATCCTATCTAGAGATCTAGGAAGGGGATTCCCAAAGTCAGGAAAAATAATGATCAGTGGAATTTTGTCTTCCGTTATACTCTTACTAAGTAAATTCTGAAGTCGTTTGTGCATTTCCTAATAAAACAAAATAGGGAAAAATGCATTATAGGCATAATTTTGGAAAGAGGAAAATAAATTCTAACTCAACATTTAGGAATGGGTTTGAATTTATTTAGACATATTTGGAATCAGTGAATTATTTCGAAGAGATTGATATCTCCGAAAACGAATTCCAACACCGACGCGTTCGGACACGTTTTCGAGGAAACTTCAACCTGGACTGTTGGAGGCCTATATGGAATCAAAATAAAGGTTGACTTGGACATTTCTACTAAGTGAGAACATGTTTTCAAAGTTGTAAATCCAGAATTTTGAGATTTTTCCGAAATTACGCGAATCGGGTACCGGTCGGGAAAACGGTTATACCGGCATAAAGTGAGCTAAGTCACCACTTTTGGGCCAATGGGGGCTGCCACATCAGCCCTAGGGTTCGGCCAAGAGTGTGTGTGTGTGGAAGAAGTGGCTTCTTGAACAAGTTGCATTAATGGGTTATTACAACCTTGATTTTCCAAACAAAGCCCTAATTTAGCCAAACAAGTCCCTTACTTTTTCCTATAAATACCCCCCCCTTCATAATTCTCACACCTTTTCTTCCTTCTCTTGGCCGAAATTTTTGGTTGAGAAAGAAGAGAAAGGAGCTCGGGGAATTGTGCAAATAAGCCCTCAGAATTGTCCTAAAGTCTTCAACGGTAAGTCTTTCGGTCTTTAGTTTTTAGTTTAGTAGTTAGTACAATTGTTAGTTAGATTTAGAAAGTAGGTGACAAGATTCCTACAAATGTTTTAGAGCCTTGTTTGCGTTGAAAAATATGCAGAGGTGTAAACATAGTAGGGATCGAGTCACGAAAAGTTGTAGTTTTTATAGCTTTTCACAAGTAGTTGTTATAATGCTAGAATAGCCTTTAAATTTTCAAGTATGATTGGGTATCATATGGGAGGGCTATTTTAGTCATTATTTTCGAAAATCATAATGGCGTCGAAGTTCTGGCAAAATTTCGGGAAGAAAATTTGTCAGAGTAACGGCGCCGCGAAATTCCGCCGATTAGGGGTAGAAGGGCAAAATGGTAATTTTTACCTAAAATGCCGCTTATAATGTCAAATTACTAATGGAAGTGACATTATTCTCATAGGATATCTGAAACGTTGATTCTGCTGCCGTTACGCTGCCGACGTGCCGCTGTAGGACTTTTGCACGTTTCTCCGTAGAAAGTACAGTTTCCGCCAGAAACATTTGCGTACATCAACGAAGGTACGGACGCGTACTGTAACACTAATCCTATAGTTCTCATATACAGATATGTCATAGATACGTTCATATACCGGGACTCGTTTAGGGTCGCCGCTTACATACAAATTTGTACGGGTTATAGACATGATAATACCGCTTTGAGTTTTCCTAGCGCCGAGGACACGTGATCGTGGCACGTGGTAATGTGCAGCTATATTTGTGTAGGACTTTACATACCGCTTTATGCTTATGTCCCGTCTCGTGTCACAATGTTGTTGTGTAGGACCTTTCATATTGCTTCGTGCTTATGTTCTGTCTGTGTCACACTTCTGATGAGATGTTGCTGTTATGTCATGAATATCTGTTGTATATATACTGTTTTATTTGAGCATAAGGTTAACTGCTACCCGAGATTCAATGCGGTGAATTGAATCTCGCCTATAGCTTCGTGGTCCGGAGGACCGCGAATTGATGTCCTGGGAAAGCAAAGAGGAGTGACTTGCGGAAGAAGTCATCTTTATCTTATCGCTTTCTTTTCCTTTCGTCGATTATTTTCCGAACCTTAGGATCACCGTAATGTCAATACAATATTACACTATGTTTCATGTTTTGTTATGATCGCTACTCTTACGCTCCATTGCTCGACTCTGATTGATTGCAAAAAAAAAAAAAATTCCGCTTTAGAAAATGGGATGTTACACTTTATGGTATCAGAGCAAATCTTTCTGGCAAGTGTTTAACTATGTTACCACGAACGGTTTGGTGCCGAAGGCAAGGCTAGTCTACGTGGGTGTGCCAATCACCACTGCTAACCCGGTGAGGCCCCCATGGTAGACACTTACCTGGCCATTCTGTTCGGATAACGGAGTTAGATTCTTAAGTCTTTTGACTTTGAGCACTTTTTGAAAATGAGTACTGATATGACACTAGTGTAATAGGTAGTGATGGACAGAAACAAAAAGTCGTAGATCTTCTATCCCGTAATAATAGGACGTAACACGCGTAGATCCGTAATTCCATGGGACGAAGACGAAACCCCGATATTTCTAATGACCCCAAACCAAAATATGATCCCGACTTAGGTAGAGTCAATGGCTAGTATGCCTTAGAACCAGAGAAACCTGTTGGCTCGCATCATTCATCCGATGACGACAACGTGTGGACATACGATATAACCACAGGTCATAAACCAGCTGGATGATGTAGTATACGTTAGCATGTACATTACATCTAATATGAAAATATATTTGACTTGATGCCATGTGTTGTGTTATTGTTCTGACACTTATCCGTTATTTGATATAAAGGAAAAGTTAAAACATGGCCATCATAAGAGGTGCCGGCACCAAGAGGTAGGGGCCGAGGCAGAGGCCGAGGTCGAGGCAGAGGCAGGCAACCTCAAAGGGATGTGATACCCGAGCAAAATGCTATACCAAACCAGCCGGAACAGAACGAAGTACAAGAACTGAGGAGAACTCTCCAAGAGCAGAGGGCTCTCATTGATGCTCGTTAGCAAGACAACATCAACAGGATGAGGAAGCCCAAAGACAATTGGACGCACGTCAACACGAAGAGGAAGAGCATAACAATGAAGAAGAAGAAGAGGAGGAGGACAATGACAATCTAAGTGAGGAAGACCAGAGGAAAATGCCGAGGAGTCCGATAGATCACAATCACCTCCGCGACGAGGAAGAAAGGAGAAGAATACCCAGATTGGGTGAACCAATTCGTAAGTTGAAGCCACCAAATTTTCGAGGAAAGCCGGACTTGGCGGAGGATTGGCTGAAAAGACTAGAGAAGGTATTCAGGGTGATTGACTGCCCTGAGAATCGTAAAGCTCAACTAGCAATTTACCAACTCGAAGGAGATGCCGACCGTTGGTGGGAAGTCACGGCAGAAACCCTACAGACCAATGACTGTCCCGTGACATGGGGGAAATTTCTGGAGAAATTTCATGAGCAATATTTCCCTCCTTCAGTGAGAATGAACAAGGAGTCGGAATTTCTCCATATCCGACAAGGACAGGAGGAATCTTTCGACGATTACTACGCCCGGCTCACCAACCTCGTCCCGATACTCAAGACATCTTCGAAGGGGCAACGATGAAAGCAAGATGGTGAATATTCTAATTCATGGGCTTAAATATGAAATTGGTGAAAGGCTCATGTCCCAACGATTCCGTAACTTGACAAGCGCAGTGGAAACTTGTCGGATGACCGAGCGCAATCTCGCAGGATTCCGAGATCAAGGAATTTCAACAACCAAAATGCGGGTCGAGGTGGATCCAACCGCGAGAACTCTTCACAAAAGAGGAAGGCGCCCTGGAGTAATCCCCAAGGTGGGAATAAGAGGCCATTCCAAGCTGGACAACAAAATTATCCGAGACCGCCGGATCCCAAACGTGCCCAAAGTGCAAAAGGAACCACCCGGAGTGAATCGCGAAGGGAAGCAGATATGCTTCAGATGTCATAAGCCCGGGCACTATAGCAGGGAGTGTACCGAGAAGGCTGCAGAGGCGAGACCTCAGAGCACTGGCCGAATCTTTGCACTTACCGACACAGAAGCCAGACAATCCCCGAAAATGGTCCAAGGTACAATTTCTCTCAACGGAAATCTACTTGAGGCATTGTATGATTCGGGAGCCGCCATTCTTTCATTTCCTATGATTGTGCAAGTCGCCTAGGAATGAATGCCCGTAGTTTACCTTATGATTTGGTAGTATCTACACCACTGGGTGTAAAATCTTTAGCTTCTGACGCATGTATAAATTGTATTGCTAACGTGGATGGACGAGTTTCTAAAGTGGACCTTATCCGTCTACCTCTTCACGGCATCGACGTCATACTCGGCCTAAATTGGTTAACGGCCAACGGTGCGATGATCGATCGTGGCAAGAAGAAGATATCATTTCCTGGAGAAAAGTTGAAGTGAGCCTCGAACTTTCTCTCCGCTACGTAAGCCGATCGATGCGTGAAGCAAGGATGCCATGCCTACATGGTATTCTTTTCACCAAAGCAGAGCCGATCTTTCACTCCAGATATCCCCGTGGTGAATGATTTTCCCGATGTATTCCCTGAGGATCTCACGAGTTACCTCCTATCCGAGAAGTGGAGTTCAATATTGATTTGATGCCCGGCACAGGTCAATATCAAAGGCGCCGTATCGTATGGCTCCTAACGAGATGCAGGAGTTGAAGAAGCAAATAGAAGAGCTTTTGAAGAAGGGGTTCATTCGACCCAGTGTATCACCGTGGGAGCCCCAGTGCTATTTGTAAAGAAGAAAGATGGAAGCTTCCGACTCGCATTGACTACCGTGAATTGAACAAAGTAACGGTCAAAAACAAGTACCCACTTCCCTGATTGATGATCTTTGGATCGCTTATCCGGTTCCACTGTCTTCTCCAAAATTGATCTGCGTTCGGGATATCATCGCTATGAGTTAAAGATGGTGATATTTCCAAGACAAACTTTCAGACCAGTGCACGGCATTATGAATTTCTTGTGATGCCCTTCGGATTAACAAATGCACTGCGGTATTCATGGATTACATGAACCGTATCTTCCGACAACACCTAGACCAGTTTGTGGTGGTGTTTATTGATGACATTCTCATCTATTCCAAGAGCAAAGAAGAGCACGAAGAACATCTCGCGAAAGGTGTTGAGCATACTCGGGAGAAGCAACTCTATGCTAAACCGAGCAAATGCGAATTTTGGCCGCCTAAGTGAAATTTCGGGCCATGTTATATCTAGCGACGGAGTTGCGCTTGATCCAAGCAAGGTAGATGCGCCTCGGACTGGAAACGGCCGAGACTCGTGACGGAGATCCGTAGTTTTCTTGGTCTCGGGGGATACTACCGCAGATTCATACGGGATTTCTCGCCTAGCCCTTCCATTGACAAAGCTTACGAGGAAGAATCAACCCTTTGTATGGGAGATGACTGTGAGGAGAGCTTTAAACCGAGAGAGAGATTGACTACAAGACCAGTGTTAATCATCCCGCATCCGATGAGAAGTATGTTGTTTACAAGTGATGCCAGGTGGGCAAGGGTTGGGATGTGTCCCGATGCAACAGGCGAGTGGTGGCTTATGCCTCTCGTCACCGAAGCCTCACGAGTTAAACTATCCTACACACGATCTAGAGCCGGCGGCTATCGTGTTCGCTTTGAAGATATGGAGGCATTACTTGTACCTGTAACCGTAGAAGTGTATTGTGATCACAAAAGTTTGAAATACTTGTTCGATCAACGAGAACTCAACATGAGACAACGTCGTTGGATGGAGTTGATCAAAGACTACACCCTGGAGATCAAGTATCATCCGGTAAAGCAAACGTTGTTGCCGATGCTCTTAGCAGAAGACGGTGCAGTGGCATATATGATGATACAAGAGCAGAAATTACCGGAAGATTTCGAGATCCGAATCTATCCAATCAAGTCTCGCATGGGTCTTCATGCACCACCGATGCCTATCTTGCAACTCTTCTTGTTAGTCAAGGGAGTATGATCTCGAGAGATGAAGTTGAGAAAGCTCAAGCAAGAAGATGATTGGGCAAAAGAGATACGTGAGAAAATCTCTCGAGGTGAGACCCAAGACCATGACCTGTCACTTAGTGGTTTGGTCGTGTACAAGAAGCGAATCTATGTACCGCCGCTGATGAATTAAGGCGGAAGATAATGGATGAGGCTCACAAGAGTAAATATACTCGCATCCGTGCATGGTCAAGATGTACCAGAGTATGAAGTCCGAACTTTGGTGGCCCGGAATGAAGAAAGACGTTACAGAGTACGTGGCCAAGTGCTTGACCTGTCAGAAGGTGAAGATTGAACACCGTCGACCCCCTGGTCTTTTGCAAGGACTAGAGCTGGACGCCGGAGGATATGCCGCGAGCATGTGCCCTGGATTTCAAAGGAAGTTGGGATCAACATCTTTCGCTAGCCGAGTTTGCATATAACAACAGCTTATCATGCTAGTATACAAATGGCCCCGTTCGAGGCATTGTATGGGCGGAAGTGTCAATCACCATTATGCCGATGATTCATCTGAAAAGCAATTACTTGGGCCGGATATGCTTGAACAAACCTCCGAGCAGATCGCGTTGATCAAGAAGAGACTCCTAGCCGCACATAGTAGACAAGAGCTATGCGGACAAAAGGAGGAGACCTCTCGACGTTTTATGTCGGCGACCATGTATTTCTAAAGTTATCTCCAAGAATCGGTGTCGGCAGTAACGCTTAAGAGGAAGAAACTGAGTCCACGATACGTAGGACCATTTGAGATTTTGGCTAAGCGAGGAGAAGTAGCTTATCAGATAGCTTTACCCCGAACCCGAGTAATCTCCACGACGTTTCCACGTGTCACAACCGAAGAAATACCAACCGACCGAGGTCATGTCATTGAGTACGAAGACGTTGAAGTACGGCATGATAATACCTTCATAGTTGAGCCGCAATGCATCATTGATCATAAGGAGAAACGGCTCGAAATAAGACTATTCGATAGTGAAGGTGGTCCGGAAGGGTTTAACACCCGAAGAGGCAACTTGGGAAACCGAGAGTGACATGAAGGAAAAGTACCCGAGTTCATGGCCCGAAGTTTAGTTAGTATAGATTAAATTTCGAGGGCGAAATTTTGTGTAAGGGGGAGAAATGTAATACCCTGATATTTATCTCGGAATATTATAAATAAAAGTTGGATATTTCTGATAAGTGAAATTTCAATCTCCGGTCTTGTATGATTATAGTCTATTTTCTAAGTAGAATTTCTGCGTGAAATTAGGGAGTTTAAGGGCCAAAGTGCCAAAATGACCAAAACGCCCGCAAAAGGGTAGTTGACTTAGGAAATTATGGAAAAATACCAAAAGGCAGATGAAAAATAGTTGAGTTTAGGTATTTTTAGGCCTAAATACAAGAATGGACCAATTAGGTAATTTTGTGAAATTTTTGGAAAAATTAATTAAATAAATCATTAAATAATTAAATAAATTAAAAAATAAATATTTATTAAAATAAAAATAAGGCCAGCCGAAAATGGACCCAAGAAAAGAGAAAAATAAATGAAAAATGAGATGAGAAAATATTTGCAAGTGGACATATTATATTATTATAATTAATTAAAGCAAAAATTGTGAATAGTAAGTTAAAAATTAGGAAACGGATCCTATCTAGAGATCTAGGAAGGGGATTCCCAAAGTCAGGGAAAAATAATGATCGTGGAATTTTGTCTTCCGTTATACTCTTACTAAGTAAATTCTGAAGTCGTTTGTGCATTTCCTAATAAAACAAAATAGGGAAAAATGCATTATAGGCATAATTTTGGAAAAGAGGAAAATAAATTCTAACTCAACATTTAGGAATGGGTTTGAATTTATTTAGACATATTTGGAATCAGTGAATTATTTCGAAGAGATTGATATCTCCGAAAACGAATTCCAACACCGACGCGTTCGACACGTTTTCGAGGAAACTTCAACTGGACTGTTGGAGGCCTATATGGAATCAAAATAAAGGTTGACTTGGACATTTCTACTAAGTGAGAACATGTTTTCAAAGTTGTAAATCCAGAATTTTGAGATTTTTCCGAAATTACGCGAATCGGGTACCGATCGGGGAAAACGGTTATACCGGCATAAAGTGAGCTAAGTCACCACTTTTGGGCCAATGGGGGCTGCCACATCAGCCCTAGGGTTCGGCCAAGAGTGTGTGTGTGTGGAAGAAGTGGCTTCTTGAACAAGTTGCATTAATGGGTTATTACAACCTTGATTTTCCAAACAAAGCCCTAATTTAGCCAAACAAGTCCCTTACTTTTTCCTATAAATACCCCCCCCTTCATAATTCTCACACCTTTTCTTCCTTCTCTTGGCCGAAATTTTTGGTTGAGAAAGAAGAGAAAGGAGCTCTGGGGAATTGTGCAAATAAGCCCTCAGAGAATTGTCCTAAAGTCTTCAACGGTAAGTCTTTCGGTCTTTAGTTTTTAGTTTAGTAGTTAGTAGAATTGTTAGTTAGATTTAGAAAGTAGGTGACAAGATTCCTACAAATGTTTTAGAGCCTTGTTTGCGTTGAAAAATATGCGAGGTGTAAACATAGTAGGGATCGAGTCGCCGAAAAGTTGTAGTTTTTATAGCTCTTTCACAAGTAGGTGTTATAATGCTAGAATAGCCTTTAAATTTTCAAGTATGATTGGGTATCATATGGGAGGGCTATTTTAGTCATTATTTTCGAAAATCATAATGGCGTCGAAGTTCTGGCAAAATTTCGGGAAGAAAATTTGTCGAGTAACGGCGCCGCGAAATTCCGCCGATTAGGGGTAGAAGGGCAAAATGGTAATTTTTACCTAAAATGCCGCTTATAATGTCAAATTACTAATGGAAGTGACATTATTCTCATAGGATATCTGAAACGTTGATTCTGCTGCCGTTACGCTGCCGACGTGCCGCTGTAGGATTCTTGCACGTTTCTCCGTAGAAAGTACAGTTTCCGCCAGAAACATTTGCGTACATCAACGAAGGTACGGACGCGTACTGTAACACTAATCCTATAGCTCTCATATACATATATGTCATAGATACGTTCATATACCGGGGGTCACAATGTTGTTGTGTAGGACCTTTCATATTGCTTCGTGCTTATGTTCTGTCTGTGTCACACTTCTGATGAGATGTTGCTGTTATGTCATGAATATCTGTATATACTGTTTTTATTTGAGCATAAGGTTAATCTACCCGAGATTCAATGCGGTGAATTGAATCTCGCCTATAGCTTCGTGGTCCGGAGGACCGCGAATTGATGTCCTGGGAAAGCAAAGGGAGTGACTTGGAAGAAGTCATCTTTATCTTATCGCTTTCTTTTCCTTTTCCGATTATTTTCCGAACCTTAGGATCACGATTATTTTCCTATGAACCTTAGGATCACCGTAATGTCAATACAATATTACACTATGTTTCATGTTTTGTTATGATCAAGACATACTCTTACGCTCCATTGCTCGACTCGATTGATTGCAAATGAAAAGTAATTTTAGGACCCAACAAGGCTTTCCGCTTTAGAAAATGGGATGTTAAACTCGTAGGAGTAAGAGTAAGTTAATACGATTTTGTAAGTTAGAAATGTAAAAACGGTAAATTCGGGGTTTGAATTCACGAGTTTGCCAACAATACTTATATGTTTGTTCGAAATTAAGGAGATGGATATTATTGAAATTTTTATGTCAAAGTTTTAAATTTTCAATTCATAAAAATTGGATAAACCATGGGAAATTGATCTTCCTTGTCAAATAAATGCAAAAGGCAAATTATATTTTTAAAAATAGGGTTAGATTTCTTCACTTAACGATGATTGAAATTATAGGCTACATACTTAAAAATAGCTATAAATATAGGATATACACACACACACATATATAAAGAGATATATTGTTCAATTTATCAACTTTTATAAACTAATTAAATGAAAATATGGTTAGATTTCATCTCTTAACTATCGAAATTCTAGGCTACATACTAGGAAAATAAATAAAAATATGGGATACAACGACTGTTTTTATAAAACCAGTCTTTGTATCACAACATTTAACGTATGTTTTATTTAATGTCTGTTTTATAAAACAGACGTTAAATATTAATTTTTAACGTCATTTTTTAAGGAAATAGACGTTAAAGGTAAGTAAAAAATTACAATAGTGCCACCGCCTACTTTTCAACGTCCTTTTTCTGTGAAACAGTCGTTGAATATTCTCGACAAAATTTCAAAACTGTCACCGCCTCATTTTCTATGTCTGTTTTTATTTAATCGATCGTTATATGAGAGTCGTTAAATATACTTTTTGTAGTAATGATAGGAGAGGAAAAGTGTTGTTATGGGGTGTGTCAACTATTAATGCAGAGCGGATATCTGTTTGAGAGTTTTATGGCATATGTTGATGTTTTGAAATGGTGATAAACAGATTAGAAAAGTCAACTTATTTCTTTGATCCTTTCCATGCATTTTATAAGGATTTTAAAAGTAGTTGAAAGTAGATGAAACTCCTAAAGGGTTAAAAAAAAATTGTTTTTGAGTTTTCAAAAGCTGCCCCTATTTTAGGCCAAAATCTACAAAGCCACATATATTTTGGGTTAGTTGCATGGGGGTCATGATGTTTTAAAGTTTAAATTTTTGACATCAAACCCCATGTGGTTATTTTAATGTTAATGCAACAACGCAATTTAACATTAAAATAAGGCGAAACATGATTCTAACCAGTCAATATCTCACAAATTAACAATATGTGTGTGTAGAGAGAGAAGAATAGGAAGCAAAGATTTTATTTTATTGAACTAGTAGTACTTTATTTAAGGTATTAATTTCACAGGCACAACTAGATAGGAAGTACATTGGTAATAATAACACAACTAATCATTAACGCATCTACACTCGCCATTTACGCACATAATATGGCCATCTATACAACTTAAAGATCGGCAAGCAGAAACAACATTTTGGGGAGTGCAGCTGATTAAAACATGACCAAATCCTTCTCCATCATTGTCATTCCCATTTGCTTCCACTGCCGAAAGCCCTGCCCAATCATATTCCCAAAAATCATTTATTTAAAATTATATTAAATCATGAATATATGTATAAGAGAAACTAAGAGAGAGAGAGAGTGATGTGATATTTACCAAGACATGCAAACGCAGCAAGAAGGGCAAGCAAGAGAGCTAACAACTTGTAGGAAGTCTTTTCCATTGTGATGATGATTCCTTATTTCTCACAATTATTCAACACAATTCCAATGTGATCGATCTGCTTGCTTGGCTGGCTCTGATCTTACACATATTTATAGTCAAATGAAGGGTCTGGATAGTAATTTTAGGACCCAACAAGGCTTTTTGAAAATAATTCTTGATTCATGGTATGTATTATCGTGAATGAACTCGTAACAGTGACGTAAAATCGTATTGTGTACTTGAATAGTAAACTCGTAGGAGTTTACTTTTGTCAATAAATATGTATTATTATTATATAATTAAATAATTAAAATATAAAATGAGAACAATTTTATTTAAATATATTTTAAATCAAAATAATTCAAATTAAATTCATTAACATTCATAATTTATCATGCTTATCAAAGAAACTTCTATAAAATTCATATATAAATCTACTATGTATTATCAAATCGAAAAATGTAGTCCGACTTTAAGAGTAAGTTAATACGATTTTGTAAGTTAGAAATGTAAAAACGGTAAACTCAGTGTTTGAATTCACGAGTTTGACAACAATGCTTATATGTTTGTTCAGAGATTAAGGAGATGGATATTGAAATTTTTATGTCAAAGTTTTAAATTTTCAATTCATAAAAATTGGATAAACCATGGGAAATTGATCTTCCTTGTCAAATAAATGCAAAAGGCAAATTATATACTATTTAAATTTATTTGCACGATTGAATTTGAATCCATGTGATGTGCGTGAATGATGGAAATTCTGAAAGATTCTTATCTACACACACATATAGTAATATAGAAATCAAACAATTATTAAATATTATAAATGAAAAATGAGTAGCCCAAATGCCTAAGGTTGTCAAACTCGCGAGTTTAAGGAAACATGTGATAGTGACATAAACTTGTATCATAAACTTATAAAAGTTTAGTTTCACCATTAAATCGGTATTAATAGTATATAATTAAATAATTAAAATATAAAAAATACAACAGTTTGATTTAAACATATTTAAATCTAAATAATTGAAATTAAATCCCTCAACATTCATAATTTATCATATATAACAAAGAAATTTTTATAAAATTTATATATAAAGCCGTTAAGCATGATCGAATCGAAGAAATTAATACGAGTTTAAAGGTGAGTTAACGCAGTTTCGTAAGCTAGAAACATAAAAATGGTAAACTCAACATATAATTAAACTCGTGACTTTAATCGAGTTTACAGTAGTCACTAGTTTACCAATGACTCGACTCGATTTTGTAAATTAGAAATGTAAAAACGTTAAAATCAGAAAGTCAACTCTTGAGTATGACAATAATGCAAATGCCTAATCATTATGCACATAAAAAATATTCCTTACAAACAAACTATGCTTTCAAATGGTCCATTCGATGAAACATTTAGAGAGCGTGAACAAATAAAAATAGTACTCCCTCTGGTCCTAATTATAGGAGCAAATTACCAGAATTTGGAGGGATTAATGAGGATAGTTAAATTAGTTAATTATATGTATTTTCCTAAAATACCCTCACCTAAAATTTAGAATGATACTCCCTCCGGTTAAAAGTTAATTATATGTCTTCATTTCATTGGTTTTACGTATTTCCTATATTTCAGCACTCTTGTGTGCGAGTGAGTGTTTTTTCGTGTCGGTGTAATGCTCACTTCGTTTGTCGCCTATTGAATAACCCACCCATCACGAGTTATTAAATTGGATTAATTAAATTAATATTTGATTGAATAAAACTGTAAACTTATATTTACGTACTCAATTGAATTTAAAACCATGCACTCAAAACCCTATTTTAATTATTAATTATTATTCACACTTTAATTATCAGAATACTCAAAGCAATTCTTGTCCAAACATTTTGGTGGCCAAAATATCACCAAATGTATATATAATCAATATATAACTAAATAATAAAATATTTAATGATTTATGCTCGCTGCTGGATGGTTCAAATCATCCTTAAAATATTGTAACTAAGGATCAAAATGAATTACTTTTAGACCAATTGTAATACCCTGAAATTTGAATTAGGGAATTTAAGGGCCAGACTGCCGAAATGACCAAAATACCCCTGGGAGGAGTAAATAACTTAGAAAAATTATGGAAAATACCCTTGTAAATTATAAAATAATGCATGAGGCATGGAAATTCTAATGTTAAGGCAAAAGTTTGAAGATAAAGGAGTGTCTTAATTAAGAAAATTATCAACAAGTGATAATAAAGTAATTAAGTAATATTGAGCTAATTACTTAACCCTGAGCAAAGAAAATTATGAAATAATTATGTAAAGCTCAAAAATTAGTGGAAAATGGTTTGAAATTAGTAAAAATATATTTACTAATTAATTGGAAATTTTGGAGAAAAATAGTTGAGTTTAGGTATTTTTGAGCCTAAATACAAGTTTGGACCAATAGGAAAATTATGGAAGAAATTATATAAAATAATTATAAAATAATTATTTTATAAAATATAAAACGAAAAAAAAAAAGGATAAGAATGTTGACCGAAAATTTGGCCAAGGAAAAGAGAAAAATAAATATATATATATATGTATAAGATATATATATGCAAGTTGATAATATTATATTAATATAATTAATTAAAGTAAAAAGAGTGAATAGTAATTTTAAAATTAGGAAACGGACCCTATCTAGAGATCTAGGAATGGGATTGTCAATATCAAAGTAGATTATTGATCAGTGGAATTTTATCTTCCATAATACTCTTCCGGAAGTTAATTCCGAGGCCGTTTGTGCATTTTCCTAATAAAACAAAATAGGGAAAAATGCATATAGGCATATTTTTGGAAAAGAGGAAAATAAATTCTAACTCAATATTTAGGAATGAGTTTGAATTTATTTAGACATATTTGGAATCAGTGAATTATTTCGAAGAGATTGATATCTCCGAAACGAATCCGACACCGGACGCGTTCGGACACGTTTTCGAGGAAACTTCAACTGGACTGTTGGAGCCCTATATGGAACCAAAATTTAGGTTAACTTGGACATTTCTACTAAGTGAGGAAATGGTTTCAAAGTTGTAAATCCAGAATTTTGAGATTTCTCCGAAATCACGCGAATCGGGTGCCGATCGGAGAAATTCAACGGAAGGCTTCTGGAAGGAGACACTTGGCCTCCTCCCATTGGCCAATCCCTTGGCTGTTGGAGCTTGTGCAGGTCGGCCAAGAAGAATAAGGAAGAAGGAAAAGTTGTTTCAAAAGTTATGTTTTGGACGGTCCAGATCGATTCTCACAAAGTTGATCCGACGGCCGAAATCCTACACCTTTTTCTATAAATACCCACCCCTCCCCTTTGGTTTTTCTCACATTTGAGAAGCAAGAGCTGATTCTAGAGAGAGGATTTTAGAGAGAGGTGCTCTGGGAAAATTCGCAGCGAAGCTCTGGGTAAGTTTTTCGGTACCGAGCTTTAAGCTTTCGTAGTTCTTTCAGTAGTAAGGGTAGTAATGCTAGAATAGCCTTTAATTTTTCTAGTATGATTGGATATCATATGGGAGGGCTATTTTAGTCTTTATTTTCGAAAATCATGATGGCGTCGAAGTTCTGGCAAAATTTTGGGAAGAAAATAGCCTATGTAGCAGAAGCGCTGGCGAAATTCCGCCAAGTAGGGGTAGAAGGGAAAAATGGTAATTTTTACCTAAAATGCCGATTATAATGTCAAATTACTAATAGAAGTGACATTATTCTCATAGGATATCTGAAAAGCTGATTCTGCCGCCGTTCGCCGCCCGACGTGCCGTAGGACTTTTGCACGTTTCTCCGTAGAAAGTACGTTTTCCGCCGGTAGTACCTAACGTTGCCAACGAAGGTACGTCCGCGTACTGTAACACTAATCGATGTTCATGGTATGCATGTATGTGCTATGTGTATTGTTATGGTATGTTTATTGAATGCAAATATGTTAGAACCGTTTGGTGCCGAAGGAAAGGCTAGTCTATGTGGGTAAGCCATTAAGTCGCCGTGAACTCGGTGAGGCCCCCATCATAGACACTTACCTGGCCATTCTGTTCGGTTTACGAAAGTATGTACGTGCGCGTACTGGTATCCTTAACGCTGATGTTGATCGTATGCGTATTTGTGGTTGTGAGTCGGATGATATGTTGTGAGTATTGTTATGAGCTTTTGATTACATGCACTACGTGTGACACATCTACATGCACTACGTGTGATCCATCTACATGCACTACGTGTGACCCATCATTATGCACTCCGTGTGACACATCTGTTATACTGTTAATATGAATGATTGTGGATGATATACTGTATATGTGAATATGAGGTTAATCGTTACGTGAGATCCAATGTGTTAAATTGGATCTCAGCTATAGCGTCAGGGTCGGAAGGACCAAGGATCGAGAAGAGAGGAAAGCAGCAGAATCATGGTTCCGACTGAAGACTTTCCGATGTTGTTCTTTTACTTTTTGAAAACTCTCGGTTACTATACCGTTTCTGTAACTAGCCAGTGGGCATTTTGAATATATATATATCAGTTATTCTTCCGCTCAAATGCTCTACTCTGATGATGTGAAAAGATGTTTTTTAAAAAAAATTATACTGCTTTTGAAAAGTCGGGTTGTTACACCAATAAAATATTGTCTTTAATTATTATTGAGAAAGTATAAATAGGGTTATTATAGGAAAAAAATGACAAAAGTTAAAACTTGTTCTTATAATTAGGACCAAAACCAACTCTAAAATTTGCTCTTATAATTAGGACCGGAGGGAGTATATACTAATTACTGCATTCGGTCCTTAATATAAGACAAATTTTTTATATTTGTCAATCTTTTCCTAATTTACTCTTATTTATCGTGTTAATTGTAAAATCGGTTAAACTCGCGAGTTTACACACCGAGTTTGCCGTTTTTATGTTTTTAGCTTATAAAATTATGTTAACTCATTCTCAAACTCCTGTTAAGCATTTTAATTTGATCATTCTTAGTGATTTTATATATGAATTTTATAGAAATTTCTTTGTTAAGTATGATAAATTATGAATGTTGATAGATTTAATTTAGGGTTAAATACCTAATTTGCCACGGAAGTTTTGCTAAGGGATATAGCGCCCAGCACCCGGAAGTATTTTTGGTATCGTTTTTGCCTCGGAAGTTTACAAACATAGCAATTTTGCCCATCAGTTGATCTTGGTCGTTGGATTGGTATCATTTTTGCCCCGGAAGTTTATAAAAATTTGCTCCTAAACAAAACTTCCGGGGCAAATTTGCTCCTAAAAAAAACATTCGGGGCATATTTGCTCCATTTTGTAAACTTCCGGGGCAAAAATGATACCCAAAATACTTTCGGGTGCTGAGCGCTCCTTTAACAATACTTCCGTGGCAAATTAGGTATATAACCCTTTAATTTAATATATTTTTAAATTAAATTGTTTTCATTTTTTATATTTTAATTATTGAATTATACACTATTAATGCCTATTTAATGATAAAAGTAAATTCTTACAAATTTAAGATTCGAATTTACAATAGTTTACGTTACCGTCACGAGTTTGTTTAAATTCGCGAGTTTGACAATCTTGCCTATACAAGTTTAGAATTTTGTAATCACCTTTAAAAGGTTAATTTGTCTCTTATAAACAATCATTTGTGATTAATGAAGTCCTTCATGATTTTCTTCACAAGTGGCATTTGAATTATCATTCCACTTGTTTTGGAGCGACATTTCCACATATTTATATTTCATGTTTATCTTTTTGAAAAATAAAACTGACAAGACCGACCCACACCGCATAATTCCCCATATACGACGGTCGTTCTTCTCCTCGCCTATCTCCCTTACTATGCCTACTCCTTTCTCAAATTCTTCGTCTCCACCCCTTAATTACGTCCCAACTGAACATCCTGCATGTATTCATATGATAATATCATCTCTATTGTTAAAAATAAAATGAACTTGCAATAAATTTGTAACTTTGGTGTACGTACGTGACTACGTGTATTAAGTTTGGATTGTTTTATCATATATGGTACTCGTAAGCACACATTTACAATATATAAGTCTTAAATATAAGAGCTGAACAAAGAGTTTATTTTGATCTTAATTATATTACTATTATATAATATCTTAATACACTTTGTCTAACAAATTTTTTTTTTTTTTTTTTTTTTTTTTTTTTTTTGCAAAGTAAGCTCATTGATTGCATATGGTAAGTGAGTTTCTGTCAAAAGGAGTAGCTACAATGACAATAATGAAAAATGGCATGTTAGAAAAACACAATGTGCATGCATTTGTTATATATATATAACTAAGTTAACTAATTTTTTAATATACACAAATTAGTTATTCAGTGATCAGAGAGGATATATAATTTCGTATATATGTATGATATCAGTCTCACTGTGAAAAACACTCATCAGCTTTACATTTAAACTGGCCTTAGAAAAAAACTTCTCTGATGAAAATAAATATTAATGCTTCAAACAATATTAATTTTTTCGAACGATTTTGCCATGGAAAATAAAGAATAGAGATGGAGAGAGTACTATCCGTACCAATAAGTAGAACGAGGAAAGCTAACTTGAGAAAAACTTTGTCCATGATTTTCAAGTAGCAAAAATTGTAGTGATCTGAAAATTAATCTTGGAAAGTTTTGCTTCTTCTTGCTTTTTTTTTTTTGTTGACAAGGCTGATCATAAACGATCAAATATCACTTACACATAATCTCACTCTTCCATTCCCAACAGCATCCTCTTGGAGCAGGGAAAGGAGTCCCACAGGTGGCACCTCCATCACATGATGGCCTAACTCCAAATCAAGAGCATACGTCGCCAAATAATCTGCACATTGATTCCCCTCACGGTAGACATGTGCAATCGATACCTGCCAGTTCTGGGATAAAAGCCGTTGAATCTTCCTCGTAAGGCCCCTGTTTGCATGACTATGAGCTTCGTGGTTCTGAACTAACCTTAGCGCAACCAAACAGTCAAGTTGTACCTGTACATCTTTGAACCCCATCGCCCAAGCTAGCTCTAGCCCATCGGCCCACGCCCAAAGCTCAGCCTGGAGTGACGAGCACACACCGATGCGGCGGCAACAACCTCCTAGCCAGAGGCCCTCATCATTCTGTATCAGACAACCAGCCCCTGCCCCACGGGAATCCACCTTCCTAGCTCCATCACAATTCAAAACAATACTCCCCGCCGGTGGAGGAGTCCAAGAAATTACCCGAGGCTGCTTCATACGTTTGCCACGATGTGTCGCACCGCGCATAGCCATCGCCTGACGATTACAGGCCGCCATAGCTCGGATCTCCCGCGCCACTCTTGCTGGATTAGGCTGCTCCTGCTGGAATATTGCTTTATTCCGAGCTTCCCAAAGCTTCCAACACGCAATGCCGAAAACACTCGTCCAGCTAGTACCACTTTCCCCACATGTCCCAAAGATAATGAGATTTTGCAAGAACCATGAACCGAACTCCCGCCGTAAAACTCCATAAGATGGTGAGTTGGTATAAAGGAGGCCCATACCGCCTTAGCGTAAGCACACTGGCGTAGTACATGATCCACATTTTCTCTTCCTTCTTCACACCTAAAGCATGTATCTGAATCCACCATATGCCGTCTCAATCGTTCGGAGTTAGTGAGCAAGCTGTCTCGAGCTGCTAACCATAAAAACACACGAATTCTTTGTGCTCCCTCCCATTTCCAAATAACCTCCCAGAGCTTGTTTGAATCCGGATTCCCTTCATCACAAAGCATTTCGTACGCCGATGAAACAGAAAAACCACCGTCCGAAGTTCTATCCCAGAAGCACTCTCCATCGCCATCTCCTATGGTCGGAGCTTTGCACCCCGCGATTTGTGATAGGACTTGCGAAGGAAGATCATCTTGAAATTTCTCCCAGTCCCAAGCTTCGTCCGATGTAGTAAAATGGAAAACCGGTAAAGCAATTTCTGTAGCTGTGAGGTCCCTAAAAGCCAGGAATTGCAGGGGTCCCACTTCAGGGACCCAATTGTCTCGACTGTGCGGACCCTCGTTCCATCACCTAGGTCCCATCGTGTCCCCATATCCACTTCAGGCCATAATTTCCTTAGATGACGCCACAAGTAAGAGCATCGTTGGTTTTTCCTGCACGGACCTTTGATGTGATCCCACCCATATTTTGCCCGAATGACTCGTACCCACAATAAGTCAGGCCTTGATCGCAAAGCAAACCCTAACTTCATGAGGAAAGCCTGATTCTGCACATCCAACCTCTTGAAACCACATCCTCCTTGCTTCATAGGTTTGCACATGTCATCCCACTTGACCAAGCTTGGCCGTCGGGCTGTAGATGAACTACCCCACACAAAATTCCTTATATGTCGCTCAATTCGACTCCCCACGCCTGATGGTAGTTTTGTTGTTTGCATGGCATACGATGGAATCGCAGTGAGGACTGCCTTTGCTAGTGTGATCCTCGCCACCAGGAGAGAGATTTAGCCACCCACTGACACTTAGACCGAACCTTCTCCTCTAAGTATTCATAGGTTCCACGGACACGCTGGTGGAGTAAAGGTACTCCCAGATACTTACCAAGGTCATCGGTGCTACAAAAGCCTAGCTCCTCACTCACTCTGGCTTTGGTCCCTACCGGAACGTTGTTGGAAAAGAAGATAGCTGTTTTATTGCTACTAATTTTGTGACCTGAACTGGAACAGAAGTCGGCTAACACACTTTTGATTAGACTAACCTGGGGCCGCCAACGAACCGAACAAAGACTCGCATCATCCGCAAAGAATAAATGTGATAGAGCAGACCACCTCTCCCCAAATGAATTGGCTTCCATCGTTTTGACTCCACTTTCTGATTAATCATTTGTGATAATCTCTCCATACACAAGACAAAGATATATGGGGACAAAGGGTCTCCTTGTCTGATGCCTCTGGAGGGAGAGAAAGTCTCTGAGCGCATCCCGTTCCACACAACCTTCATAGTTACCGTGGTCACACAACCCATTACCGCCCGAACAAAAATCTCAGGGAGGCCTGCATCTCTTAATGTCTCCTCAATAAAGTCCCATCTCAATCTGTCATATGCCTTTTCCAGATCAACCTTGATAGCCATCCACCCTTTCGAACCATGTTTTAGCCGCATTGAATGAATTACTTCCTGGGCGATGATAATATTATCAGTGATTTGCCTACCCGCAACAAAACTCGATTGATTAGGAAGAACAAGCCTTGGCAGCCACTTTTTGAGCCTATTTGCCAGAACTTTGGTAATGATTTTATATGGCACCGTATACGTGCTTATCGGGCGGAACTCTTTTAAGCACACCGTTCAGAACCTTTGGTATAAGGGTTATTAATGTCTCATTTAACCCCTGATCAAGATGACCATCTGTGAACAAACCGACCACCATTTGGAATAATGAAGGACCTACCGTTGCCCAAAGGTTGCCGGAAAAAGGAAGCATGTATCCCATCAATTCCAGGAGCCTTGAGAGGTTTCATTTGAAATAAGGCAAGATGCACTCGCCAAAGGATATAGCAGCTGCTAGGGGAGGGGCCATAGAGCTGTCCACAACAGGGAAAAGACCCCTACTTGGAAAAGGTATAACTGTAACTGAGTCTTTAGTGTATAACTTCTTGTAATATTGGAATGCCCAAGTACGTAGGGTCCCTTCATTCGAGCACCATGCACCCATCTCATCCTTTAACGCATGAATAGCCTTTCGGTGGAACCTCCGGACAGACTTAGTATGGAAATAGGCTGTATTCCTATCCCCAAACCGAATCCAATCACACCGTGCACGCTGTGCCCAAGTAAGGCTTTCCTGTTCACAGATTAACTCAAATTCCTTGCGTAATTCCCCTTCTATTTCATCCAGGTGCGTAGTCAGGCTTTTTGTATACCTTCCAATCTCGCCATAATCCTCCGTTTCCTATGATTAATACTTCCAAAAACTTCACTATTCCATCTGGTAGCTGAGACAGTGAAATTTCGAATGTTAGAAGAAATTGGATTTGCAGTAGACCAGCTATCTTTCACCATTTGTTGGAAGGACTCAGAAGTCTCCCATGCTGCCAAGTACCGAAAAGGTCGCTGTCTATGATGTGTCGGTGTATTTCCTCGTAACTGAATACATAATGGCCGATGGTCGGAGCTGAGTTTAGGAAGATGTTTAACCACTGTGGAACCAAACGCATGCAGCCATGGGAGATTCCCCACCGCTCGATCAAGACGTTGTAACAAGGTGCCACGTCTCCAAGTATGTTTTGGTCCTGAAAATCCGAGGTCCATCAAGCCACCATCAAAAAGGAAGGATCGAAACAATCCACAACCTCTAGCCCTGGTATCCGTACCTCCAACACGATCCCCACTACCAAGAATGGCATTAAAGTCACCCGCAAGAAGCCATGGACCAGTTACTTGCAACCCCGTTTGTTTCAACCCAATCCATAGATCCTTACGACACATAGTATTTGGACTACCATACACAGCCGTGAAATAAAAAGGGCAATGATTACCTGTCGGTGTAATCTTAGTGTGAATAAACTGAGGATGACACTGTTCAACTGAAACATTCAAAGATTCCTTCCAGAGCAGCCATATACCTCCTGAAAACCCCCGAGCCTCAAGTCTATAGGAGTAGTCAAAGCCAGACCTGGAAATAAACTTGTCCGCTTTAATCCCCGAGATACGTGGCTCTACCAACACAACCAAAGAAGGACGGTGTTCCGCCATAAAGTGCAAGAAAGTTCTAACGAAACTCTTACTTGCTGCCCCCTGGCAGTTCCATACAAAAAGCTGCATAAACATTAAAAACCAAGCAAAAATAAAGAGTTACACCAGCAACCCGGATCCCGGGGCCTCTCCTTCCTTTTCCTCCATCATCGGTCCACTCTTTGCTGAATGAGCCGAGGTCACTTGCAGTCCCAAAGGCTGTGCCAAATCTTCTTTGAGCAACTCTATCGTATCATTGGATAGGTGCTTACCTGGTGGTCTCTTCCTAACTCTGAGGTTCCGTAAGTTATTGGCTTGTAATTTAACCCCATGATTCTTTTGTTTCCTGCTTGAACCGGTAGAAGACTTGTTTTCCTTCCCCAGCCAAGCGTCACTACTTCCCATCGTCCCTCCTCCATATCGTTAGAGCCATTTATCGCCACGATACTAAGTTCATCAAGTGCTTGCCTAGCCTTTGGAGCTCCACCACTGTGTGTCGGTTACTATCAAGGGAAGACTTAGCTTCTACCACAACCATTGTCGAATCCATAGGGGCTGGATTATTCACAATCTCAATCTCTGGGCCATCTTGTATAGGAACGCTCTCCTTAATAACGCAATTTGCAGGTGCATTTGAGACTATATCCAAACTTGTATTCTCGGTGCTAGAGGCCTTTGGTAAATCACCAATGGGCAATGGGCTCGAAGCTGCTTCCTTCCTTCTATATTCCTGGATGGGCTTGATTGGTTTATATTTGGGCCCATTTTGTCGCTGCAGACGTTGGAAGGAGCCCACTTCCTTAGTTTTTCCTTCCACATTTGCTACATGAGAACCCTTCAATTTGGCCAAATTCTGCTCTTTAAAACCCGCCAAATCCGCTGCAACGGGCATATGTTGATTCTGCTCCACTAAATCCGCGCTTTCAAAGAGAACATTAAAGCGTGATCCTCCATTTATGGCTGCCTCCCCAATCTTCGCTTGCTTCACGGAATTTCGTTTGTTTCCTTTCTTGGGATACCTAACCTGCATCCACTCCCCATACGTCGGCACTGCTTCCCTCTGATCTCCTCCGACCACTCTTGTTGAACTGTTCGTCGTGCAAAGGTTCCCTGAGTCCTCCTTCGACGATGGCACTTTTTCACGAAGTGCTTCCTGGTTCTGCACCGCCTCACCCTTACATGTTCCGGCCAGTGTCCATACCTTCCGCATGTAAAGCAGATTTGTGGCAAACCTTCGTATTCTATACCATGCAACTTGCCGTCCACTTTAATCCAGGGAACAAGTGGTTTCAGTAAGTCCATGAGCACATCGATTCGAGCATACCTCCCCCGTCCCCTATTCTCTGTCATAGGGTCCACTCTTATTACTTCACCCAGCAACGTGCCAATCGCCTGCAAAGCGGTCTTATGATAGTACCTAAAGGATAAACCTGGGATCCTCACCCACACAACTACTTTAGACATGACCGACAAGGAGGGATCAAAATTCAGGGTCCACGGTTGCACCACAAGATAGGCCCCAAACAGCATCCACGGGCCACCAGTAAGCACCTTCGTATAATCCTCTTCCAGATCAAAAGTTGCCATGTAGAAACCCCCTACCATATCAACCAATCGGAAGCATCCCCGAAGACGCCATAATGCCTGCGTTCTAGCTAGTAGGGTGGGATAGGTAATAGAGCGCCCCAGCAGTTTGATGATAAGTGTTTTTTCCATTCCCTTCGCCAGTACATCACGAACTTCTTTGGAGAAATCAATGGAAGGGACCTCTCCAGAGCAGTCAATCCGAAAATCCTCATTGGATATCTTAACCTCCTCCACTATCTTACTTCCATACACAGACCGCTCTGAGTTAAGGAGCTTGTTCCTATACGAGACACCTCCATCAGGTCCAGCGTCAGGCATCCCCGTATCGCTCACCATACTTCCTTGCATTCTGGTGTCAAACTTTGTAGACGGAATGACTCCCTCATGCAGCCCACCTCCACCATCACCCTCCTTGCTACCGCTCTTCCCACCGTCGCTCACCCCGCCGCCCTCCTTCTCTCCGCCACTCTCCTTTGTTCCGCTCTCCATCATATTCCAATGCACATGATTAAAAAGGGCATTTCTTGCTTTTTTATTAGAACGTGTGTTGGCTTTAACATACATACAAATAAGGTTGTCAAACTCACAACTTTAAGTAAACTTGTAATTAACAGTGAAGTAAATTTGTATCGTGAACTTGAATCGTAAACTCATAAAAGTTTACTTTTATTATTAAATAGATATCAGTAATGGATAATTAAATAATTAAAATATAAAAATAACAACAATTTTATTTAAATATATTTAAATTCAAATAATTCAAATTAAATCCATCAACATTCATCATTTATCAAATTTAACAAAGAAATTTATATAAAATTTATATATAAAGTCACTAAGCATAACCAAATTAAAAAAGTTAACACGAGTTTAATTGTAAGTTAACACAGTTTTATAAGTTAAAAACGGTAAACTCGGTGTATAAACTCATGAGTTTAACTGAGTTTATAATTGGAACGAGTTTACTAGTGACTCGACTCGTTTTTGTAAGGTATAAACATAAAAACAATATACTCTAAGACTTAACTCGCGATTTTGTGCATACATATACATTATATATATAGGAGAGGAAAAGTGTTGTTATGGGGTGTGTCAACTATTAATGCAGAGCGGATATCTGTTTGAGAGTTTTATGGCATATGTTGATGTTTTGATATGGTGATAAACAGATTAGAAAAGTCAAATTATTTCTTTGATCCTTTCCATGTATTTTATAAGGATTTTAAAAGTTGTTGAAAGTAGATGAAACTACTAAAGGGTTAAAAAAAAAATTTGTTTTTGAGTTTTCAAAAACTGCCCCTATTTTAGGCCAAAATCTACAAAGCCACATATATTTTGGGTTAGTGGCATGGGGGTCATGATGTTTTAAAGTTTAAATTTTTGACATCAAACCCCATGTGGTTATTTTAATGTTAATGCAGCAACGCAATTAAACATTAAAATAAGGCGAAACATGATTCTAACTGTTAGAATATAGGATGATATTAAATAGATTAGTTAATTAGTTAGTGATTAGTTAAGAGTTAGTTAAAGGGTTAGTTAGGGGGCCTTAATCTATATAAAGGGATCCCTACCCTCATGATTGCTCTTATTCAATCAACATACTTTGTAAGAGCTTAATGCTCTCCATTTGTCAATACATCATTTTCTCATTACCTTTTTTTCTTCCTAATTATCCTCTCTAACTAGAAAAGTTAACACTAACCCGTCAATATCTCACCAATTAACAATATGTGTGTAGAGAGAGAAGAATAGGAAGCAATGATTTTATTTCATTGAACTAGTTGTACTTTATTTAAGGTAATTAATTTCAAAGGCACAACTAGATAGGTGGTACATTGATAATAATAACACAACTAATCATTAACGCATCTACACTCGCCATTTACGCACATAATATGGCCATCTATACAAAGTAAAGATCCGCAAGCAGAAACAACATTTTGGGGAGTGCAGCTGATTAAAACATGACCAAATCCTTCTCCATCATTGTCATTACCATTTGCTTCCACTGCCGAAAGCCCTGCCCAATCATATTCCCAAAAATCATTTATTTAAAATTATATTAAATCATGAATATATGTATAAGAGAAATTAAGAGAGAGAGAGTGATGTGATATTTACCAAGACATGTAGACGCAGCAAGAAGGGCAAGCAAGAGAGCTAACAACTTGTAGGAAGTCTTTTCCATTGTGATGATGATTCCTTATTTCTCACAATTATTCAACACAATTCCAATGTGATCGATCTGCTTGCTTGGCTGGCTCTGATCTTACACATATTTATAGTCAAATGAAGGGTCTGGATAGTAATTTTAGGACCCAACAAGGCTTTTTGAAAATAATTCTTGATTCATGGTATGTATTATCGTGAATGAATTCGTAACAGTGACGTAAAATCGTATTGTGTACTTGAATAGTAAACTCGTAGGAGTTTACTTTTGTCAATAAATATGTATTATTATTATATAATTAAATAATTAAAATATAAAATAAGAACAATTTTATTTAAATATATTTTAAATCAAAATAATTGAAATTAAATTTATTAACATTCATAATTTATCATGCTTATCAAAGAAACTTCTATAAAATTCATATATAAATCTACTACGTATTATCAAATCGAAAAATGTAGTCCGACTTTAAGAGTAAGTTAATACGATTTTGTAAGTTAGAAATGTAAAAACGGTAAATTCGGGGTTTGAATTCACGAGTTTGCCAACAATACTTATATGTTTGTTCAGAAATTAAGGAGATGGATATTATTGAAATTTTTATGTCAAAGTTTTAAATTTTCAATTCATAAAAATTGGATAAACCATGGGAAATTGATCTTCCTTGTCAAATAAATGCAAAAGGCAAATTATATTTTTAAAAATAGGGTTAGATTTCTTCACTTAACGATGATTGAAATTATAGGCTACATACTTAAAAATAGCTACAAATATAGGATATACACACACACACACACATATATAAAGAGATATATTGTTCAATTTATCAACTTTTATAAACTAATTAAATGAAAATATGGTTAGATTTCATCTCTTAACTATCGAAATTCTAGGCTACATACTAGGAAAATAAATAAAAATATGGGATACAACGACTGTTTTTATAAAACCAGCCGTTGTATCACAACATTTAACGTATGTTTTATTTAATGTCTGTTTTATAAAACGGACGTTAAATATTAATTTTTTAACGTCATTTTTTAAGGAAATAGATGTTAAAGGTAAGCAAAAAATTACAACAGTGCCACCGCCTACTTTTCAACGTCCTTTTTCTGTGAAACAGTCGTTGAATATTCTCGACAAAATTTCAAAAATGTCACCACCTCATTTTCTATGTCTGTTTTTATTTAATCGATCGTTATATGAGAGTCGTTAAATATACTTTTTGTAGTAATGATAGGAGAGGAAAAGTGTTGTTATGGGGTGTGTCAACTATTAATGCAGAGCGGATATCTGTTTGAGAGTTTTATGGCATATGTTGATGTTTTGATATGGTGATAAACAGATTAGAAAAGTCAAATTATTTCTTTGATCCTTTCCATGTATTTTATAAGGATTTTAAAAGTTGTTGAAAGTAGATGAAACTACTAAAGGGTTAAAAAAAATTGTTTTTGAGTTTTCAAAAGCTGCCCCTATTTTAGGCCAAAATCTACAAAGCCACATATATTTTGGGTTAGTTGCATGGGGGTCATGATGTTTTAAAGTTTAAATTTTTGACATCAAACCCCATGTGGTTATTTTAATGTTAATGCAACAACGCAATTTAACATTAAAATAAGGCGAAACATGATTCTAACCAGTCAATATCTCACAAATTAACAATATGTGTGTGTAGAGAGAGAAGAATAGGAAGCAAAGATTTTATTTTATTGAACTAGTAGTACTTTATTTAAGGTATTAATTTCACAGGCACAACTAGATAGGAAGTACATTGGTAATAATAACACAACTAATCATTAACGCATCTACACTCGCCATTTACGCACATAATATGGCCATCTATACAACTTAAAGATCGGCAAGCAGAAACAACATTTTGGGAGTGCAGCTGATTAAAACATGACCAAATCCTTCTCCATCATTGTCATTCCCATTTGCTTCCACTGCCGAAAGCCCTGCCCAATCATATTCCCAAAAATCATTTATTTAAAATTATATTAAATCATGAATATATGTATAAGAGAAACTAAGAGAGAGAGAGAGTGATGTGATATTTACCAAGACATGCAAACGCAGCAAGAAGGGCAAGCAAGAGAGCTAACAACTTGTAGGAAGTCTTTTCCATTGTGATGATGATTCCTTATTTCTCACAATTATTCAACACAATTCCAATGTGATCGATCTGCTTGCTTGGCTGGCTCTGATCTTACACATATTTATAGTCAAATGAAGGGTCTGGATAGTAAGTTTAGGACCCAATGAGGTTTTTGGAAAACAATTCTTGATTCATGATTCTATTATGAACTTAATTATTAATTAATTGCTATCTTCTAGAGAAAAATATATTTTAGGAATAATACCTAATAACTCCCGTATATATGTTTGTTCAGAAATTTAGGAGATGAATATTATTGAAATTTTTAGAACCCAAAAAAGTTTTGGAAAATAATTTTATGCTATCTTCTAGAGAAATTAAAATATTTTAGGAATAACACTTAATGCCCTTATATGTAAGGTTGACAAATTTACGGATTTAAGCAAACTCATGACAGTGACGTAAAATCGTATTGTGTACTCGAATAGGAAACTCATAGGAGTTTACTTGTCTCAATAAATATGTATTAATATTATATAATTAAATAATTAAAATATAAAATGATAACAATTTGATTTAAATATTTTTTTCTCAAAATATATAATTGAAATTAAATCCCTCAACATTCATAATTTATCATGCTTATCAAGAAACTTCTATAAGATTCATATATAAAGCAACTACGCATTATCAAATCGAGAAATTTAGTCCGACTTTAAGAGTGAGTTAATACGATTTTGTAAGTTAGAAACGTAAAAACGATAAACTTGGTGTATGAACTCACGGGTTTGACATGCTTATAATTTTGTTTAGAAATTATAAGGAGATGGTTATTATTAAAAAATTTATGGCAAAGTTTTAAATTTTCAATTCATAAAAATTGGATAAACCATGGGAAATTGATCTTCCTTATCAAATAAACGCAAAAGGAAAATTCTATACTATTTTAATTTATTTGCACGATTGAATTTGAATCCATGTGATGTGCATGAATGATGGAAATGCTGAGAGATTCTTATCTACACACACATATGGTAAAATAGCAATCAAACAATTTGAATCCATGTGATGTGCATGAATGATGCTCATGTGTGTGTGTGTCAGCCTTGCTTCTTTCATAGTTTCCTAGGTAATTCATCCCTATCATCTGGCCATTTCTATTTTCTCCTGCTTCGTTTGCGGCACAGTGTGGCACTTGCTGAAAAATTACAGGAACTTAATTTATGGCTTTCTGAAGTGGAAAAATAAAATAAAATTGCATATGTAAGCTAAGAAAAGCAGTTCAGATTCTGTACATGTTCTTTTGTTTTTGTGGTATTACATGTGTTTATATGTTCTCTTCCAAACATTGGCATATTTCTTCCTTTATCCCGCACCATCATTCCTTTGGAAAGTATCCTAAGAGATATCGCTACTTTTACATTGTTAATAAATTATTGGGCAAGTTCCAGTTCTTGAAATTTGAGATTATTGTATGCCTAATTGTTTTTTTTTTTTTTGGGGATCGATTGAAAAGTTCTAAATTTTTTTGCATGCATATGTGATATCGAACATCCTCTAATTGCCATTTCTTTTCCTTGGCAATATGAGGAATTAGTTGTAGTCTCTTCTCCTATTAACAGTTTAAGTATCAGTGATTAAAATAATTGCAATTAAGTGAAGGATACTATTACATTTGTACGTTTGTGCTCTTATTTTGATTTATTCTCAAAGGCTTTATTTAAAGAGAGTGCATAGATTAGGTGTGAAGGGATGTGGAGTCCCCTATTCATATTTTTTTTATATTTTTTGTCCCATTGGTCATTGATCAATGGCTCTAAAATAGGTATATATTAGGCTTATCTTTCTATCAAAATAACTTAAATCAATTTGATAGAGACTTGCCTCATGTTTATATAATTGTTATTTATCTTTGTATTAATTGATGCGGGACTTGTATTCTTATATCCTTAGTAAGAAACATGAGTATCTTTAAATGAGTCCTTAAAAGATTATGATCTGTTAATCACCCTTAAAAGGGTTGATTTTCCTCTTGTAAAATTGTATGTGATTAATGAAGTTCTTCTTGATTGGCTTAACATGTTGCATTTGAATTATCATTCCACTTATTTTGGAGTGAAAATTCCGCATATGTACATTTCATATTTATCTTTTAAAAAAAGACTGACAAGAAATAAGAAGACCTAAATCTTCTGTCAACAACTTCATTGAACTCATAATCGCATACATAAATGTATATGTGAAAGTTGAAACCAAATTAAACTTGGTTTTAATGGAATGTTTACGACTGATTAATCAATAATATAATCAGATTTTGGAATATTAATGATGGCAAAGGCATTCACAGTGACAGTGTTTGCCATGGCTATATCATCTTTCTGGTTCATGTATTATTATTATAAAAAAAATGAACCCTGCAATAAATTTTTAACTTTGGTGTATTGAGTTCGGATTGATGTTTTATCATAGTGCTAGTAAGCACACACATTTATAGTACATAAGTCGTAAATATTGGACCAGAACAAGGAGTTTACCTTGGTCCTGATTGTAATTAACACCCCTAATTCTAAGTTCATTATGATGTTTAATTATGTTCCTATATCTCTTATTAATCTAATCAGTGTGTAATTATCAGAGTGATGGCGTTAACAGATCAGAGTACTTCGCAACAGAGAGTTTGCATAACGTTTGGACGATGAGTAACTGTAATACCCGGATAATTATTTATCTGGAATATTATATTGAGATAAATAAATGGATATTTTTTATAGGTGAATATATATATGGTCTCAAATATTGCATTGCATTTATCTTATTTTTCTAAGGTAAATTCTATAGAAATTAGAAGAATTAAGGTGGCAAAGGGCCAAAAATGCATTTGTGAGTCATAAAATACCCTGAAAATATTATGATAAATCTAAAAGGGCAGTTAAATAATTATTAAAAATTAGAGGGAATATTGTCCCTAATATTGGAAATTTAATAACTTATTTCCTTGGAAATAATAAGAGGGAAAAATAAATATTATTTTGAGACCATAATTGCCCCCATGATTTTTAATATAATGCATGGGACATAAAATACCAATGTCAGTAAAATAGTTGTGAATCAAGAGAATATCCAAGAATGACTATGTAAAACCCCTTAATTAAATGTTTATGGCTAAAATTAGCATAAAATACACTTGCTAATTAATTGGAAAAGATTAAGAAAAAATGTATGAGATTAAGTGCATGAAAACCCTAAATCCTAAAAAGTTGCTAATCATGTTATTAGGGCACTAATTAAACTTGTTAATCAATTTAGACAAATTAATCATTAATCAAGGGCTAAGATATAATCTAATAAAGCAAGATCGCAGGTTTACAATTATTCTAGTAATTTTAAAGCCTAAATCCATGTTAATTGAAATGGACCAATAGGGGAATTTTGCTAATTATATAAGATAATTGAAATATAATATAAATTAATTAAAAAACAAAATAAAAATGAAAAAAAGGGGGAGCCGATTTTGAAGAGAGAGAAAGGGGAAGAGGGGGTGTGAAAAGGGTTGTGGTTTGTTGAAAAAGGGAAATTATTATTATAATAGAAGATATTTTGTGAAAAGCAAATAGGATAAATGAGAACCGATAGAAATTAAATCCTACCTTGAAATCCTTGGATTAAGTGGTAAACATCTGGACATATTATGAATCAGTGAATTTTTGTCCCGAAGTTGATGTTACCCGAAGTTATTTCCATAACCGAAAGGGTTTATACTAAACTGGCTAAAAAGCTATCAGAAACCCAAAAAGCAAATCAGATAAATGAGAACCGATAGAAACTAAATCCTATCTTGAAATCCTTGGATTAAATGGTAAACATCTGGACATATTATGAATCAGTGAATTTTTGTCCCGAAGTTGGTGTTATCTGAAGTCATTTCCGTAACCGACGGCGTTTGGCCTAAAATGATCAGCAGGTTAGGAAATACCCTTAATGGGATAAAAAATTTTGCTAACTCAAATATTTCTCAAGAGGAAGAATAGACCTCCAAGACTACGTCGTTGAATTTTTGAAATTTTCTAAGATTACGCGATTTGAACACCGATCAGGGGATGTTATCGGGTAAAACCAAAAAGCAAGGGAGGGACATCATATGGATGATGTCATATTGAGGAAAGAAGGAGGGGGGACGGTTTTGAGGGATCCAAGGGAGGAGATTGGAGCTTCCAAAAACCCTAGATCCAAGGGTCAAAATTCAAGAAGAAAAAGTGATGAATAGTGCCACAACTTTTCCTATAAATAGCCTCACCTTGCTCTTGAAAATTCACACCATTGCAAAGAGCAATTAGAAGAGTTAGAGAGAAGGTAGAGAGAAGGAAGAGCTCTGGAGAAGGAGTAGCGAAGCTCTGGGTAATTTCTTCGGTCATTAGTCTTAAGCTTTAGTATTTCTTTCGGTAGTTATAGTAGGAATGTTAGTTAGATCTTTAATCTTTCAAGTATGATTTAGATATCATGTTTAGGGTTAAATATGATATTTATTTCAAAAATATGTTGGAAAATGTGATATGTCAAAATTTTGGAAGATTAGAGTCAAAGTAGCGAAGCTCTGGCGAAATTTCACCGATTAGTCAAACTAGGGGCAAAATGGTAATTTGTACCTAATATGCCTGTTATGATGTCGATTATTGATGAATGTGATATTATCCGTATAGGATATCTGTGATCACGTACTGCTGTCATACCGCTGTCGTACCGTTGTCAAACGTACCGGTTTGATCAAAAACCGATTTCGTCAAACGTACTGAATACCGTCAACGAAGGTACGGACGCGTACTGTAACACTGACTCTAATGCTTATGGTATGCTTATATATGTTTTGGATAGTTTCATAAAGCCATGAACGGGACTCTGTCCTGGACATGCACTGTGACTAAGGTAGGGGAGGCTTAGATCACTATTTACAGCTTTACGGGTTATAGTCATGTTAACGCCGTTATGTTTTCCTAGCGCTGAGGACACGACCGTACATCGTGGCACTGGGTATGTGCAAACCAGGGATAACTTTGCATGATAGTGTAGTTGTTATCAAATGATCATACGACGTACCGGTTTGATCAATGCTGTAGTATTAGAAATATCTGTTATTCATGTATTGTTTATATAAGCATGAGGTTAACCGTTACCTGAGGTTTGATGGGCATTGGACCTCAGCTCTTACTATAGCTTCAAGGTCCGGAGACTCGAGGACGGAAGATGAGCGTAGGCTGAGTAAGCAGCACGTGTGAAGACCGCATAAAGACCCGATCGAGGACATTTAATTTTGAACAGATTATGTATTGTTCTTTATGAACAGGCAGTCACACCACGGTATCATGTTGTATCAATTATTCTATTGCTCCAATACTCTACTCTGATGAAAAAAAAAATCTGCTTTTGAAAATGGGATGTTACAGTAACTGATAACATATGCCCAGACATATATACTGGTTAATTTTAATTCTCAGGGGAATATATGCATGATACAATTTAAAATTCAGAAATAGTCAGGGTTAATCCCGTTGGAGGATGTTGATTGTACACTTATCCCGAATTAATGTCAAACAAATAGTTAGTAATATACAATCCAAAATATCAAAATATAAAAATGCACTTAATTAAATCCCCTCCTTCGGGGTCTTCTTCTACGGTCCCAGCTGCACTGCCTTACTCCCCGATCCAGAACATCTTCCTAAACCTTTAGGTATGTCTGAGATTCAGTTATCAGATGAATCTCAGTGTAACGGTTAATCTTATATTCAAAGTGCAAATCATACATGACAAATATTTCATAGAGTAAATACCCTTTCTGGTCCCTGACAAAAAACACGGACTCCATTTTGGTCCCTGACAAAAAAACCTATCCTTATTCGTCCTTTTTATATGACTAAAAATGACATTTTGGAAATTTGCGAGGGATCAAAATGTCCACCAATCGACCCTTATTCGTCCTTTTTATGGACTAAAAATGACCTTTTTTTTTTGTCAGTGACCAAAATGGGGTCCTTGTTTTTTGTCAGTGATCAGAAAGGGTATTTACTCTATTTCATATATTGCAGAATAAAGGAAAGCATTCAGTAAACACACCGCAACCAGACTACATAGCACACATCACATGTATCGTTAATGGCAAAAGCATACACAAGTGCTACCTGTCTCAGACATGAGTCCTCGGCGCTAGGAAAGCAAGCATTCAGCATTATCATATAAAACAATAATCCACAGCTTAGTTGAATAAAACGCATAACTCGAGCATACAAACCCGGCCAAGAATCCATATGACATGAACATACAAGGCATATATAAAAACACAAGGAATAGGAGATTAAGTTACTAACATCAACTTCACAAATATATAAAAATCCCCGGTGTTAAAAACTCAGACTTCCTTCAATATCCTAAAGTAAGACCATTATAACTATTAATTCCCTTTTTATTGTTTGTAAGGTATTATATTAAATACCATTTTAAAATATTAAAATGGTTTTCCTTGTCCCTTAAATCACTCTCTAATCCCTAAAAGACAAGTCTTATATCTTTTACTTTATTGTATTTTATTTCTTGATTTTTCCTCATTTCTGTTTAGAAATTTTCAGTAAATTTGAAAAATAATTAAATGCACAAAAATCCAATTGATGTACTCCCAAAAGAAACATGACCCTTGTCATGTCTATTTTCATATAAAAATACTCCCAACAATCAGAAAATTTTGAATCATTCCCAGAATAATAAAGTTTTTCCACTATCTATATTATACTTCCAGAACTTAGGCAATTTGTAAACTTTAAATCTTTTTGCACAGAAATCCAAAAATTACAAAATACCTATCCAGGTAAAGCTCTTTATGTCTACTACAAATTTTGAAAGTTTTATGGGAAATAGACACCATTTACTCAATGAAAATGTTGCCCGAAAATGATCACTAAGACTTAAACCCGGAAGTTGTCCATATTTTTTATTAAACTTTGGAAAATCATAACTCTCATTTTACACGTCCATTTAATCTGTTATTTAGCTCATGTTAAATCTTATTATGTGTACTATTAACACACAAAAGTTCAGGAAAAAAATCAAAGCTTTCATATTTCAAACTGGAGCCCAAAAATGATCACTCATTTCTGGAGTCTGACGTTTTCCAGTGCACATGAGTCAACTTTGAAAAATCATAACTCCCTTTATACACATCAAATTTAGATGTTATTTGGATAATTTTAAAGCTTAAGATGTCTAATATATTGTGACAAAATTTCATGGAAAAAATCAAACGTTTATTATTTCAAAATCGAGCCCAAAAATGATCTGCTCATGTTTGGAAACTAACGTTTTCTAGTTTTCAACTTCCAACTTTGAAAAATTATAACTCTCATTGTACACCTTTATTTTGGGTGTTCTTTAGCTCGTTTTAAAACTTAAGATGTCTACTATTTAATGCTTAAATTTCATGGCAAAAATCGGACGTTTTTCATTTCAAAATCAAGCCTGAAACTGATCCCCTCATTTCTGGAAACTCACGTTTTTCAGTTTTCAACTTCCAACTTTGAAAAATCATAACTCTCATTATACACATCTGTTTTGGTTGTTCTTTGGCTCGTCTTAAATTTTAAGATGTATATTATTTACTACCCAAAATTCAAGGTAAAACTTAGATGTTTTCCTATGAAACATAAGCACACAAAATCCTCTATTTTCTGCCCGAAAAACAGAGGTGTTTCATGTCTTTGTTTTTTCCTTCCAACCAGACGGCAAACCAGCAAACTAGGGCCATGAAAATAAGAAGGAAAATTCTTAAGAAACTTGTTAGAATATAAATAGAAATAGGATATTGTGATTTGTATTCTTACATCATTATTCATTATCTGTAATAGCTCTCTGTATATTCCCCTGTATACGTGTCATTAGATCATAGGGTCATTAGGATTTTCAGTTATTGTAGAATCTACCATACGCTCAGCTATTGTAATTCTGTTGCTATATATAGAAACCAAGGCCAGAGCAATTCCTGCGCCTCACATTTACATATTTTGCAGTACATTCTTCCTGATTTTAACCTGGCTTCGCGAAATACTGCTGCAGGGAGCTCCAAAACAGGGCATATACCTCGTGAAGAAACCAGAGAAGGAAAGAAGAATCAGTGGACAACCAATAGCAATGACAACAACTAGATCTTTCCTGGGTGGAAGCTCAGTCGGCTTTGCTCTCCTTTGAATCGAGGTTGCAGCAGCTGACTCAGTTTGCTAATCTGAATATTCAGGCTTCTGTCAACGTTGTACATCGCAGTGATTCCAAAAACGACACCAGTCCCGAATTTGGCAATCACCGTGGCTCGCGTGGTGGCCGTTCGCGTGGTAGACGCTCGTGTGGTGGCCTTCCCTTTTGCTTTCACCGCCAACGCCCAGGGCATACTTTTGCCACGTGCTATTATCGAGATGAGAATGCCGGCTACAATCACCCTGTTTCTTCTCCACAGGCATATTATGCTAATGCTCACTCAGTAGTAGACCCCTCGTGGTATGTTGACAGTGGAGCAAACTATCATGTCACTCCTCAGTCGACTCAGTTCGATGATTTTGCTCCAGTTGGTAAGTCCCATATTACCACCTACACTGGAGAGCAACAACCCATTCTCGGTATAGGTTCTGTGAATATACCCTGTTCCAGATCAAATTTACATCTCAAAGATGTTCTATACGTTCCTTCAGCGAACAAAAACCTGATGAGTGTTAACCGCTTAATTCATGATAACTCTATTTGTGTACATTTCACTAATAACAGTTGTGATGTGAAGGATCCGATGACTGGCGAAATACTGCTGAAGGGAGCTCCAAAACAGGGCATGTACCTCGTGAAGAAACCAGAGAAGGAAAGAAGAATCAGTGGACAACCAATAGCAATGACAGCAACCCGGGAAGCTCCTATTGACTCTCAAGTTCAGTTTCTCGATTGGCATCATCTTTTAGGACACCCCAGTTCCAAAGTTTTGAAATATATTCTGGACAAATGTAATAAAAATACTTCTAAAGTCTCAATTGATTCTGATCATGTATGTGAAGCTTGCTAGTTGGGGAAATCAAAACTACTTCCGTTTCCTAACTCTGTTTCTCAGTCTAAATTTCCACTTGACTTGATTCATACTGATTTATGGGGCCCTGCCCCCACTAACTCAAGCAATGGGCATCGATTCTACATTCATTTCCTTGACGACTACAGCAGGTATATATGGATTTATTCGTTGAAACATAAGGGTGAGGCTATTCATGCCTTCAAGCTTTTTAAAGCTCTTGTAGAAAACCAATTTGATTGCAAAATTAAGGCGATACAGTGTGATAATGGTGGGGAATACATACCAATTCTTTCAATCGCACATGAAGCTGGGATTCAGATTCGTTTAACGTGTCCATACACTTCTGCTCAGAATGGCCGTGCTGAACGCAAACACCGTCATATTGTCGAAATGGGGCTCACTCTGTTAGCTCACTCGATTATGCCACTGAAATATTGCGTTGAAGCATTTCAACATGCGGTCTATTTGATAAATCGATTACCCACATCTGTCTTGAATCACAACACACCTCTATTCCAGCTGACAAAGACAGAACCAAAATATGAAGACCTTCGGCCATTCGGGTGTGCATGTTTCCCTTGCCTTAAGCCATATAATGAACATAAAATGCAATTTCTCAGTCAGAAATGTGTGTATCTTGGCTTGGCCTCACAAAAAAAAAAGGCCACAGATGTCTCAGTCCCTCAGGTAAAATTTTCATTTCACCGCATGTTGTCTTCGATTCACGTACATTTCCTTTCAGAATTGGTTTTCTCCATAGCAACACCAGACAAGCAACTCACGAGACTCAAGACTCTGTTCCCCTAATCATTCAAACGCAAGGCAGTGATGGAGTTGATAATACTCAAGCATTATCACTGCCTTCTCCTGCAAACTCAGGTGAATAAGTATGTAGATCCCTGAGTCCATCGTCATCTTCCTCGCTCAACACAAGTGAGTCTGTTGAGCATGGCCAACCAAACTCAAGTCCTGAATCCATTTCGTCTAGGCCCATAAATGCACATCCTATGCTCACTCGGGCCAAAGCCGGTACAGTAAGGCCCAGACATCCTTATATTGGTCTCACTATGTCCAAAGTGGCACAATCAAAACCATCCGAAAGAGATATGTATTCAGATTCTGTACTAGACCGAGACACTACCTTCTGCTTTCTAGAAGACCAGGAAACCAGATTATTTCCTAAGAATACACACAATCCACCCATAGACCGACGATCATCCAAGTCACACGCCCAATCAGCATCAGTAAAAGCAATTAGTTTAGGGGTACTAAATGGTTTATAATGTAAACCCAAGTTATAGGTGCCTTTGAGATATCTGAAAATTCTTTTGACAGCCTGAAAATGATTGGTTCTGGGTTGGGAAAGAAATTGACTGAGTTTATTTACTACAAATGAAATGTCTGGGCGAGTGGTGGTTAAATATTGCAGTGAACCAATAGCTTGCCTATATTCAGTGGGATTTTTCATTAAATCACCATCAGTAGCAGAGATTAGACGGCCAGTTACCATAGGAGTTGGAACTGAAGCACAATCAGACATTCCAAATTTTTCTAGTAAATCCAGTCTGATTCAGATAAATACCCAGTTTGTCTCTGTACACTTCTAGACCTAAGAAATAATACAGTGGCCCTAGGTCTTTCAAAGCAAAATTCTGATTTAATTTCTTCACAAGTTTCTCTATAAACAGCTGATTATTGCCAGTTATCAAGATGTCATCAACGTAGACGAGAATGAAGACTGTCAGATTTGGTGTCTTAAGCATGAACAAAGAAATATCACTTCTTAAATTTCTAAAACCCCAATCAAGCAGAGTTAGACGAAGCCAATCGAACCAGGCTCGTGGAGCCTGTCGAAGACCATAAATGGCTTTTGTTAACTTACATATGTGTTTCGGCTTTGTCAGATTCTGCTTGATTGGGGTTTTAGAAATTTAAGAAGTGATATTTCTTTGTTCATGCTTAAGACACCAAATCTGACAGTCTTCATTCTCGTCTACGTTGATGACATCCTGATAACTGGCAATAATCAACTGTTTATAGAGAAACTTGTGAAGAAATTAAATCAGAATTTTGCTTTGAAAGACCTAGGGCCATTGTATTATTTCTTAGGTCTAGAAGTGTACAGATACAAACTGGGTATTTATCTGAATCAGACTGGATTTACTGGAAAAATTTGGAATGTCTGATTGTGCTTCAATTCCAACTCCTATGGTAATTAGTCGTCTAATCTCTGCTACTGATGGTGATTTAATGAAAAATTCCCCAGAATATAGGCAAGCTATTGGTTCACTGCAATATTTAGCCACCACTCGCCCAGATATTTCATTTGCAGTAAATAAACTCAGGTTTCACTACTAAAAAATGGAAAATTTGCGACGGAATTTGCGAGGGAACATTTTTCCCTCGCAAATAATTGAATATTTGCGAGGGAACCAAAATCCCTCGCAAATCCAGCAAGTTTGCGAGGGAAACAAGTTTCCCTCGCAAATTTAAGTAATTTTGCGAGGGAACCTATTTTCCCTCACAAAATGACTTAATTTTGCGAGGGAAAATAGGTTCCCTCGCAAAATTACTTAAATTTGCGAGGGAAACCTATTTTCCCTCGCAAAATGACTTGATTTTGCGAGGGATTTTTGGTTCCCTCGCAAATATTCAAATATGTAGCCCTAATTTCACAACGCTCCAGTCTTAAGTCGCGATCTCACTCCTCAGTTTCTCACCGTCCTCCCTCCTCAGTCCTCACCGTCGCACGTTCTGATTCTGATTCTTCCTCATTTACACCCCTCAATTCTTCTTCCTCTTCTCTTTCTGCTCTTCTATTCGCTGGATTTGGTTGTATTGCCCATGGAATTTGCCTGTTGAGGAGAGCCAAGTTGGAAGAAGATTTGCAGGAAAAACGACCTGGAAAGCCAGAGGAGAGCTCCATTCTAAACGCCTCATCTCGCAGAAATGGACACTTTTCCTCTGTCTGGCAAGCTTCTGTGCTGGGATGTTCTTCATAAACAGGTCCCTAACTAAACTGTATCATATCTTCTCCCCATTTTTTCCGATTCTTTTCTCTACAACGATAATTTCATCCGGGTTATTAAGAACTTGTTTCGTGTTAATGTTTATTTATGGCTTCGTATGCTTACTGAGCACTAAATGACTTCAAATTGTGTTGCCAGATTTTTCTTTATATATTCTGGTCTTCAAGGAATTCATTTATTTACTCACTTGCAGGCCTTTCTGAATTTTGAAGATCTTGCTTTCTTTTCGATGCTTCAATATTAATCCCGATTTAGTTTTTGACATTCACAAAATTGATTTTAATACTTTCCATATTTTGGCTTAAGCTCATGGAAAAAATGGTATAGATCTGAATTCACCTGGAATGATCTAAACCAAGTTAATTTTTACTTTGAGGTTCAAGATGCAAGATTGACTATTAGTTATGAGCTAATTCTGCTCAAGAACTGCTTTTCTCTTTCTCTAACAAACAATTTTCTGATGGTTTAATTGGTTCGGCTCGCAATACTCATGTTGACAAATCTATCCACAACTTTAATTACTGTTTTCAAAGTTTAAAAAATAATAACTGTTTATGCTCATTTACTGTACACATTTTCTCAACCGTCCTCCATTTCCCCAATTTTCAATCCTGAAAAGATAGAATTTCTAATTTTCGCTAATTATTATGCTTAGTTCAATGTATTTAGAGGTACATTAGTGATCTATTTGTCTGGTTCGTAGTGTGTTTATCATAATGAACATAAGATGGTTATATGGAAGTGATTTACCTGGGAGAAAAATAAAGATTCCAGATGAAATTCTGATTTGATTTTGAAGTGACAAGTATATATCCGATGCCTGTATTTATGCTTCATTCTATCAGATAAAGACTGGTTTGTGGAGTTATTCCGGTAATTTTCTTATGAAGTATATAAAATGATTGATATAGGATGTGGACTATTCCTGAACCTAAAGAACTTGCTCGACTAACACCCATGGAAGCTCAAAAATTGAACGTAGTTTCAGAGGGTTGCAATTCAAGAATTGTAAGCAAAACTTTTCTTTTTGTTACTTAATTACACTCAATCAACACATGTCTATAATCTAAAGTACCTGTGTTTTATTTTTATTTCTGTTATTCTTCCTCTAGTTGCGTGAGAAGGAAGTGAAGAGAGAATCTAAGGACATTTTAGGAGAAGTTTCCAAGACTCATAATGCCATACAGTAAGTTGGAAGTTATTACCCTCATAATGCTATTATTAGGCTGATTTTCAATCATTCTAAGTGCAAAATCCTGGGTTGGTATTGAATATAGAACATTGGACAAGACCATATCAAATTTAGAGATAGAATTAGCAGCTGCAAGGGCAACTCAGGATTCTTTACGCAGTGGTGCTCCTGTATCAGAAGGTTCAGAGATGGTTCAACCATCTGGCAAGAGAAGGTACTTAATGGTTGTAGGAATTAATACTGCTTTTAGCAGCCGGAAAAGAAGAGACTCAATTCGTGCAACTTGGATGCCACAAGGTTCATAAATTTATCTTTCGGCCTTATATATTAATTTAATCTTTTGTTGATGGATTGATTCTAGCTTTTTTATATCTTTAACGATTGTACTCACTGAAAGTTCAAATACAAATAAATTACAGTATTAGTTTTAGATATTCTTGAATGAATCAAAGTTTGACACGTTTCTTCTCCTTCATCAAGTGCTACATCAGGGGTATCCTGGACAGAGCTATCGAAGCAGAGGACCAAAAGCATGGAGACTTACTGAAGCTGGTAATTAATTTATTTTGATCCTTTTCTGTGATCACTTGCTGCAGGATCATGTTGAAGGATACCTAGAATTGTCAGCCAAGACAAAGACATACTTTACTACTGCTGTTAACTTGTGGGATGCTGATTTCTATGTTAAAGTTGATGATGATGTTCATGTCAACATTGGTATGCAAAGTTTTTCTGTCATGTTATAATCTCTGGCTTTACACCTTAAAAAACTGGACATAGGTTTCAGTTTACTCATTTAGCAAGTATCCGTAATGTTTTGACTGGGTTTCCTTTTTATTGTGTTCCAGCAACATTAGGAGAAACTCTAGTTAGACACCGATCAAAACCTCGCATATACATTGGATGCATGAAATCTGGACCTGTCCTTAATCAAAAGTGAGACTTCTCTCTTATCTTCATCTTACAATTCATTTTAAGGTTATGCTACATCATACCTTCTATAGTTTGCAGTACTTCCTAGTTTTAGATTCTTTATTTTGTCACTTGCACGTTCTTGATATCATGCAAATGTAAATTATGAGGTCAAGTTTTCTGATAGATAAAATGATAGATAATATGTGATGGCAGAAGTGGATGGGCTAATTTCTGAATTTGCCCCTTATTAAATAACTATTTACCAAAATGCCCCTGTTAGAAACCTATTTCCCAAAATGCCCCTGTCAGAAACCTATTTCCCAATCTGCCCCTGTTTAGTCGACTAAAACATTTGGTTTAGTCGACTAAATCGCGAGCAAGAATTTTTTCCAGTTCCCGACATTTAGTCGACTAAACCAAATTTTTTAGTCGACTAAACTCATTTAGTCGACTAAAAAATTCATTTAGTCGACTAAATCATTAAAAAAAAAAGTTAAAACTTCGAAAGGCCATAACTTCGAGCTCGGGAGTCCGAATCAAGCGATTCTTTTTTTGATTCCACATAACTTTTTGAGATCTATGCACTGATATAAAAATTATCTTCAAATTTAATGAAGAGAAAGGAGGAAAAACAAGTGATTCTTTATTACGCAAGAAATACCAACAATTCATTAAATATAATCAAGTGATTTTTAATTTTATATATATATATATATATATATATATATATATATATATATATAGTTTTCTTTTATTTGATGTTTTATATTCATTAAATATAATCACTAATATCACTAACCAACAGACTCGGTAAAACAAATTAAAATGACTCCACTACTTCCTAAAAAATAGCTAACCACATGTTTACAATAATATAATAAAAGATCAGCACACTCAACACAATAAACAATTAAAAATAAATAACTTAATCATTCTTATTGTGGAATCAGCAACGTGCGGAAATCAGCGACATGAACCATGTAGAGAAAAGTTGGGATTATTAACTTCAACAATACTAACAATTCATTAAATATATATCATGGGTTTTTTTCCCAATTTGCTATATTTAATGAATTGTTAGTATTGTTAGCATTTTAATTTGTTTTACCGAGTCTGTTGGATAGTGATATTAGTGATCCTAGATATTAGCTATGATCCTAGATTTTAGCTAGATTGACTACCGTGCTATCACAACATATGATCTTATGCATAACTTTCAAACACTGTTATTCCCCCTAAAATCAAGCCCCACAAATTTAGTATCGATATTTTTCCTATTTCTCTTTTCTTTTAAAATCCATATTATTAATAATGGAGAGAAAATCTCAATTTTGAATATATTGTATTTTAAAAATCCAGTATTAATTGTTACGTTGAAATTCAAAGTTTACCAAATACATGGTAGAAAAATAAAGATATTAAAATCTAAAATAAGATCAATTAATTATTATTAGATAATAATATTAGAAATAATGATTAATTAATTTTACAATAAATATCTCTCAATTAAATATAATTAATTTCCTCTATCCTGACAAAACCCTAGGATTGGACCATCATTTCCCACTCTATCTCCTTTTCCTTGTGGTACCGCCCCTCTCTCGCGATCAATTGTGTATACACACACATATCTTATCTTTATTGTACCGGAGATATTATATGATCTAATAAAAAAGAAAACATCAAATAAAAGAAAACTATATATATATGTATATATATATATATATATAATTAAAAAATCACTTGATTATATTTAATGAATTGTTGGTATTTCCTGTGCAATAAAGAATCACTTGTTTTTCCTCCTTTCTCTTCATTAAATTTGAAGATAATTTTTATATCAGTGCATAGATCTCAAAAAGTTATGTGGAATCAAAAAAAGAATCGCTTGATTCGGACTCTCGAGCCCAAAGTTACGGCCTCTGAAGTTTTAACTTTTTTTTTTAATGATTTAGTCGACTAAATGAGTTTTTTAGTCGACTAAAAAATTTGGTTTAGTCGACTAAATGCCGGGGGCCTGGAAAAAAAATTTTGCCCTCCATTTAGTCGACTAAACCAAATGTTTTAGTCGACTAAACAGGGGTAGATTGGGAAATAGGTTTCAGACAGGGGCATTTTGGGAAATAGGTTTCTAACAGGGGCGTTTTGGTAAATAGTTATTTAATAAGGGGCAAATTCAGAAATTAGCCAAAATCAAGCCCCACAAATTTAGTATCGATATTTTTCCTATTTCTCTTTTCTTTTAAAATCCATATTATTAATGGAGAGAAAATCTCAATTTTGAATATATTGTATTTTAAAAATCCAGTATTAATTGTTACGTTGAAATTCAAAGTTTACCAAATACATGGTAGAAAAATAAAGATATTAAAATCTAAAATAAAATCAATTAATTATTATTAGATAATAATATTAGAAATAATGATTAATTAATTTTACAATAAATATCTCTCAATTAAATATAATTAATTTCCTCTATCCTGACAAAACCCTAGGATTGGACCATCATTTCCCACTCTATCTCCTTTTCCTTGTGGCACCGCCTCTCGCGATCAATTGTGTATACACACACATATCTTATCTTTATTGTACCGGAGATATTATATGATCTAATAAAAAAAAAACATCAAATAAAAGAAAACTATATATATATATATATATATATATATATATATATATATATATAAAATTAAAAATCACTTGATTATATTTAATGAATTGTTGGTATTTCTGCGCAATAAAGAATCACTTGTTTTTCCTCCTTTCTCTTCAATAAATTTGAAGATAATTTTTATATCAGTGCATAGATCTCAAAAAGTTATGTGGAATCAAAAAAAGAATCGCTTGATTCGGACTCTCGAGCCCAAAGTTACGGCCTTTCGAAGTTTTAACTTTTTTTTTTAATGATTTAGTCGACTAAATGAGTTTTTTAGTCGACTAAATGGGTTTAGTCGACTTAAAAATTTGGTTTAGTCGACTAAATGTCGGGGGCCTGGAAAAATTTTGCCCTCCATTTAGTCGACTAAACCAAATGTTTTAGTCGACTAAACAGGGGTAGATTGGGAAATAGGTTTCTGACAGGGGCATTTTGGGAAATAGGTTTCTAACAGGGGCATTTTGGTAAATAGTTATTTAATAAGGGGCAAATTCAGAAATTAGCCGAAGTGGATGACCGTGGTGGTGATGACAATACTGGTGATGATGATGACCAGACTGTTGCTATTTAGACTTTTTTTTAGTTCATTTTGGTTTCAACATTATAATTTGTAATATTTTGTTTTTCTTGTTATGTAAACTCTTATGGTTGTTATAATTTATTTTTATGATATATATATAAATCTTTTTATTTCTTAATTTTTAATATATTTTTGTAATTATTTTATTTTTTCGATTTTTTATATTTTTTTAAAAATAAATTGAAATTTGCGAGGAAAATTTTTCCTCGCAAATACATGGATTTTGCGAGGAAAATTTTCCTCGCAAAATTCCAGGATTTGCGAGGGAAGAATTTTCCCTCGCAAATCCATGGATTTTGCGAGGGAAAATTTTTCCCTCGCAAAATTCCAGGTTTGCGAGGGAAAATTCTTCCCTCTCAAAATCCAAAATTTGCGAGGGAAAATGGAATTTTTCCGTCGCAAAATGATTTGCGATGAACATTTTTGCGACGGAACTTTTTCCGCCGCAAATTCCGCCGCAAACCAATTTTGCGACGGAAAATAGTTTTTTTGCGAGGGAATTTTTCCGCCGCAAAAAACAGTTTTTTTAGTAGTGTTTCCTGGTCTTCTAGAAAGCAGAAGGTAGTGTCTCGGTCTAGTACAGAATCTGAATACAGATCTCTTTCGGATGGTTCTGCAGAAATCAAATGGCTAAGTTCCTTACTAGCTGAGATAGGTTTATTTATCAAAAAGTCATCAGTGATTTGGTGTGACAATATGAGTTCCAAGTATCTAGCTGCAAATCTTGTTCAACATGTTAGGAGTAAACATATTGAAGTTGATATTCACTTTATTCGTGATTTGGTTGCCTCTGGTTTAATTGACATCAAACACATTCCCTCTTCTTATCAGATTGCTGATTGTTTCACTAAGCCTCTCTCTCAGTCACAATTTGAGTACTTTAGAGACAAACTCGGTCTGTTAATTACACCCTCTCGTTTGAGGGGGGATGTTAGAATATAAATAGAAATAGGATATTGTGATTTGTATTCTTACATCATTATTCATTATCTGTAATAGCTCTCTGTATATTCCCCTGTATACGTGTCATTTGATCATAGGGTCTGTTAGGATTTTCAGTTATTGTAGAATCTACCATACGCTCAGCTATTGTAATTCTGTTGCTATATATAGAAACCAAGGCCAGAGAAATTCCTGCGCCTCACATTTACATATTCTGCAGTACATTCTTCCTGATTTTAACTGAACTCGCCTTGGTTGATTCCTCAAGCTTACACGCGATTACCACATGTTCTCTCCATCCTTGGTTCCTCCTTTCGGTTTCCACGTTTCTATTTTTTGTTTCTTGTTTCAGCTTTCTTTCTCTCTTTCCCCATTTTGGTCTCACTCTCTAGCCGCAATGGATGATAGGAATTAATGAGAATGGATTTGGTCTCAGCTACTCCTTCCTCCGACGTTCTCGCTTTCGTCTGTGTCTCTCGCTCTCTTTATGTCACTGGGAGGTCGAATATAATGAGAAATGGGGAAGTGTGGTGTAGTTGTTGCTGGGCTCAAGAAGCATGGGCTGTGCAGTTGCTGACGCAAGGGAGCATGGCGTCGCTAATCTCTCACTGTCTCTCTTCTGCTTTTGCGTTTCTGTGTAGCTGCTTTGGTTTCTCTTTTTTTCCTGTTTGTTTACGTAAGGGACGCTGGAAGAGTGGTTGAGTGAATAATAAGGGAAATTGGGTTACGTTGCATGAGGTTGTGGGCTTTGTGATCTCTGTGTTGGGTCAAAGGAAGAAGAAATTATAAATTGCAAGAATGAGTTTGTATACTGGAACCACTAATAAAATTATCTCACTTGATCATCTTCACTATCATTTGCAATTAGATTCTTTTCTTATTTAATTGCAAATATTAAATAAATATTATAAATAAATCCTTAATTCCATATAAGGATTTGTATTTCTCAATTAATTTTTCCTATGCCACAAAATATTAATTCTATAATTTTTAGGCCTAAAATTATCATTTACGAATATTCCTTGAATTTATTCTTTTCCTGTAAATTTTTAGGGGAAAATAGGCCTTATATTTCCAATAATTAACTTTATAAGTATTTTAAGCCGAATTTCACAATAATTTCTCATTTAACATTTTAAATTTCAAATTCCAAAATTTGGGATTTACACTGATTATATAAGATCTCAATCCATTTTGTCTTATAAGTTTATAATTGTTTTTCAAAGTAAGCCTATTGATTAGCATATATTAAGTAAGTTTCTATTGAGTAACTACAATGCCCATTATGGAAAATGGTTTTTTTTTTAAGTTGTGCTTTTTTTTTGGCTGAACTGCCCAAACACAATGTGCATTTATTATATTACCTCCAATCCTAAATATAAAACATAGTTTGTAGTGCAAATTGCACTACAAGCTATGTCCTATATTTAGGACTAGGTGAGGATATAAGTAACTTAACTAATTTTCTCACCATACATAAATTAATTATTCATAACTCTTATATTATGAATTATAGGGAGTATTTATAATCTTTCTCGTCCTTTATGTAAAATCTTGTTTATACTCCTCTAGTCTTTAATATAAGACATATTTAGGGAGTTGAACTTGGTTATAAATATTAGACATAGTTTTCATATTTTTCAATATTTTCCTAACTTACCTCGGTTCATGCGTTCCCTCAATAATAATCATTGAGGAGAATATGTCTCAAAAAATACATGTCATATTAATCCACTTAACTAACTTTCATAATCTAATCAAATTAGGTAAATATATCTCATATTAAAAATCGGAGGAGTAACATAAAATACATTGTAAATGAAATCTTATATTAAAGACTGAAAGTAGTAATTTCATGCGCGCATTTTATCAGTGTTACTGTAAAAGACACTCAGCTTTACATATAAACTGGCCTTAGCTTCACGTGCGGGATAAATGTTTTAGCCCACAAACTCAACTTGTTTACTGATAGAAATAAATATTAATGCCTCAAATAATATTAATTTTTTCGAACAATTTTTCCATTGCAAATAAAGATATGAAGATGGAGGGGAGTTATACGTACGAATAAGCAGAACAAGGAAAACTAACTTGAGGGAAACTTTTTCCATGATTTTCAAGTCACAAAAAATTGTGGTGATCTAAAAATTAATCTTGGAAATTTTTGCTGCTTCCTTGATTTTCGTTTAGAACGTGTTAGCTCCAAAATATATGTATATATGTGTGTATATGTATGTATGTATGAGAGAAAAGTGTTGTTGTGGGATGTGGTAACTATAAACGCAAGACGGGTTATTAGGTAGAGAGTCTCAACGCATATATCTTGATGTTTTTTTATGGTAATAAAGATTAGAAAATATAATTTGGGATAAAGCTAGCTAGTCCTTTTTATAAATTATAATTATAATTTGCACTGGTCTGAAATTTAATTTGTTTTTTCTATTTTTATATTGAATTAATTACATATATCTCTTTTTCTTCTCCCACGTATTCTTTCTCACACTTGCCTCTCCATAAATAAGGGCATGTTTGCAAATAAATTTCATTTCTTAAACCAAAAAACTGATAGTTGAGGTGGTAAGAGGTCTCACCCCGTAAAGAGAAGAACACAAATTTACTTCACGAGAGGCGCACTTGTTGAAAAAGTTGAGAATCTTTGCCCTTTAAGTCTCAAGAGGAAACCTAGATTATTCATTATATGCATCACCATTAACAAACCTTAGTGTCTATTTGTTTTAGCTTTTTAAAAAGTATTTTTATGGTGTTCCACATAAGTATGTGACATGAGTTTTATTTCGACTGGTAGAAAAGAACTTTAAAAAGCATTTTTCAATAATTCCTATACAGGCACTTAAATATGAACGTACAAATAACACATAATTTGTCAATTTCAAGTGAGGTGTTAAAAAATGATCTTATAATTTGGGAAATCTGAAAAAAAAAAATGAAGATATTATGTCATCAAGACTAGTAACAATAATTATACTTTATGTAAACAACGTGTGCTTGTTTGGGAAATTAAGAAAATCTCTTTTTTATATATCAATACAAAACCCCTCTCATATACTTAGGGCCCGTTTGAGATATATAACGATGGTAGAAGTGACTTTTGTTTCTGATGGACTTTTCCTGATAGACTTTTTCTAATGTAATTTGTTTTTGGGATAGCGATGGCAGAAATAACTTTTGTTTCTGAAGCAAGAGAAGCTCCAACAATTAACTTCAACAAAAAAACTCTCATCAATCTCAGAAGCCCATCAAACAACAATGACATCCCAAACACTCAATTATAAGGTTTTCCTCTTGATGAGCTTTTTTTCCCATTTAATGAATTTATTTTTCCATCAGATGCTATCCCAAAAAAACCCTTACTTCGTAAATTGTAAAAGCACTTCTAAAAAACTAAAACAAGCATCCACTTAACATTAAAATGAGTTGAAACGTGATTCTAACCAATGTCTCACAAATTAACAATACATCTATACACACACAGTGGGGAGAGAAGAATAGGAAGCAAAGATTTTAGGAAAAATGATATAATGTCTCAATTTAAAAAAAAAAAAATGTCAGAAAAGTTGCATAACTAACTAATGATAAGTGAAAGAGCTGTCATTGACAAGTAAAGAAGCTATCACTGAAAAGTTATAGGACTTTCATGATATTATTTCCCCTAATTGGGACCTTAGTGTCATTTGCCCAAAATTTTATTTTATTGGACTAGTAGTACTTTATTTAAGTGCCACTTGGCTTATCAATTTCAAAGGCAACAACTAGGTACGTACATTATACTGGTGACAACACAAACACTTGGATAGATGAGAGCATAGAGTAGTTGCAAGTTATTATGCGATGGGACTCGGCATCTTTGAACCTAACTACAGGATTAGGATCTATACACCTTAAGTGAAAGCAGTCACCATCCTATGCGCAGCTGATTGCTAAAACATGACCAATTCCTTCTCCATTATTATCGCCTTTAATATGTCCTTCCACTGCCCCCGAAAGCCCTGCCCAATCATCGTTTTCCAAGAAAAAAATATTTAAAATTATCAAATCATATATGTGTGTGTGTGTGTGTGTGTGTGTGTGTGTGTGTGTGTGTGTGTGTGTGTGTGTGTGTGTGTGTGTGTGTGTGTGTGTGTGTGTGTGTGTGTGTGTGTGTGTGTGTGTGTGTGTGTGTGTGTGTGTGTGTGTGTGTGTGTGTGTGTGTGTGTGTGTGTGTGTGTGTGTGTGTGTGTGTGTGTGTGTGTGTGTGTGTGTGTGTGTGTGTGTGTGTGTGTGTGTGTGTGTGTGTGTGTGTGTGTGTGTGTGTGTGTGTGTGTGTGTGTGTAAAGAGAAATTGAGAGAGTGTTATGATATTTACCAAGACATGCAGATGCAGCAAGAAGGGCAAGCAGGAGAGCTAACAACTTGTAGGAAGGCTTTTCCATTGTGATGATTCCTTATTTCTCATAATTATTCAATACAATTCCAATGTGATCTGCTTACTTCCTGCTCCTCTTACACATATTTATTGTCAAAAGAAGGGTCTGGCTAGTAATTTTTAGGACCCAACAAGGTTTTTTGAAAATAATTCATGATTCTATTATGGACTTATTAATTAATTGCTATCTTCTAGGGAAAAAAATATTTTAGGAATAATACTTAATAACTTCCATATATATATATATATGTTTGTTCAGAAATTAAGGAGACGGATATTATTGAAAATTTTAGAACCCAACAAGGATTTGGAAAATAATTTTATGCTATATTCCAGAGAAAATATTTTTGAAATAATACTTAATTGCCTTTTATTCAAAATTGTCAAATTCACGAGTTTAAGAAACTCGTGACAGTGACATAAAATCGTATCGTATACTCAAATAGTAAACTCCTAAGAATTTACTTTTATCAATAAATATGTATTAGTATTATATAATTAAATAATTAAAATATAAAAACAAAAACTATTTGATTTAAATATATTTTAAATCCGAATAATTGAAATTAAATCCATCAACATTTAGAATTTACCATGTTCAACAAAGAAACTTCTATAAAATTCATACATAAAACCACTAAGTATTATCAAGTTAAAAAATTTAACCTGAGTTTAATAAAGAGTTAACATGTTTTTTTAAGTTAAAAACGTGAAAACAATAAAGTCGATATATAAACTCGTAAGTTTGATAACTTTAACAACAATGCTAACATGTTTGATCCTTAATATTAATGAAATTTTTAAAGCAAATTTTTTAAATTTTCAATTCATAAAAATTGGATAAACCAAAGGAAATTGATCTTCCTTATCAAATAAACACAAAAGTTAAATTCTATTGGTTTTTTTTGGTTACCCATCCAGTATCCAGAGCTTCGTCCTGACTAATCTGGATCCGACTCGCATCGCGCACCTGACTATTTGATAGCGTTCAACTATACATCTTGGAAAACGGAGAGAACTGAGAACATCTTCCTTATCAAATAAAGGCAAAAGTTAAATTCTATTGGTATATTTTTTTGGTTGCCCATCCAACTTCCAAAATTTCGCCCTGACTAATCTGGATCCGACCCTTGTGGCACACCTAACTATTTGTTAGCATTCAACTATACATAAAACGGAGAGAATTGAGAACATCACTTTGGGCCCATTACAAGGTTAGCAAAAGCCGAATTATGAACTTTAAGAGATATGGGCTGAAACTGAAAATGGGCTTCACAATAGGACAAAAACGAAACATTCGGCTTAAAATTTGGATTGGACCACACAACGTTGTACTTTTATACCTGCTTGCTCGTAAGATATTAACATTGGGCTCTGTTTTAGTGGCTCTGTTTTAGTCCGTATGATATAAACATTGGGCTCTGTTTTGGATAGGGGCCGCGCGAACGCAGGCCCCCTCTCCCACAAATTATGACGTAGGCTCCACCATTTAGGTAGACCTTAGGCTTGCACCCCTCCAAAGTGCAATGGAGGTCACAGGCCTAGGCCATGGGCCTTGTTGATCACCCATTAACCCCGTCCAGGTAAGTATGTTATACCAGTCTCCATTCTCTTCCTTTTATACTCTCTCTTCCTGTCTCCCAATTATCATCTGTCCGATGTGGGACTCCCAACACGTTGATGCATCTGCGTGTATATCAGCCTGTCTTCCTTTTTAGTTAATTCATCCCTATCATCTAGCCATTTCTATTTTCTCCTGCTTTGTTAGCGACGACACAGTGTGACACTTGCTGAAAAATTAAAGGAACTTAATTGGTGAATCTCGGAAACAAAAAATAAAATAAAATTGCATATGTCAGCTAAGAAAAGTAGTCCAAATTCTGTATAAGTTATTCTATTTTTGTGGTATTACATATGTTTATAAGTTCTCTTCCAAACATTGGCTATATATTCCTTCATCCCACCCACTACCAAAAAAAAACAGTCATTTTGTAGCGATTAAAATGCTGTATTAATGACAATAGAAGCGGTCGCTACTACAAAACATACTATTGCAAATAATTTTGTAGCGGTTTTTAAGAATTGCTACTATATGATAGCGGTTTCATATTGATAGCAATTTTTAAACAGAACCACTACTATTTTGGTAGTGATTTCGTCCCACTGCTACAAGATGCATATGTAGATAACACATCATCTAAGCAGCTTGTAGCGGCTTTAAAACGGTTACAAACGTTGGTGCTAAAATTTTGGTGTGGCTGGAAATGAAAATTAAAAAATTGGCATCAACATTGTGAAACCGCCACAAAGTACATCCATGAATTTGAAAAAATTGCCGCCAAAATATTTGTAGCAGTTATGAAACCTCTACTGATATTGGATAAAATTTCAAAAGTTGCACCACAAATTTAACCTGAATTTAAATTTAAATTTGTAGCAGTGAAAGCCACTACCAAGTGTTGCATAAATTAAAAAAACAAATGAGTCCATTGTTCTAATATTATGTTGAATGTTTTATTATTTAAGTAACAATATAAAAGATAGTAATCAATATTTGAGAAGAATGATTAAATTAAGTTAGATAATTATAAATATATGTATGTTTAATATTGAGAATGTGTCATTAACAAGGACTTATGTTGTCCACTAGATGTTTATTTGATTATGGAAGGAATGTTTATGATTATGAAAGGAATGTTGAAAATGTTGGGGAAAAATCTTAAATTTCTGGAGAATAAGAAGAAATAAGTAGTATAAGTATTATAAAAAGAAAAAAAATCAAATCAAATGTTAAGATCAAATATTTCAACAACAAAAAATCACCATATTTGTTCAGCTTACTCAGCTCTTGAGAAAATCTTCCCCAGATGAGAGAAAACGAGAGAGAATAGGGGTTGGAAGAAATGGAAGAGGGTTTGAAATGAGTGGTGAGGTAATAGATATCTGCGTAATGCTTGTAGCGGTTAAAGTGACGACTTTTGTAGCGTTTTATATTTGTAGCAGTTGAGGTGACAGCCGCTACAAATATTGGTTGGATTTCTTTTAAAAAAATATAAATTGAGGTTTACAAGAACAAAAGTTAAATTTTTTTAATCATTCTCTATCGACATTCCTACAAAAAATGTGTGGAGAAAATGTTAGTGGTGAGTTTATTATTTTGTACAAAAATTAAATTTAAATTAAGTGATAAGAAATCATAACTTATAAAAACCATGGTTTAGAAACTCAGTTCGGAATGGAAACCGGCAAACCAGCCAGAAAACCGTAGTTAAGGGAAAACATGGTTTAAAGGCCGGACTCGGGGGAGTTGAGCGAGTCACCGAGTCACCTCAATTTTTTCCCTTTAGGTTTCAGCACTTTGTTGATGGTGATAAAACAACCAAAAAAATGAAGAAGAGAAGAAGACAACGACCGAAAAAATGTCAGGGTTATGATTTTGAACCAATTGAGACCAAAGATTTAGATGATGAGGGAAAATGAAGAAAAAAGGGGAAGCAAAGCTATGACTAAAAAAAGAAAGAGAAACCTGGGAACAATTTAATTTCATTGGCTACAAGAAGATCTGGTAGAGACAATGGAGGTTGAAGGGGAAAAAAAAAAGGAACGTGACATGCTATGACGATGGAGGTTGATGAAGTGGGAGGCAACCTCACATAGTTGAAATATAAAGCTTTGATGACGTAAAAACTAAAAAGTGAACTATGAAAGAAGGAAAAATGTTGAGAGAAAAGATAACAACACAAGCAACAAGGAGTATTGTACACAACATTGGTTGAATAAAAAAGTTACACACATGGCTCAAGGTAGCAGTTGCAAGATTTCACAACATTGGTTGAATAAAAATATACATATAATTAAAAGGCCTAAACTTAATTAATTTTTTGGCATGGTTTACTCTCTTCAATGATACAAGACTTTTTTTATATGAAAGGAACATAAAATAAAATAAGAATATGAAGGGAATTTTATATATAAAAATAGTTGAAAGCTTTGTTAAACAATTAAACATGAGTATGCATTTAAAAATATTTAAGATACAAATATTTTTATTCATTTTAATTAAATTAAATTATTTTAATTATTACTAATCTGATTCTGAATTAACTCTGATCTGACTCATTGACTCTTAACCCATAACTTCACCGGTTGAGTGACTAGTTCAAGTTTCATAACCGGTCATGCTTTCCTTATGAAAATAGGTTTTGCTTTATGTTCACGCCCAAACCTCCTTTGGGTTCAGGTGTTACGTAGCAATATGGTTGGAATGATTTTGTGGGACCACATAAGCAAAATTGCAACTATTCATATTTGTGGCGGCATGTTAAGAAGATGTGGAGTGAGGTGGAGTTAGGAACCAAGTGGGAGCTTGGAGATGGTAGTTAGGACTGGGGTCGTTTTCGTGCATGGCGACCTCCCAATAAATATTATCTCTCTTACTAAAGGCTCTAAACCCCGTCCATGCATGGATGACGGTGAAGCTCAACGCTTACTATGAATCTATACGATGGTACTAGAGATGGTCATTTCTCCGTTGCTTCTGCTTACAATATGTTGTGTGAAGATGATTCACAAGAACCAGTGGTGGAACATAGTTATGATCAGCTGGGGCCTTTGGTGGAACATAGTTATGACCAGCTCAGGCCAAGGCCCTAGCTGGCCCAGCTGATTTTATAAAATTTGTTAGTATATATATATATGTATTTATCATATGATATTTTATTTTGGCCAATAATTTAGTCCAGGTAATCTCTTATCTTCTCTATAAGAACAATGCTTGGTTCATTACTATTGGGCTGTGAGAGGAAAATAAAATTATTGTTTGAGATACCTACTGAAAATGTTATTAGTATCATCTTATATCTTGTTTTGATTTATAATTGTTGGTTATTATTTATTTGTATTTTTAATATTATATGATATTATTTAGTAAATAGTTCAATATATTTATTTTTTGGCCCGGGCTAAAAAAAAATTTCTAGTTACACCACTAACTAGAACTAAACAGAGACTGAGATATTGTTTGGAAATGGGAGGGGGCACAACGTGTTAGAGTTTTTCTTTCGTTGGCTTTAAGGAATAGCTTGCTTAATAACGCCGAACGTTGCCGACGACATATGACAGACTCTGATCTGTGTGCGAGGTGTGACATTGGGGCGGAAGATTATTGACCATGTATTACAAA